>JAKWIY010003061.1:37009548-37098346 GCA_027704805.1 Solanum corneliomulleri
ACTGGTGTTCTGGAGCAAAGCCAAAAGCGGGAGTGTTTTTTGCTAAAGCCCAAAAATCAAGCTAGTGAGTTTCAAGTAAAAGGGACTACTATTTCCATTCAAACCTAATCGAGCATTGAGACATAAAACTTAAGGCAAAATACCGGGCTGACGCACAATGAATTCTACTAATATTTAACCGAAAGAAAGATCTTATATGCCACATAAACTTCTTCCATTCACAGCGGATGTGAGATTAAGAGTTAGGGCTGGATATCAAGAATTCCAAATGCATGTATGTGTGCACGTTGTTGTTTATTAGTCTGTTTTTTCTTGAGAAGGAAATCCAATAGGTATTCAAAATCTAACATAACGTAAGGAGAGGAGGTAGAGTAATAGCTTGGGTTGACCTTCTTAATGAAAATCGATTTGGAATAGGAGAAGTAGATCCATTCAAGTCCAAAGCAATGCGGAAAGTCTCAATTCAATGTTACGGTCGATGACCGTAACAATAGCCAAAGGCACTTGAGGGAAGCCACTTGGCAGGTTGCTTATGCTGTTGAAAGTGTAGCTCATCCTATAATGGAATATATGTATCAAATGATATTTATCATTCTTGTTTGATGTCATGAATAGGTTTGCCTGTCAAAAATTTCTATATGCGATATAGAGGGCAGCTTTAGTTTGGAGCTATGATATACCGTGGTTTTAGGGTATTTTCTTTGTTTTTTCCTTAAGTTTATTGTGTGTCCAAAAACTTTTTTGTATTGATTTTAATGTATGTTTCCCTTTATTTGCAGGAAATCATTCTAAGAAAGAACGCGAAATTTTGCAACAAGAAATGCAGAAAAGTTACCACTTACGGAGCTTGTGACGGTATGTCGTGCTTGTGACGGTCCGTAGGTGGCGTCGTTGTAAAGTTGCTGAAGAAAGATTGGGAAGTCTGACCAAGTATAGGGTTACGAAGTGCATGACAGACCGTTATAGCCATGACGGTCCGTCCTGCTGGTTCGTCGTGATGATCAGAGAAGTAGTCCAGTACCTAAATTCCAAGAGTTTAAGTGTTACGGAACGGAGACCCTGGATGGACTTTTGTGCTTGTGACAATCTTTATGGGACGACCGAGTCCATGACGGCCCGTCGTGACCACGACGACACATCGCGAGGTCCGTTCACCCAGCCGCGTTTTGACTGATTTTCAGCAAATAGAGTTCTTCTTTGATTAGGTTTTTGTTTTTTTATAAATAGTTCAGAAAACCTCTTTATTGGGGTTAGACTCTCTTATAGTTAGACTCTTTGTTGGTTAAACACTTCTATGTTAGATTCTTTGTTAGTAGATTATTTTGGATATTAGACTGTGGATTGTTAAACATTTTCTCTGAAGTTGATTGTTGGTGATTTTGTCGATTAATCAAGTAAATCTCTGGATTTTATTCTCTCTCATTGAAGTAAGTGCATGAATTCTTATATTACATAAATGAATATTATGATTATGACTATGGGTAACTAAACTCCATAACTAGAATAGTACGAACCATAGGAAATTAATGAGTTAAAACCTAACTAAAATAACAATTCTAGAATAGTGTCTTGAATATATAGATAATTCTTTCGCTTAGAAGTCTTTTTAACAGATGGCCAACATTAGAACTCGCCTTAATGCTACTTGCCGGACCAAGGTAGATAATATGAAAAAAATTATCAACATTTATTTTTTATGTATTCTATCTAATAGGCTACTATTGATTGGTACGACGTAATAACTTAGTAAAATATTTAATATAATGCTTAGTATGAGGTAAAGGTAAGGGTTAGTATAGAAACACATGTAGCCGTACCAAGGTGCGGAGTGAAATTTTCTAGATGTCGGACCAAGGATTTAGAAATGCATAAATTATAACTTTGCATGCAAGATACTAGGAAAGAATTGTTATAGTTAGAATTATCAAGTTAGGAACCTGTGGGGAACACTTAAACCCTAGTTACTTTGATTAATTGCTTAAACTCCAACATTTGACTCTGTTAGTTGTCTACATTAATTTAGCTAGTTAATTTCATTCTTTAGAAATAAAAAACCCCCTTTTATTGTCTTTGTTTTCTAAGGAAATAATTGACTAAATAATAGTAATAATAGATTGATGTTAGGTCTGAACTATTTTCCTCGTGGGAATCATCCCTACCTCATTAGTTGGGACAAATGCCACTTCATGGTGAAAAAAAGTATTTTTTTGGGTCATCGCATTTCAGAAAAGGGCATAGAGGTTGATCGAGCTAAAGTCGAGGTAATAGAGTGACTTCCCCCACCTATCTCTGTATAAGGTGTGAGAAGCTTTCAAGGGCATGCAGGTTTTTATCTGAGATTCATCAAAGATTTTAAAAAAATTACACAACCTATGCAAACTATAGGAAAAAGATTGTAAATTTTATTTAATGAATCCTGTCTTAATCATTCGGCGAGCTAAAAGTAAAATTTGTGTCTGTACCTATCATTATTTCTCCGGATTGGAACAGCCCATTTTACGTGATGCGTGATGGTAGTGGGGTTTCTCTTGGTTTAGTATTGAGAGAAAGAAAGTACAAAATCCTTCACCCGATTTAGTATGTGAGTAAAGACCTAAATGAAGCTCAGAAGAACTACACAGTGACAGAGCAAGAAATCGTTGCAGTAGTCTTTGCTTTTGAAAATTTTCTCTCCTATTTGCTAGGTACTAGAGTTATTGTGCATACTGACCATTCAGCATTGGGGTATTTGAAGGCAAAGAAGGATGCAAAACCGAGGCTGATTCCTTCGATATTATTGCTACAAGAATTTGATTTTAAAGTGAGGGATAGAAAAGGGACCGAAAATGAAGTTGCCGATCACTTCTCCCGACTAGAAGATAAAAACTATGAGAGAGTTAGGGGATAAATCTGATATTGATGATACTTTCCCTGATGAGCATGTATTGGCTGCCTCACAGGACTTTATTCAATGGTTCGCAGATTTCGCGAATTATCTGGCTAGTGATATTATTCCATTAGACTTTTCATTTCATCAAAGGAAAAAGTTCATGTACGATGTGAAGAAGTTCTTTTGGGATGAACAATATTTATATAGGATTTATGCTGGCAGGCTTATTCGGCGTTGTGTGCCAAAATGTGAGATGTTGAGCATTTAGGAGGCACGCCATTCCTCACCCGTTGGTGGACATCATAGTCGTATCCGAACCGCTCATAAGATATTACCATGTGGTAACTATTTGTACAACCCTTCATCAAGATTCTCCTGAGTTTGATAAATCATGTGATAGATGCCAAAGAGTTGGCCGCATTTCAAGAAAGCAAGATCTCCCTCTAAGCCCCATTATGATGATTGCGTTATTTGATGTTTGGGGTATTGACTTTGTGGGTCCTTTTGTGAGTTCTCATGAAATGAAGTACATTTTTAGTAGCGGTTGAGTATGCATCTAAATTGGTGGAAGTTGTTACCCTTGCAATCAATGAAAGGAAGAGTGTAACAGCGTTCTGAAAAAAGAATATATTCTCTCGTTTTTGCACCCCAAGGGCAATTATTAGTGATGGTGGCTCCAACTTCTTCAACAGATTGTGCAATGGTTTATTGGAGAAATATGGGGTTCGCCATAATGTGGCCACTCCTTACCACCCTCAAACTAGTGGGCAATTTTGAGTGTCAAATAGGGAAATCAAACAATAATTTGTCAAAAACAAAGAACGGTAGTTAAATGGATTTGTCAAGGAGTCTTAATGGTTCTCTTTGGTCCTACAGGACAGCGTATAAGACTCCCATAGGTATGTCCTTATAACCACTTATATATGGGAAAAATTGAAATCTTCTGGTTGAATTACAGCATAAACCTATGTGGGCTACGAAAAAGTTCAAAATGGATTGGAACGAAGCTGCAGAACAACATTTAACTAGGTTGAATGAACTCGATCATTTCGCCTGAAATCTTATAAAAGGTTAGCCCTCTACAAAGAAAAGATGGAAATGTACCATGACCTAAAAATTGAAAAACAACAGTTTATGGTTTGGGATTTGGTGCTTTTATTCAATTCTAGGTTGCGCGATTTTTACGGGCAAGCTCAAGTCCAAATGGACTGATCCTTACTGGGTAACCCAACTATTCTCTCATGGAGAAGTTGAGTTGGAAACTAAGGAGGGTGTGCTGTTCAACATGAATGGACAGCGCATAAAAATCTATTTCGGGATACTGACGGACCGTCACTCACACGACTGATCGTCGCATGAGTCCATCGTGCCAGGTACTTCTTTCAGTTTTTTTCCAAACTAGGGCACACACGAAGGAACCAATGACGGACCGTTATAGGGGACTCATCGCGTCATTAATAAGCGTACCCGATCCAATAGGGCTGGGAACTTCTAAAAATTTTCGACCTATAAACCACCCCACCCGTTTATTTGAACGGTTTCTTTCCCTCTTTCACCCATTCCCTGCCTTTTAAACTACCCACTTCCTACCTCTCTTTCAACCGATCATTCCCCAAATTCCCCAATTCCTAAAATCCACTCTCTACTAGTCGGAGTCTGCTAATGTGGTTCTGTTCTTGCTAACCAAGCGTCTCACTTGATTGACTTTCTCCTGTTTTCATGTATGTGTCTCTGATTTCTACCCATTTATATTGCATTTTTGTTTTTCAATTAGTATTAGCCTACTTTTTATTGATGGGTTTATTCTTTAATAAAAAATTGGTCTCACATAGGTTTAGAATCCTCAAAATTGCTTTGTTAAAACTTTAGAAATAGCTGCTTTAGCATTGCTAGTTTACTAGTTATTTTGGTTAGAAACATATAGGTTATCACTAAGTATTCAATATGATTCATAGGGGAAGATCGTGGCATCACAAGTTCATAGACTGAATGATAGAATGAGACCCCGATGACGGTCCGTCGTTCCCATGATGGACCGTCATAGCGTCTGTTCCTACATCCTACTGTACGTTTCTCTCCAAGTGTCCACCAACGGATACATACGACAGACCGTCGTAACCACAACGGCCCGTCTTGCACAACTGTTCTGGTTGTTAGAGACCCTTTTTTTTAAGGGTCTCCTACTTTTTCTAAGTGTCCTTTAACAAACATCATTGACGGACCATCACATCCTTGACGTTCCGTACTCCACAACCGTCATGACGGTCACACACATTTCTCCTAAGGGTCTCCATACTTTTTCTAAGTGTCCTGTGACGGACAACTACAATGGACCGTCACATACTCTATGATCCGTCCTTCAAAACCGTCGTGATGGTCAAATACCCCTCTCCTACGGGTCTTTATACTTTTTCTCAGTGTCCTCTAACGGACATCTACGACGGACCGTCACATCCTCGACGGTCCGTCCTTCACAACCATCATGGATGTTAGAGACCCTTGTCCAAAGGGTCTCCCAATTATTCTAAGTGTCCTCTAAAGGACATCTACGACGGACCGTCATACCCTTGACGGTCCGTCCTGCACAACCGTCGTGTCGGTCAGAGACCCATCCCCCAAGGGTCTTCACGACGGACATCGACGACGGACCGTCATTATCATGACGGTTCGTACTGCTTATCAGTCATACTTTTCAGAGACTTTCCTTTAGGGATTTGCACATTAACATAGTTCAAGTAAGACATGACAAACCCCATGACGGTCCGTCGTACTCACAACAAGCCGTCACCTGGTCCGTCATGTTTCACTATAACTACAAAAAAGTCATTAACACTTAGCTCTTATATTTATTTTGTTTCATTTTTTCTTGTCTTCTTTGCTCCTTCTCATACTAATATTGATTCTTTACATGTACTATCTATTATGGAACCAAAACATGATCGAGTTTACACACGTTGGCGATCAAACTGTGTTACCCTGTCTGCCCGTCTGGTCATTGGCTTTGATGATGAGTGTAACCCCGAGTACGTGCCCCAAGGCACTGCCACTACATCCCGAGCTGCACATGCTACCAATGCTACGCCCAAAAAGGTGGCATCCAGCGTAGTCACTATCTCCTAGTCTGATGACAATCGCACACTGACCGGCACACCTTCTGGGTCAACTACTCATTAAGAAGGAGAGTCTGGCTGATTAGGAGTTTCGTGGTTGGAGGAATCCTCTGGGTCTGCTGAAGTCGCTACACCAGCTAGAGTTGCACAGTCTGCCTTTTCTGATGAGGCTGACAGTTGTGAGTCCACTCCCAGTTCACCGACTCATGCTCTTACCCAGGTTGATGACCAACATAACCAGTGGTGTGTTTACGGTCAATATCAAGTGTATTCCGATGCAATGTTTTTTATGATAAATGATTCATGACACGGACCCTTACATTAGAGAGGCGGGTCCTTACAGGAAGTATCCCTACTATGTCAGGTATCCACAATCTCTGCACCAGACATTGACTTGAGTGGACAGCACATTCTTTGGGCCGTTACAGTGAAGAGTTGGTCCGAGAGTTCTACGCCTCCTACGTGGAAACTCTCAGATCACAGATTTATAGGCGGGCTGCCCCCGCCAAATAGGCCCCACTTGAGCATGTCCGAGTACATGGAATTAAGGTTGATATCTTCTTGCTTGCCATCCACTGGTATCTATACGGTGAGGATGTTTATTCCAACCAGACACCTTTCACCACCGAGTTCGACTACTAGTGGCAAATTGTCAAAAATGGCCAATTCTTGCGCGAGCCATCGCTGAAAGAGACAACCAAGAGGTGGATGGCCCTATACTTGTTTGTTGATGGAGAGGGTGCCGACTGGGTAAGCGATCCAAAGGGAGCTATCAAGAAGACTAACCTGACCTTAATGGCTAAGTTTTATGGTTGATTGTCCGCCAATGTCTTTCCCCCACATCTACAGATAATGTAGTAAGATGGGATGGTGTAGTTCTGATGGCGGCGATAATAGCCGGGTTTGAGGTGGACTTTGCTTGGCTTCTACAAGCGGTCATGCACGAGAGGGCTTTTAAGGTCAGAAATACTTACCCTTTTCCGTGCATGATATTTTCTTTATTCAGGTATGCAGGTGTGCCCATCTGGCACACTGATCAACTCAAGACTCCGGTGGGCATTGTTGACATCGGCATCATTAGGGATGACACCAATGTGTTTGCTCCATGCAGAGGGCCCCATCCAGAGTTGCCTCCACTTGGTGACAATCTGGCTGATACGGGAGCACAGGCTCGCACGGCTACACATGCTGCTTCTGAAACCACTGACACTACCCCGGTCGAGTTTATCCTGGGTAGTAGCACTGCCCCAGCTCCTCTCGCTCAGCCCCTTTCTCCGCTCTAGTCCCGCTTGCTAATGTCAAAAATGTAGAGGCAAAGATGGCTACACTTCTGCATCACATCAAGCCTTAGATGCAGAGGTCTATTGCTGAGGCAGAAGAACTTTGGAGCGGAAATGGTCCAGCAGATAGAGAGTAAGATCGGTGAGGTTCATTTGCGCTTGGCCGGTTTTGATTTGCGGGTTCTAACAGGACCAGCCCCTCCTGGTGGACGTGTCGACCCTTCAGTCTGTTGTAACGAGTATTTGAGAGGACAATTATATGAAGCTAGAGCTAGGGTGCCTAAGTTTGAGGCCCCTTCTGCAGAGGCTACTGGGGACACAGTAATGGCATCCTTATTTGCCACTACTGAGATTCCATTACCTCCACCTCGAGAGAATGCCAAGAGGCATAAGATTCGAGAGAAGGATGAAGCTAGAACATGGATTAAGGCTGCATGGAGAGCCTTGCTTTCTAATGAGGAGGCGTGTCGGATCAGGGTTGTTGAGTCAACTTCTGGGGCATCTAGCTCCCGAGATGTGGCGATAGAGGGAGGCACTGCTGATAGTGTTGTTGTTGATGAGGAAACTGCTTAGGGTGTCTAGATTACAGAGGTAGTGGGTTCCAGGGAACTGGACCCACCATCTTGGTGATCGTCGACACTTTTTTCACAAGGTTTCCTTCACTTAGCACTCTTGTAATTTAATTTTTTAATGCATTAGGGATAATTGCATGTCTTTTTGTTGGGGATGGGGTAAATTGAAAGTGAGTATTATGGTGAAGTCTTAGTAGACCAATTCACTATCCTCTTTTGGGGTTTTCTTGCCTGTGTTCCTTTTCCCCAAGAGACTGATTATTTTTATTGTTTAACGGGCATGTATATATCTTGTGTACATAGTTTAACTCTGAAGCATTATGGCTAAAACGATATCCTGTGAAATGAAAAAGATTCATGACTAGGCATAGTAATTAATAAATGTGTGGCTCTAAGCATGACATAGAGATACACCACTGCATGACCCTAAGTCTAAATAAAAACTAGGTGTCTGATAATCTGGTAGAGTAATGAGATGTCAAGTGAGTGTGAGGAAGATTTGAGTAGTCATTATTTGTATTGAGGTAGAACTTGCCTAGTTAGTCCTGCTAAAAGTAAGTTGTAACAGAAAATTAGGAATCTATCATAGGACCTTGTTCAATATAGCCCATTTTTAGCATAAATAAATTACTAAAAAGTATGACATTAGTCATTCATTGATCCAAATGATTTGAGCTTAAACTAGACCTTTCTTATTCACCCCTACTGATCTTTTCTAGGAATAATGTGTTGGCCCTTGTCCCTCTTTGGACATTTGCACCTCTGCTTATGCCAAAATCATAAGTTGAGGGTGGCGAATACAGTAAACAACCTTTTTATGGCCCTAATCCATTTTTGGGTATTGTGTACTTTGACTTATGGCAAAGCCATGAGTTGATAGTGACTATAATGAGGAATGCTTTTGAAAGTGGGGTTGAAATTACAAAGAGATAGAAAGAACAAAAGTAAAGTGACTCAAGAATCAGTTGAAATAAAAGTAAAAAAATAGTAATAGTAAAATACAACAAATACCAGCAAGAAAAGAAGAGTGTCACCTACACAAATGGAGAAAGAGGGGCAAATAGCAAGGTATATGAATATGAGAAATGGGTTGAAATAAAAATGATGAAAAGAGGTATGTTTAGTCGATATGTCAATGAGGGAAAAGTCACTGAAGTATACCTAAATATACCCTACCTGACCCTAAGCCTATGTTACAATCTAAGAAAGTCCTATCGTGATCCTAAAAATGAACAGCGAAGTTAATGCATTGAAAATATGGGCAAGCTTATGCCAATATTTATGAATTAGTTGTGAATTTTTTTAGTGAGAGTTTCAAACAAGTCCTTATACTCAAACTGAAATCATGGTGTAAAAAATGAGGATGCTATTTTCAAGTGAGGACGCTAGTTGCAATACCAGAAATATTAGCACCTCTATGAGATATTGAAGAGGATAGGTGTTAGTGCGTGGTGAGTCTGTGTCATGGTGTGATTCCACATAATTGAAGCTTAATAGTGAAGACATGCATAAATATGATTAGACTAATCGGGATTGATAGCCTAATGATTGCAAAAGCTAAAACATGGATACTATTGTACAATGAATTTATAGTGAGTCATAGTGCGTCGCTTGAGGACAAACAACAAATTTAAGTTAATGGCGTTGATGCACCGTAGTTTCACAGTATTTTTAATGCTTTTTCCTTAAGTTTACTGTGTATCCAAAAGCCTTTTTGTATTGTTTTTTATGTAAGTTTCCCTCTACGGATGAACGCGGATGTTTTTTATCAAGAAATGCAGAGAAGTTACCACCAACATATCTTGTGACGGTCCTTCGTGCCTGTGACTGTTTGTAGGTGGCGTCGTAGTGAAGTTGCTGAAGGAAGATGGGGAAGTCTGACCAACTGTGGGGTTACGAAGTGGATGATGGACCATCGTAGCCATGACGGTCTGTCCTGCTTGTTCGTCGTGATGATTAAAGAAGTACTCTCAGTACCAAAATTCCAAGAGTTTAATTGTTATCGAACGGAGACCCTTGACGGACTGTTGTTCCTATGACGATCCCTCATACCTTCCTGCGAGGGTAATGAAGAGAGCAGCAGAAAGTTTGCAAAGTATGGGACGACGGAGTCAATGACAGCATGTCGTGACCACAACGACCCTTTGCGAGATCCGTCGATCGAGCCGCGTTTTGAACGATTTTCCAAAAATAGAGTCCTTCTTTGATTAGGTTTTTGTTTTTTATAAATATTTTGAAATATTTTGTTTTAGGGGTTAGAATCTCTTATAGTTAGAGTGTTTGTTTGTTAAACACTTTAATGCTAGATTCTTTGTTAGTAGATTATTTTTGATATTAGACATTGGATTGTTACACATTTCTCTGAAGCTGATTGTTGGTGATTTTGTCGATTAATCAATTAAATCTCTGGATTTTATTCTTTCTCATTGAAGTAAGTGCATGAATTCTTATATTACATATACGAATATTACAATTTTTACTATGGGTAACCAAACTCCATAATTAGGTTTGTGGGAACCATAGGTTAATGAATTCTCATTCATTTATTTGAAAAAATTTAAAGTTTGTATGTGGGTCTTGACTTGGGGAAAAAATTACGTGAGTAAGTTGCAAATAATTGAGATCCATATCCCTTGGAAATATACAAAATGAATGGGTTGGGATTTCAAACTTTCTCAATGAAATGTGCATTGTTTGGTTTGATGTTTTTCCAACTTTGGGCTTGATAATCTCTTCGAATCTAGGATCACAATTTGCATAATCGAAGCCATAGGAATTACAAAGTTGTTTGCTGATTGTTATTGAAAGTTCTGTGTCATCGTATATGCTTGATATTGTCAATTTGGGGGGTTCAAAAAAAGTCTAAAAAACCTGTCTCTGACCATAATCACGAAACCCCGTCTATGGACTGTCGGTCGATCATCAAGTAGTCCATGTGGTCTGTCCATAGCTCTACCATGTATTTGCTTATCTCTGATAAGATGGAAGGGGACTACGGTCCATCGATTGATCGACAGGGTGTTCTTCACATACGTCGTTCCTAGTTAAAATCCATTTCTATGAAGTATTTTCAATTTTTCTAAGTGTGCAACGAGTGAAATGGACTACTATCTGTCGATTAATCGATGGCCGGTGTTGCATGTCCTTTGTTTCTTACTGCATGCTCGGTGGACCTATGACTTCTGAAATTTTATATGTATTAATTTACGGACCCTATCGAGGAACCATTAATATTGCCCGTCGCCCAGTTCTGCAGTTCTTTATTTCATTGTCTCTTTTGGTTCCATATTTTCTTTTTCTTTTTTGTGTGTGTAGTCTGATTATAATAAATTGATAACTCTCCTTTTAGGTAGTAATGACCCACAAATAAGATATTTTCTATTCTAGGGGACATTCCAAGTCCGTCGCACCATCCCAGTGTTTCATTAGCTTCTCCGATGATGAGAGAGATCCTGATCATGTGTCATCAGGCACCCAGACCCCGACACCTACTGCTCGAGTAACTTGGGTCATGCTTAAGAAGGTGGAGCCCGACGTATTCACTGCCTCATAGTCTGATGAGGAGAGAACACTGACCGACACACACCCTAGGTATGCCTCGGGTTCTGATGGAGCATCTTGCTCCAAAGAAGCATCCGATTGTGAGTCGGCCAGCTTTACAGGGTCGAATGATGCCACTGTCTTTGGTTATTGATCCCATAGACACACTCTTCCAATCGAGCCTGCCCGCGATGCCTCACCTTATGAGGCCTACTACGAGGAGTCCACTCCGACACCCTAATTTAAGGTCCCTGCATTGTTTGTTGATAAACTCGACCTGTGGTGCGTAGATAAGAGGTGATGACTACGACATTAGTAGTGGAGCGGCGGGTTCTGCCAGGTATTCTTCACACAGTCCCTGTTTTATATACCTTATTCACCCGCCACGATCTCAATTGGATGGCTAGGAGCGTGGACCTTAAAGTTAGGAGATGGTTCGAGAGTTCTACACCTCCTATGTAGCGGCTCTCTGAGATGTTTTTGATAGGTGGGCTAACACTGTGAAATAGGCACCACTTACATATGACCGAGTTTGACAATGACTTTCCAAAATTGTTGATCTCCGTTATTCATAAGATGGCTTTCAAATGTTCTACCACTTACCCATTTGTGTGCATGATCTTTCACATGTGCAGGATTGTTATAGTGTCCATCTGACACTTAGATGTATTATGTACTCCTACCGGGTCTACGGATATTATTCTTATATGGGATGAGACCAATGAGGCGTCACCACGGAGAGGGCCAAGAGTACAGGTGAAGACGCTAGGTGAGAAATTCGCGGATACGGTAGAGCAAGACCAAGGGGCTGATCATGCTACATAAAAGCCAACCGATACCCCCCCCCACCCCGATAAAGCATGCCGAGGCACTAGTAGGGCACTTAGTTCATCCCTCTCTACGCCTCCATCAGTAGCACAGGTCGCCCTTGCTAGGGTCCAGAACATAGAAGCCCAAATAGATACCTTTTTGCACCATATCTAGCCTTGGATGGAGCGATCCATTGCAGAAGCTGAGGATCGGATTGAGAAGAAAGTAGCTCATCAGACAAAGAGGATCATTCAGTAGGTACACTAGCTCCTTGATGTTTTTGCGTTTAGAGTCCTTGCAAACCCAACCCCTACTATTGATTTGATATCTCTTCATGCGGATGAGACGAGTAAGAGGGCTTATGTTGATGATATCATATACATGAGGTTACCCGAGACTTCGTGCGCACTTGCGGATCATATTTAGGATATAGTGATTGTTGCATTGTTTATTACTGCTACTTGACTGTTGCCCCCGACATGTGAGCGTACAAAGAGGCACTGGTCCTAAGAGAAATAGGAGACTCAGGATAGGTAGAATGAGCATACTGAGATGGAGGCTGCGATGAGAGCTTCATTTCTTGATAAGGAGGCTCGGCAGATGAGGACTCATGAGTTAGCTGCTGGGGCGTCTTGCTCTAGGTTTGCGGATGTTTATGGACGGTGGATATAATGTTGTGGGCACAACTGAGAGTGGCCCTACTACTGAGGGAGCGGGTTCCTTGAATCCGAACCCGCCAGCTTGTTGATTTTTGACGCTCTGCGACTCAGGTTTGCTTCCCCTACAACCTTTACTTTATATTTTTATGCATTGGGGACAATTGCACGTATTTTTTTTTGGGGGGGGGTGTAAGTGGAAAGTGAGTGTAAGGGTGAATTCTGAGTAGCCCAACTCACGATCCTATCTTTGTGCTTTTCTGTCCTGTGTTTCTTTCCCCCAAGAGACAGGTTATTTTACTGTTGAACGGGCATATTTAGTATCTTGTACAAATAATTAATGTGAAATGTGAAGCATGATGGCTAAATATGATATCTCGTTCTAAAGAGAATTGTTTCATGATTAGGTATAATGAATGTTTAATGTGTTTGCTCTTAGCATGACATAGGAATGAATCATTACATGATCCTCAATCTAACACTCGTACTAAGTGTATTAAAATTTTTTACCGTAATGTGGTGTTAAGACAGTGCGAGGAAAATTGATTCTTCCACTATTGGTACCAATCTAGAACTTACTCAGTTAGTCATGCAAAAAGAAATATATGTTACACCTTTAGTAAAGGATCACAGGCCCTTGTTAAAATTAGCCAATCGTTACCATAAATAAAATAAAACCAAATAAAATTGATCCCTTTTTGATCCAAACATTTTGAGGTTACAATGGATATTATTTTCCTACCCCAACTCATCTTCCTTGCGTATAATGTGTTGGACTTGGTCCCTCCTTGGACATGTTCACCTCAACTTAGATGAAAAGCATAAGTTGAGGGTGGATAATGCAGAAACTGATCTCGTCTGTGCCCTAACCCAACCATGGGTATTGTGTACCTCGACTCATGGCAAAACCGTAAGTTGAGGGTGGCTATTATGAGTAATGTGCCAAAAAGTGGGGTTGAAAGGATTAATGTAAAAAAAAATAAAAGAGAAAAAAATTGAGAAATAGTGAATAAGTGAAGTGACTCAGTCAAAGTGGAATTTAAGTGAAAAAAAAGAATAATAAATAAAAATAAAAGAAAAGTTTGCGTGAGTGTCTTTTGCTTAAAAAGGAGAAATAAAAGATAAAATGAGGCAAAGAATACAAGAAAAGGAAGTTTAGGACATAATAAACAATAAAAGAGGTAGGAAACTTAGCCGTAATGTTAAGGAGGGCCACAAGTCACTAAAATGTATCCACATGTATCAACACTGACCTATAGCCTATGTTACAATCCAAGAAAGTCCAATCGTTATCCTAGGTGTGTAGTGAAAATAAGGGCAATCCTATGGGGACATTTACCAACTAGGTGTGAAGTTGTTTTCAGCGTAAGCCTTGAATAATGATCCTTATACCCCAATTCAAAATCGCTGTGCAAAGAAAGAGGATATCTTTTAAAGCAAAGACACTAGTTGCATTATTGGAATGTTTGTACCTTGGTGAGAGATAAAAGAGTTGAGGTGTCGGTGCATGGTGAGTATGTGTCATGGTCTAATCCCCATGAATGAGGCTAGTGAGACTTACTGTGAAATCATGCAGTGAAGAAATGAAAATAATAGGAATTGATATTCATATGATTGTGAAAGCTTAAAAGAGGATAATTTTTTACAAAGGTGTAATGGTGAATCATATTGCGTCACGTTAGGACAAACAACAAATTTATGTTGAGGGTGCTGATGTACCATTATTTCATGGTTGTTTCAATGCATTTTTCTTAACTTTATAGTGTAGGTCCTTTTTGTAGTAAATTCAATGAGTTTTATCTATGTTTCGCAGGAAAGGTTTCCATAACGAAAAATAAGAAGGTTGTGCAGAAATCATTTTACAAATGACACACCAAGCCATAAACGGCCCGTCATCCCATCGACGGACGATAGTTGGTGATCGTTGACTGGAGGTACAAGAATCTATAAGCAACTCAAAGAATTCTTACCAAGTGTGGGGCTATGGAAGGCGTCGATCAGAGGAAAGATATGTCCCATTACAAGGTATTGAAGAAAAGCTAACTATGATGCGACGAGAAGCATCGACGACCCATGATTCCATCAACGGTATGTATTGTTGGTCCATTGTTTGGATCAGAAAAGATGCAAAAATGAAGGCTGAAGAAAAAGATACGTGTGGACCGACAGAGGCAAACGACGGACTCTCTGTGGGGGGTCGTTTAGAGAAGTTTTATTTTCTAGACAAACTTTCCTTATTTGTTTTACTTTTATTTTGAGAAAATGTTATAAATTGAGCGTAAAACCTCGTTTTTGGGTTTGAATTCTTTATTATTTTTCATACTTCAGTTCTTGTAGAGTTGACTATGCAACTTTGAAATAAATTTAAGTTTTTCGTTTCGATTTTCAAGTGAATTTTTTTATGTCAAGTAGAATTTCAAGATTTTCTTCAAGCTTGTGAAGGTAAGTTAATGATTTATTATTCAACAAAAATGAATTGTGTTCTTCTAAGCATGGGTAACTAAATCCACAAATTGGTTGTGGGAACCATAGGTGATTAACAAAATAACCCCAGCAAATTAAAAATTCTCCACTAGGTTATTGCATGCATCGATAATTCTTTTGTCTAGAATTCATTTTAACGAGTGCACGCATTAGAACTCACCTTATTGCTATTTGCCGGACCAAGGGTATAGTTAATAGTAAAAGAATTAAAGACATAGATTTAGTGGACTATATCTGATAGGCTAGTTTTTATTGGGGCAAAGTTATAGCTAAGCCAATCATCGAATATCATGCTTAATATGTTGTAAAAGGTAAGGGTAAGTAACTTAGACACACGTAGCTGGACCAAAGTACGGTGTGAAATTATCTAAATACCGAACTAAGAATTAAGAGATACATAACTTATCACTTTGCATTCAAAATATTAGGAAATAATTTTTATAGGCTAGGATTATGGCGTTATGAACCTATGGGAAATACTTACGCCCTACTTTTTCACACTCCTTGATAAATACCAATAATTTACTCTTGCTACTTGTTAGATTTCACGATATTGCAATACTTTTTTTTCACAAAACCCCCCCTTTAATAAATACTTTTCGGGAAGGACTTGACTAAATAGAGGTTATCATATCTTAAAGTTAAGTCTCAACCATTTTCCTCATTGAATCAACCCAGCGCTAATAATTTGGTTCTCTAGTTGATCAACAACTTATACTTCTTTAGGGAAGTATTATTTGAGAGTATCAAGTTCTTATTTACAGAGAATAATTGCATTACTATTTTTATAAGTAAAAGAATGTATAATGTCGGCTCGAGAAAAAGGAAAAAAATGATTTTTTGAGGTCAATAAAAGAGCATATAATAAAGTGGAGGCTTAGGTAGCAAGAGAAACTAGATCTGTATTGGAAAGGGTGGCTAAAATTGATAGATCTGTTTTACTCGGGTGTCTAGGTGGATACCTTGAAAATCTCTCACGAGATCTCGTTGGCATGTCCTACCGAATTAAAAGGACGTCGCAGGAGCAAGTTAACAATTAGAATTCCCTGACTCTGTTCCTATTTATTAGCCTTCTTTCTACTCTTCTACATCAACTTCATTAGCAATCTAATTGATCCTCGCCTATCTTTGGCTGCGTGTTGGGAGGATTATGTTCGAATTACACGATCTCGTTACAACATTCTTTTTTTAACAGAGATTTCTGGTGAAAACTTCAATCTTGAAGCATGGGAGCTTCTTAAGATGTGCATGAACAACTGCAGGCACAACTTATCGTCGAGACCTTGCCCTAAAGGATTCGACGACTTGTGCAAATAATCTAACGATTTGGATTCAAATTTCTGTTTCTCTTTATCATTGTGAGCGGGTCAGTCGTACTCCTCATTATAGTCCTCCTAGAATCAATATCATTTCGTCAAAATACATCATGTCTTTTCACCATAGTAGTCCTTTGCATACTCAATATTATAGCCCCAATCAAGGATACTAATAAAATAAGACTAAAACCTAAACCAAACAAAATAGTAGGTATAAAGTAAATTGCCCAATGTTTCCAAATTAGTCCACTTCTACCATTCTGTCATAAACTGTATATCTCAGAGAGGTCGTATTTCTTTTGATTGGTAGTAATGGAATTCTTTCATTATCTAAAATAAAGAACATCTCCCACAAAAAGATAAGTCCAATAATACCACTCACAGGTAAGTAGTGCAATACTTCTTTGTGAATATTCTCTATTTGAATATGGAAAATCATAACAACGAATAGGAATGAAACTACTGGAAAGATCAAAGCGAAGAAGTCGAGACATAACAAAACAAGTAAACCTTAAGTGTTGCAGAAGATTGGGATGAGAAACAATATGGAATGTGTAGTACTTTTAGCACGTACAACCATTAAACAAAAGACCAAAGTAGGGATCGACAAAACGGAAAGTATCATTGTACGTAGTCCTTCCCTAAAATGAAAATTTCATGTTGGAGAAAGAACTACAATGAAAGTCTATCTATTAAGACCAGCGCGGTTATTCCTATTTCATTTTCTTATTCTAAGCCCTTCTTTAAAGTATTCACTAAGTTATTTACGAAATATCAAATCTCTCTCGACGCTGATAATTCTTTGTGTTTCTAGATTGATTAGAGGTTCGGCTTCCTTCTCTCCACCTTTAAGCCTTCTGGACCCCTGAAAAAAATAAAGCATAAAGAAAAAAGAAAGAAGAGAAATTGAGCCATCTTTCCCGAGAAAGGCCTCCTTCTCTCATATCAGCAGTCCTATACCTCTAGTCGACTTCTCTATGGCAGGCTTCCCTCTTTCCTTGGCTCTTCTCGCACGTCTAAGCTCCACCCCAGCAAGTAAATATTGAAAAATGATGTTTCCTTTCCTTTAAATCAAATGTATTTCTGCCCCAACGTTAAATAGAAAATGAAAACTTGTAAAAAAAAGGCAATCAAGATCAATATGTTCCCTATCTTTATCTCTATTGGGGAGATACCAATATATATGGAGAAGATCTATCTACGAATCTTCCTAGACTATCCTTTATCTTGATAGATATGTCGCTATGATCGACTACAACAATCTTTATATGTTTTGGCCACGACCCTTTCCGCTCCAATGAAGAAAGTTTGGATCTGTCAATCTTATGTTGTGAGGTATGTGACCTATGTTAGGTCCATAAGATACCATAACCTTTGGTATTTTATAATTAACCTTCGAACATTGAGTAGGTAGTTCGATTTTCTTTATTTTAATATTTTTACTATATAAAGAAGATTTATGAACTATACAATTCTTATTCGAGTAGGAATATTTAGGTTTTTCTCGTTCCTTCTCTTCGATAAGAATTGGGATTGAATTGATAAAATATTCCTCTTTATTTAGTTGTCCTCAGCGAAAAACTGCCTAAGTATACTTTTTTTGATCAAAACTTCGTTGTTCTTTCTAAGTCTTCTTCTTGAATAGAAGAAGACAACTGTTGCAAAAACCGCGAAATTAGTAGTAGGCGGCATCCCCTCTTATTTTTTAGTAGACAGAACCATTCTGTTTTTTTTCTTCTACACGGGTGACTATGAATTTTCCTATTATTTTGTAAATTGAGAATTCATTATAAAATATTTCTTCACTACGGATTCTAACATTATTTTATAGAAAAGATATTATATCACCGTGGTAGAGTTTAACCATTCCATTATTCACACAAACCCTTCGATAAGTAATCGGCTGCCTTCCTTGAGGAATAGTTTCATAAAAGTGGAGATGATCGGGGTAACATCTGACCTTCTTTCTTGATTGAGTAGAAAGGGGATATATGAAGTTCTTTCTCTTCCTATGTGCATCTCTGTGATGGGTGAATCTCCATAAAAAGCGATAACTTTCGTGTAGTTTGTGATTGGATGTAACTTATAATATTTTCTCTAGAATAAAACTTTCTCTTAATATCTCTCTTCTTGTTCGTCAATCTACCTAGAACATTGTTTTATTTTCTTGATTGCAGATGTGTTTTGTCTATCTATGAGAATAATGCTTTTCCCCTTCCATAAGCGCATATAGATAAGTGGGCCCTAGGATATTTAGAGGACTCCTATTGTTTTTATTTTCTTTACCGAGTTTCTTGTTACCGCGCCCCCTGAAATAGAGACCCTCATAATCTCTTGCAGGGCGCACAAGGCAACCTCTTTTGTCTTATCTCATGTAGTTTGTGCTTTATTTTTGTATTGGCGGTGCATTCCTTCCTCTATGGAGAGAACATAGAAAAAGGATGTTCCCCACTTTGCGTCCGTCTTCCATTCCCCCTTATGTCTTTTCAAATTATGAGAAGGATGGTCTTCACGCTTACAATTTTTCAGATATTCCCCCTTCGAAGAATTATTTCTCGAGACTTTTTCCGTCATCCCTTTTGGTTTGGAAATAACAAAAACATCATCTCGAGTCGAACACCGGTGATCTCTACATTCACCTATTTAATTTCTAAATATGCTTTAAAGAAACTCCGTTTACTAAGAGAGAGGGGACTAATATAAGGAGAAACCTCATGCGTCATGTTTTTGTAGACCAGCTAGTATACATTAAAGAAAGTTGCTTCCTCAATTAAACTAGCTTCCTCATCTTCTCTTCCCCCAACAACTTCACTCCAGAGGAATCACATATTCTTAAGAGAGAAGATCAGTCTCTTATTATTGAATTTCTAATGTTTGCACGTAATTTCTTATTCTTGATATATATATATGCTCAATCTTTGTGTTTTCCTTTATTAGCTTAAAAGGAAAACGATGTGACTATCCGATTATAGTAACGAGCTCTTAGAGATTTAATGTTAATTGAATCTTACTATTTGAAGAAGTTTTTGTTCTTAAAGGACTCTAAATAAAAAGTTATTTTTGTAAGAAAGCAAGCCTTTAAAGTAGGGCTTGAAAGAAGGTAGTCGATCTAATAAAAAGATAAAAAAGATAGAGGAGAAGATAAGGAGCAAAGGACTTTTTTAAATCCAATTTGCGTAAACACGATATAAATTTTCCTTTGAACTTCATTAAGAGACTACGGAAAATCCTTTTCCGAAGCTCCAAGCATCCGGTTACGTTTCCGGATCCCCGCCGCCTGCTTTTGAGCGATTTTTACTTACGACATCTCTCCTATTATGAAATTCCTTACTAGTTGTAGTTTTTCTAAGGACAAGAATAAGAGGTTTATGCTTTTCGGGTTATTAAACATAATGAGTAATTATTTATTGAAAAAGTCTCAAAATTGCAAACAATTTTGATCGCTATTCAACTAAGGGCCTCGTTAAGTAAGATGGAAGCCAATAAAGACATAAAAAACTTTCGTAAATGGTAACCTTGATTAGATAAAGTAGGATCAATTGAGTCAGCAAATCTAATATTTGTACAAGCATCCCTTTCCTTTTATTTTTGAAGTTGGCACTATTTAAATGAAAAATAACCTACAATAAGGTTTTCTTCCTTAAATACTAACCGGACCAAGACTCACTAATAAGGTAACCTTGCCCTTTTATTTTCCGATCAATTCCGATAAGAATTCTCCACTCATGTCATTCAAGAGTTGGGTAGGTAATGTTAAAGGGAATCTCCCCGATCTATTCTTTCAAGCGCCCCTCAATCAAATCCGTAACTATTGTTGCTTGTTAAGGAGTAACTAAAGAACTTCAAACTTCAATAAAAACACTTGTGAACTAAGAATGACCGGGCAGATCTTAACCAAAAACATACCCTCCTCAAAAGCACCTGAAATAAAAAACCTAGTCAGGGATAGAGTGGAGACTAACATTAAAATTGAACAACTGTGTAGGAGTACCACAAGTTTTGTAAAGGTATACTTTATTAAATTGAGTGAAATTAGGATAGTAGTCTTTTTGAATTTGATAACTAAGAAATGTGATTCTTCGCTGGATCAATTCTTGCCATCACGCTCTGGCTTTAGCATCTGCCGAGCACATGTAAGCAAAAAATAGAAAAAAGTGTCTGCATTGCAATTGGATACCCTTTTTCTCTGTTGCAGGTACAATTGATGATCAATTTACATAAAGAATTTCACTGCTAGAAGTGTTCAAATCCATAAATTCAGTACGAATCAAGGAAAGAACTTATTTGAGATATGGAAATCTTCAAATAGTAAAACGAAACAATAGATTGTATTAATATTATATAAATCTCCACATTGATGTGTTGGAAAAGAAAGCTATCGGAGAGGCAGAGGTTGACTATAAACTTCATCTCTCTCTAGACCTCAACGAGATTTTCTAAAGATGAATTGCACGCTCACTTCTTCAAAAGGTGAATCACACGTGTACTTTGTGTATAACCTCAACATTTCTTCAATCGGAACCCAACACCGGCAACAAATATTTCCTTTAGACTTTGGTAGAAATGGCGAAACACTAAAAAATTGATGGAAAACCAGCTTAAGTTGGTTGTACTTTGAAGTTCGTTCAATTCACACGGGCAGGGTGATTGAGGTGCGTGCTTCAACATCTATGTTTCACACAAGGAACCTTCTTCTTTTAGGGATGAACTACGATATTTGATGGACTGGCAGGTCAGCCACGTAATTTATCCCTCAAGCTGAAGAACTTGACCTGCTCCTTTAGTTTAGGGCTATAGAGTTTACTTTCTTATCACTAATGGTTTAATCATGAGCTTCATCACTCAACTCTAAACAAAATAAAAAACACTCGGATATAGGAAGAAAATCCTTCAGTAAGGAAGGGTAGGTTCTATAATAACAAAACATCATATGCCAGAATCCGCTTAGTTCACACCAAATAAAATGGAACTTAATCACCAAGGTAGAGTTGTATAAGCCCTAATGTAATTGAAAAAAGTGCAAAACCAGCAATACGAGAGTAAAAACCTTCTGTGTAAGAAGAATATTTAAATCGAGTTAAGTAGGATGTTGATCAAGCGCAATAAGTTGCACGAGTGATTATTTCACTTTGGAAGGAAAAAAAATTGTCAAATAAGATCCTTACTCAGCTCTCAGGCTGTCTTAGAATAGCTCCACCACACATAGAAGAAAGGAGTGTAGGATTGGTAAATCTTTTCCGGAAAGAAGCTATTAGGCAAATTTAGGAGGCTGCTACCGGCGAAGCCTGCTTACTTCGAAGAGTGCTATTGCGTGAAGCAGAAAGGGACAGTGGAAGACCACACCAGAAAGATATCCTCAACCACCACTTGAGGGCGATTCACTTATCTGTAGAAAAGTACCATCCAGACAGTAAACCTTTAGGTCATATGACTAATAAGGTAAATAAACCTAAGAAAAAGAATTTCTTCTTATTTACGCTTGTCTCAATCAATTGCAGTTTAAAAGAGTTCTTCCGATCTGATCATTGCGTGAGCCGAGAGTTCAATATAGGAGGATCTGTAAGAAATTTTCACTCAATTCAAAAAGCATAAATAAGTTAGGATCGAAGAGTGAAGACCAGTAAATTTCCTTTTTGATAGAGTAAGGGCAAAGGAATGTCTTCCGATTTTTGATTCGTCGGTTCAGGAGGGATTGAAGCAAATATAATAAAAGAATTCAAGAAAGGGTTCCCTTAGGGAAGGCATCTCAAGTGCTTCCAATGTAACGTCATCTACTAGTAATGCGACTTGTAAAATACTCCCTCCCTATACCTAAGGGAGTTTGCACTAATAAGTAGAGCAGAAAGCAGTTACCGGCCAACAAAATATCCACAACTTTGAGATCCGCATTCAATAGAAAATCAGCTTATTCTTTGAGATGACAAAGCTCCCTACTAGACACAAATTACCGAATCAACGCCAGGAAATATAGGAGTGCTTTATATGATTGGCGTTCCTCAGACTAGAATTGAAAGGACGTACCAGCCCTTGAAGGATTATCAGGCATTTCTTTACGTCAGGAGGACAAGAAGAAGAAGTTAAGGATAGCTTTATTTCTTCCTTTTCACTCTTGCTCCAATCCCAATAGAATAAATAGCTCTAGAACTTGCTATAAGGGAGTGCCGGAGTAAGCATGTCTGAGTATGTAAACTATGTGATAGATACAATAACAAATTACCATCTACATCAGCCAATTTTTCTTACATGAGGGACTTTAATGTAGCAACATTTTTGGATTTCCCATTAATCATATCAACTGACCCAGACCCCGTAACTGTCCCCGAAAAATTACAAGATGAAACATACTTTCATTCAAAACTAACTCACTCTAAGGAAAGCATAGTTTTGCAAAAGTTTACAAAGGAATTGAAAGCGCTCTCATGTACGAGAAGAATTTAATAAAGTGGAGAGGAATTTTTTTGACAACAAAAAAGATTTTCTCCCCTACCGAGGTGATAGACCACCTTATGTACGATATGATAACCATCCTAAGGGAAAAAAGACGGGGTTTAATGCGACTCTTCAAATACCAATCTTCTCTTGAGAAAGGATAATAAACTATGTCTAGTATCGGTAAATATTAACATATTCTTTTTTTGAAACCTTACTTAAGAACATAGAGTGGCCGAGCAAAAAAGCAAGACAAGCGATAAAGGAGAAGTACTCGGCCCCATACAAACATGGACTCCCAACGCTTTCTTGGAAAAGAGGCGGGTATCCATCCGTTTTAATTGATCTTATCACCTCCCTTCACTAGTTAAAGTTGTGCTTTTCCTGAGAAACTTGGGTGCGTTTTTGGCGGAGCTACTTCTTCTCACTTGATGCCCGATGACCACAAAAGCAAAGACTCTACTCACCCACTACTGGACTAGTCTACGGACTGGTGATACTATTCCACTACTAATTGATGGAATTACTAATTTGCTGACTAATTCGATGAGTTAAGACTGGCGGTTCGGTGATCGAGCGAAGGCTTGGTTCCTCCCTCGCTGTACCGAGGGAAGCCTTTCCCACTTCATCTCATATAAATAAATATATATATATATATATATATATATATATATATATATATATTATATATATATATATATATATATAATATATATATATATTATATATATATATATATATATAATGTATATGATAATTTATTGAATATTTCCTTTCTACAATACGCCTACGAGATGGATTGGACCTTAGCCCGAAGAGAGCTTCCATAGTGCTGGTTGAGATATTGAAACAATGGAAATCCAGCGCACTGATTGAGCTAGCTAGAAGAAGGAAGTCCTATTTAAGAAAGCGCAGCTTTAAACAAAGAAAACAAGAGATTGTAGTTGTACCAATACCAGTTAAAAACAATTGGACAGTTTCCTAGAGTTTATCGAATGATCAATAATAGTGGTAAGAGACGATATTTACAAGGGCGGGGAGCAGTATCGAACAAGAAGAGCTGGAAACAAGTACTCAACTTTTTAATGAAAGGAAAGATGACGCCCATGAGAAGTAAACTTACTCAAGAGTTCCCTTTAATTAAGGTAACTAATTAAGTGCATCTATCTACCAGCAAAGATATTATAGAATGGTAACAAATTAAGTGCATCTATCTACAATCAAAGAAAGGTTAGAATGGTAATGTATGCTAGAAGTGCCCCTTAAAATAAACCTTAAGTAGCTCATTGATGGAAGCTTAAACTAAGCAAGCAAAGTCTCAACCCGAAATCAGTAGTCCGAAGGAAATAAAGAAGAGGAATCCCATCAATTTTCTGTAGTATGTAGCTTTTATTCCTAGAACTTCTATAGAGGGCTTAGTTAGCGCAATTGAGTGGCGCTTGTTGAATACCTCTCTACGGCCTTTTCCAAGGAATTCTCTAGTCTATTTCTAACTACTGGTTGAAAGAGAATGAGAAAGAGAGTCATAAAATAGAATCAATTTTAAAAGTCGTAGTAGAAGTAGATTATGTAGTAGTGGTAGCTTGTCAACTCTCCTCTGAATCCTATTCTTTTACGCTAACATCTCTCCCGGTAGTAGTAGCTTCCTCCTCTCGCCTTCCCGCGCTTTTAACTGTAATATTCCAGAAAAAACATATGTCTAGTGAAGAGCCCAATAGGTCTTTAAGAGTGCTTAATGGAGATACATAGGAATTCCAATGCTTATATAGAAAATATTGTGCATAGCATAGAAAAATGGCTAAGGTGTGTCATCCAATTTCTATATAATACCCAAATATGCAATATATTGGGCATATTACAAAATATTGCCTTAAAGGGTGTTAGCCATATATCTATGTATAAATAAACTTGTTTAGAAATTGTACGTGCAATGAAGACCCTAAACTAAAATACTTTTTCCTTTAACTCAAAAAAAATGTATGAGGCAGCCAAGTATCAAGACTAGGTACCATGTCACATGATCAATTAAAATGATCGTGTAGATTAAGCAATGCCTAAGGACATAGTGCGGATCATTGGGACAATAAGCTAACATTTCCAAAGGAACCATAAAAAATAGTTAGTTAGGAAATTACAACCAACCCATGTGCAAGAACATATAGAAGACATGTGAAGAATCACCAAAAGAGGGAACTACCATAACCGAATTCGGTTAGGGTAGTTAAGGCGGGAAAATGAGATTAAGGGACCAGTCCATGTGGGGCCTAACTTCCTAACCAGTTTTATATTCTAACCTACTGCCCTAAATACCTAACTAACCTAGTACTAACCGTAATGGACCCACTAGTGCACCCGACAACCTAGGACCAAAACCGGGTTGCCACTTACCTAGTACTAGTTAAAGAGACAACCTAGTACCTAACCTAATATGGTACAAAGGGTTACTTATGGTACTATAAATTTAGGGGTAGTTTATTAATTACCCTATGATACCTAATTAATTAATTTAGAAAATTAATTAATTAATTTTAAAGGGATAAAACCAAAACTACAAAGAAAATTTCCAGATTTTGGTTAAGACAAGAAAGAGACAACCTAGTAACTAACCTAGGATGGTCCAAAGGATTAGTTATGGTTATAAAGACATAAGGGTATTGTAGTTATTACATTAGGTTAAATTAGACATTTAATTAATTTAAATAAAGGGGTCATTCCCAAATTCTTATTGTAACCTAGTATAATTCCAGAAACATTGTAGTACTCAACCTTGGATTGTCTTAAATGGTTGGTTATAGTTCCAATAACATAGAGGTACTTTAGTACTTACCCTAGGTCCCTAAATGAATGAAATTAAGGATTTAATTAATTAATATAAAGTCAAAAATTTGACCGAAACCATAGTTAACACGAAAATTTCAGATTTTAGGTCAAGTCAACATTCTCCTGTGTTTTAGTCAACTTAGGTGTTTTTTTTAGTAATTAATTGATTAAATTCTTTAATTAACTTATTGAAACCTAAGTTTATAAGACAAGGTCAGTTTATAAATCTAAAAACCACTTTCAATCTCAAACAAATACATGCGTAAAACAAAAACACAAGCGTGAGAAAAACAGTGAATAAAACGCAAAAAAAAACATTAGACGGTTTTCTAGGTTTCTTATATATACGTTCAAGGTGGTATTCGTAGATTAAGTTATAGTTAAGGAATGAGTTTATATTTTTAATTACTTCTCCAAAAGTATTTTCCTTCAAACGATTCACAAGATCTTGAAATCTAGGGTTGTTCCCGTCATTCTCGTCCAAGTTCCCTTCCCTAGTATCCTTTTCTTTCTCAATGTTGAATATGTTAGATATCATGTTTTTTGTATGTGGAGCTGGCTGTCCTTAACATGTATTGTTTTTTAATGATGAGTATCAAATGAACTTATGAACTTTTAATTGCGTAAATTTAATCTGATCATGATAACTAAGGATCGATAATATTCTAAGTTAAGTCCATGATGTGTTAAGTGAATATGTGTCTTTGGCTAAATGTTCACTTTCTGTTGTGGTTATGTTATGAAGATGTTAAATACATAAAATATTAATTTAATGCTGTCCAATATGTTCTTAAAATGTTACACTAAAATCCATAAACTAAGAATTGGCTCAAAGACATCCATGAAATCATATCTTGAATAAATTGATTATCTACTTCCAATAAAGTTGGCTAACTCTATTTGGTGAAAATGAATATATGCTAATCGGTATGAACTTCTGTAAATAATTTAAAGATTGGTTAAGGTTTCATAGCAATATAAATATGAACATACGTAAAAATTGGCTTATGGCAAAAAAGATTAATATGCTAGTCTAACATCCCAAATCTTGAGTAAATACTAGTCATATGCCAATTCTTGTGTAGTAAAAGTATCAAATATATTTTAAGAACTTCTAAAGTAATATCACTGAATCCATAACAGAGGGCATTACAATAATTGGGACAACTCTGAACATGCTCCACAAGAATGAGGTATGAAAACATGAAACTCATCGAATGAAGTGCTAATCGTCAATAAATGGTGATACGAAGCTACTATACTAAAGTAAGTAAGTAACGTGAGTTATAACATAATTAAAGGTGTCTAATAAAGAAAGTGAGCAGAAGGTGGTGTTAAAGAAAGTGAGGAAAGTCGTAGTTGCACCGAAGCTAATTCGTTAAAAGAATACTCACGAATGAAGGTGTTACAATATGTGAAACTAGTCTCATTAAAACCTAAGGATGATATGTAAGGAAAATTCACATTCATCAATGTAAATTAAGAATGATATGAAACAACAATTCATATTCACTCAATGTAAAGTAAGGATGAGCAGTTATCAATAGAGTAAGTAAATCTCAACTAGAAGAAAGCCTCCATTATAACATTCCGGAAAATCATGTCAAATGAATAGCATGTATGCCCTTAGGATAGCCTATTAGGGGTACATAGGCACACCAATGCCCAATATTATGAAACATTGGGAATAGTATAGAAAAATTTGCTAAGGGATATTATACAATTTTTTATATATGAATAAGAAATAAACTTTTTCGGTTGTCATACACCCATCTTAGTTTATGTTCAATAAATGTACCTGCAATGAAGACCCTAATCTAAAATAAAATCAGTTGTGAATAGTTTCACACAATGTACTAGGCATCCAAGTGTCAAGTCTATTACCATTCCACATAACCACTTAAAATGATCATGTAAATTAAGCAATGCCCAAGGACTTAGTGGGAGTCGTAGGGACGATAAGTAAAAATTTTCAAATGAATCATAAATAATAGTTAGTTAGGAAAGTGCAACCAACCAATGTTCAAGAACATGTTCAAAACATGTGAAAAGATGCCAAAGGAGGGGACCGCCCTAACCGAATTCGGTAAGGGTAGTTAGGGGGAAAAAAGTGCATAAGACACCACTCCATGTTGGGCCTAACTTCCCTACAAATTCTAGACTATAACCTACATTCCTTTATAAGTGGATAACCTAGTACTAACCGAATTGAAACCATTAGTGCACCCGACAACCCAGGACAAAAACCGGGTTGACACTAACCTAGTACTAGTTAAAGTGACAACCTAGTACCTAACATAGGATGGTCCAAAAGGTTAGTTATGGTCCTATAAATTAAGGGATACTTTAGTAATTCCCTAGTTAAGACAAGAAAGGGACTACCAAGTACTAACCTAGGATTGTCCAAAGACTTAGTTAAGGTCCTTACAGTTGGGGGCTAATTTAATAAGTACCCTAGTCTACTTAATTAATAAATTTATCATCTTAATTAATTAGATTTAAGGGTCAAAACGGAAATCACAAAGAAGTTTCAAGATTTCTGTTGAGACAACAAAACGACAACCTAGTATTTAACCTAGGATGGTCCAAAGTATTAGGTATGGTTAAAACGACTTAAAGGTACTTTAGTAATTACCCAAGGTTACTTAATAAATAAATTATCCATTTAATTAATTATATTAAAGGTGTAAAGCCGATATTCTTATGCTAACATAGTATAATGCATGAAACATCCTAGTACTTAACCGAGGATGGTCCTAAAGAGTTGATTATGGTTCAAATGACTTAAGGGTAGATTAGTACTTACCCTAGGTCCCTAAATTAATTAAATTAAGGTTTTAATTAATTTATATAAAGTCAAAATTTTGACCTAAACCATAGTCAACACGAAGATTTCAGATTTTAGGTCAAGTTAACATTCTCCTATGTTTAGTCAACTTAGGAGGGTTTTTTTTAGGAATTTGTTACTTAATTTATTTAACTAACTTATTGAACTCTTAGTTTAATTATTCATGGTAAGTTACTAAACCTAAAAACCATGTTCAAACTCAAGCAAATACATGACTAAAGCCAGAAAACAAGCGTGAGAAAAACACTGAACAAAACTCAAGAAAAAAAATAGAAAATATCTTAGATGATTTTCAGGGTTTCTTCAAAGTTTCTTCATGTTTCGTCTTAAGGTATGGGTTTCTCTCCTGGAGTTCTTTCTCCAAGAGAAATTTCTTTCAAATGATTGAATGATCTTGAAAACTAGGGTTGTTTCCCGTAGTTCTTGTCGAACTCCTTTCCCTAGTATCCTTGATAGGATTACAATATTAAATAGGTTAGCAATCATGTTGTTGGTATGTGGTGCTGTATGATCTTAATGTGTATGATTTCTGATTACATAATAATTGAATGAACCTATAAATTTGAGTTCTTTGATGCTAAGTTTTATTATGTGAATTAAACATATGATACTATGTTAAAGATATGTCCGAAAAATGTTATGTATGAAGAAGACATAGTTTGTTATGCATACTTGTTGTTAATACGACGTTATGAAGATGTTGAAGTCGTAAAATGTTAATATGATGCTGTCCATTACGACTTAAAAACGTCACTCTAAAGTCATAAATTAAGATTGGCGTAACAAGACCACTATGATATCATATCTTGAATGAATTGTCTATCTTGTTCCAATAAAATAGGGTAAATCTATATTTCAAAATGAATATATACTAATGGCTAGAAACTTATTTGTAAATTATTAAAAGATTGTCTAAGGGTTCATACATATGGCAAATTAAATATGAATATCCGTTAAATTGGCTTATGCCAATAAGAATGATCTAACGTCTCAAATCTTGAGCCAATACTAATCATATGCCAATAGTAGTGTAGCAAGTGTATCAAATATATATTAAGAACTTCTAAAGTAATATCAATGAATCCATAACCAAGGGAATGCCATTCATTTGGAAAACTCCAAACATGCTCCACAAGAATGAACTATGAACACTTGAAACTCATTGAATGAAGTGTTCATCGTCCATAAACGGTGATATGAAGCTACTACACTAAAGTAAGTAAGTAACGTGAGTTATAACATAATTAAAGGGGTCTAAATTAAGTAAGTGAATAAAATGGGGTGTTAAAGGAAGTGAGAAAAGTCTTACTTACACCAAAGCTAATCTTTTAAAAAGAATACTCACGAATAAAGGTGTTACAATGTGTGAAATCAGACTCATTCACACCTAAGAATTATATGTAAGGACAACTCACATTCATTAAAGTAAATTATCGATGATATGAAATAATAATTCACATTTCATAAATGTACCGTAAGGATGAGCAGTCATCATTAGAGTAAGTACATCTCAATCTAGAAGCAAGCCTCCATAATGCTTCAATCAACTATAAAAGATGATAGCACATTCACGTAAATATGGTTGAGTAACTAAGATGTATGTAATGAAATTATGAAACCCTTGAAGGGTTAAGTAAGAGTGTGAAACACACTAAATGGCCAATTGCATTGGCATATGATGAAATGAACATTCGCGTAAAGGGATGAGTAATTATGAAAAGCAAATGTGCTAATGCTAATGAATGTGGTGACGATATATAAGAGGCTAATGGGAAATATGAGAGCAATATCAAATGAGCCTAAGTAAATGTTACCAAAACATACTCACCTATGAGAGTGTAAAGCAAATGGTGGTACCAATCTCTATGAACACTCTAATTAAAGTATTGAGACTGATGTATACTTAAAACTAATGATGAGATGATAAATCGTCTATTGAGATATGAGGTACTCATACTAGAAGTCTGCTTCCATGAAGTATGAGTTGAATGAAATGGAATTTTATCCTTAGCACCGATAGGCTAGCTATGAGCGGTGATCTCTTCTTTCAGGAAGGGCGGAGGTTCACGTAACTCATATGAGATCAGACTATCCGGCATGACGGGTATGGTTCTCCTTATATCTCCTATTCTTCGAACATATATTGCTTATATAGGGATCTGGCGGGTTTCAATTCCCATGTACCCTAGCATGTTTTGGGTCACGTTGGCCGGTGATTTCACCTCTTTTAAGTGGGGTAGACAATGGATTTCATGATGATCACATGATATATGTCGGTTAAGGATGGAGTTCCTAAAAGTGTGAAATATCATGAAATGAATGATACGGAAAGTGTTTGTGCAAGACAATCATGAGGTAAAATCAAATTCATATAATAACATTAGGTCATTCTTGGTCATTGCGCTTAATGATCCCAATGAGTCTTAAACTTCATCCTAGGTATAGTTGTTGTTTACATCACCCTACGAATGAATAAAATAAATAATGTGAAGTACGAATGAACAAATGAAGCATGCTCTGTGTTTTCTAAAGAAGGCCCTTGGGTTGAGGTCCCATATGTTGGTCCCTCACTTGAGATGTCTTATGCTACATCAACGATTCCAAAGTCTCATGCATATGAACTGTATAATATATAAAACATGAATGTAATGAAATAAATGGCATGATCAATAGAGAATTTCTCATGAAAGGTAATGAATATATAGTGTAAAGATTGATTCAATATAAGGTAGGGAAATCATTCCATAGTATTTCGATTACTTACATAGATTCATTGTGGGTATGGGAGAATGAATAATTACACTTTAAATAAAATATATGATAAAAGGATTTATTTAACTACACAATAAGAAGAATAAAAATAATGAAAAATAATCAAAGTGTACAAAGAGGAGCTCTCGGACTAACGGGATCAAAATCTTAAATCTTCGATCGAGTTGTTCTAAAATTATGTTGATGATATTAATATATTTTAATCATATAGAAAATGATTAGTGTGGTTTGAATACATTAAAATACAGTATATTTATACCACAATTTACAACCAATGAATTAAGATAGTCTAGTGACTGGACTTTCCAAAAATAGCATGTCCTTTAGGAAGAGCTTCCATTGATCATGCATAGCTTTATGTGTATGTGTGCATACACCCATACATAGTACAAGTGCGGTACTAACACCCTACTATTTACTATTTTTATAGGTGTGGGTTAGAGGACAGGTTGATGACACTTGTACAGGTTTGGACATCAGCGTTTCTCCAAACTATTTAATAGGTCGTCATGATTTCGAGGATGCTACAAATTTAGTCTAGACATAGTTTTAGACATAGCTAGTGGATGTTTTAGAAGATTTTCTTTCGCACCTTTATTTCGAAGCTTTGGAATAAGGCTATGTTGGCAAACTATTTATGATATATTCATCTTTAGTTTCGAATTGATTCTTTATGTTAAACGGTTAGTATATGATATATCTGGTTAACAATTATATGAAGTCTATTTATAATTCATACATATAAAAAGATTTAAATATTACACAAATATAACTACATGAATGTGATGAATGCAAGATGAGGCTTGCCTGCGACCTCTAAGAGGTCAATGACACCGGTTGCGATCCGAATTCCAGAATTCGGGTCATGATATCAAAAATACATGAGTAAACACTAAAAGACGATGAAATGAACATTTATGTAAAAAGGAATAAGTATCTAAGATGTATGTTATGAAATGATAAAACCCTAGAAGGGTTAAGTAAGAGTGTGAAAGACACTAAATTGCCAAGTGCATTGGCATATTATGAATGAAAATTTACGTAAACAGGATAAGTAATTATGAAAAACAAAGTGGTAATACTAATGAATGTGGTGACAATACGATAAAAGGCTAAAGTGAAAGATGAGAGCAATCTAAAATGAGACTAAGTAAATGTTACCAAAATGTACTCACTTATGAGAGGGTAATGATAAGGAAGAGACTAGTCTCTACGTACACTCTAATAAAAGTAATGAGACTGATGTATACATAATAGTAGTGATGAGATGAGAAATTTTCTACTGAGCTATGATATCCTCATACTAGATGCCAGCTTCCATGCCGTATGAGTTGAATTACATAAAACTTTATGCAGAGCACCGATAGGCTAGCTATGAGCAGTGATGCCTTTTTTCGGGAAGGGTGGAGGTTAACGTAACTAACATGAGATGAAAATGTCTGGCATTCCGGGTATGGGTTTCCTTATATCTCCTAGTCTTCGAACCTATACTTCAAATATAGGGATCTGGCGGGATTCAATTCCCATGTATGCTAGCATGTTTTGGGTCACTTTGGCAAAAGATTACACCTCTTTTCGGTGTGGGGTAGACACTGGATTTCATGATGCTCAGATGATCTATATCGGTTAAGGTTGGAGTTCCTCAAAGTATGAAAGATAATGAAATGAACGATACCGGAGATGTTTGTGGATGACAATAAGGAGGTGAAACCGTATTCATGTTATGACATTAGGTTATTCTTGGTCATTGCAGTTCATGATCTCGATGAGAGTCTTAAACTTTTTCCTAGGTATAACTGGTATTTATGTCAGCCTATGAATAAATTAAACAAATATGTGATGTACTAATAATTGAATGAACCAAACTCTGTGTGCTAAAGTAGTCCCTCGGTTTGAGGTCCCATATGATGGCCCCTCACTAGAGATATCTTGATGATACATCTACGATTCCAAGGTCTCATTAATATGAAATGCATAATGTATAAACCATGTTCTTGGTTTACAATAGTCGTGAGCCACTCCTTTCGATGTGGAGTGAACACTTGACATGGATTCACCATTACTCGTAATCACCCCTTTTCAGTGTGAGGTAGACAGGGGATTTATTGAGTAGCTCACATGATCTAGATTCATTTTAATCGGTGAATCACCTTTTTTTAGTGTAGGGTAGACACTGGATTTCATGTTAGCTCGTATGATATTATTCCTAACTGTGTCTATATAAAAGTAATAAAGAATGATGATGGAACGTATGTTCAAAGTGAGTTATGAAGAAGAGCTTAAGACTGTCAATTGCCAATATCACTCTCATGATGTTTCAAAAATTATGGGCAAAACCAAAATAAAATGACTTATAATGACTTGTTATATGATGCCAATACAGGGCAGTAGAAACAGAACAACTCAAAACCTCATAACTTCCATAACATGAAAGTAATGAAATAAATGGTATGATCAATAGAGAATGTCTTATTAAATGTAATAAATATATAGTGTAAATAATGACTCACTATACGGTAGGGAAATTATTCCTTAATCCTTGGATTACATAAATTGATTCATTGTGGGAATGGGACTACAATGAACCATTCAATTTGTAATTAAAACATAAGACCAAAGGAATTACTGAACGACACAACAATAAGATGAAAAAAAAGAAAGAAAAATAAACAAAGTGTTCAAAGGGGAGTTCTGGTCATAAGAGGATCAAAATCCCAGATTTTCACTTGAGTTGTCCTAAATTTATGTTGATGATACTAATGATTTGTAATCATATGGAAAATTACTTGTGTGCTTTTAATGCATTAAAATACATCATATTCATACCACAATGTACAATTAACGAATTAGGATAGTCTAATGACTATACTTTCAAGAAATGGCATGTTTCTAAGGAAGAGCTTTCATTTGTAATGCATATCTTTATGTATATGTGTGCATACACCCATAATTAGTACAAGTGATGTAATAATCCCTAGTATTTACTATTTTATTGATGCAGCTAAATAGCACAGATTGAAGACTCTTCGACGGTTTGGACATCAACGTTTCTTAAGACCATTTTCTAGGTCCTTCTGATAACTAAGATGCTACAATTTTTGTCTTGCCTTAGTTTTAAACATAGCTAGTGAATGATGTCCATAGACTTTCTTTTCTACATTCATTTCGAAGCTTTTGTAATAAGGTCATGGTTGGCAAACGTATTTATGGTATATTCTTGTCCTATTTCGATTTGATTTGTATGATAGATGCTTTTTAAATTAATGTTGAACTTAGTATATTATGTAAATATAAAATAACTATACGTACTATAAGTATACTTCATACATGCCAAAAGTTTTTAATTTTCCGACAAAATTAACCATATGAATGTGAACAATGCAAGAAGAGGCTTGTCTGCGACCTCTGAGAGGTCAACGATGCCGGTCTCGATCTGGATACAAGAATGAGGGTCTTTCAATAACAAATCTGGAACCCAAAGAAGTCTTGCAGGAGTGGTTACCCCTGTAGTAAGACTCTTCGGCCTCGTAGTCAATCTACTGATGAGCCTTATTGCCAAAGAAGGGGGAGCCTACTGATGTTTCAAAAAAACGGAACTAAGAATCCTCATAGGTTGTGTTTTAAGTGAAGGAGAGAGACATGACTTGGTAGCAATTGAATCAATAGGCTTAGTGGCATGCCCCATATCCACTGCAAGATAATCCTCTCTTCAACACATATATTATACCGTAAACAAGAGACGATTCTCCCTGCTCCCATGCGAAAGATGATTCATGCACAGAAGTTGCAGGTGAACCCTTGGTTTTCCCTCTAATATATACATTGATAGGGGATAACTTCTTTGTTAGCTACCAGCTACAACTCCTGAAAGAAAGCCAAATAGTGTCTCATCCCGACATTCCCTCTCTAAGGAATGCTTATTCAAAAAATTAATGGTAATTTGAGAATTTTCTTCTTTATCTCTTTCTCCTTGTTGGAAGGCTACTTCTTAGGGGAAGGGATGTAGAGGTACAGGGTTCAAAGGATAGAGGAGATCTCTGCACTTAACATTAATTAGAGATGGCTCCAGATATGAATGTATACCCTATGTGATGGGGTTTGATCCCCCGAGTAGCTCTTTGTACAATGGGGTTATATAATCTCTTTTACCTTTCGATTGAGGGTATTCAGTAGTGGGCCTACCTTTAGGTAGGAGGTGATTGAAAAAGGGGAATTCGATCCACTTACATAGCCATAATAGTAATTTTTTTTAAGTGGGTAAACAATTATATTGGCTAGTATAGAATAAGATGCACATTAATATTACTCAAATCTATCAATTTCATTCTTTTTTATGTCCACATCTTTGCTTTAAATTGGATGTAAGGCCATCTCTGATGTTTCAGAACCAGTTGGAACTTTGATTCTTGACTAATCTGATATCCTATCAAAGAAGATGAACTTACAGGTAATGTACTATATGTAAGACAAACAGGCTTTGAATGAGCCTTTGAATAAAGAAATAGAGGTTCTCAAGAGCGGACCTTCAAGAGCAAAGACTGGATAACATTAAGAGATGATTTGTCTCAATTACGCTTTTCACTAAGCGAAGAAAGATCTTATTTGAATTTAGGGGATTCCTCTATAAAGAATAAGGGAGAAGATATGCAACCTAGCAAACTAGCCTCTTTCATACTAGTATTTTTCCAGGTCCTCTCGAAGCAACATCTTCCATCATGGTGCTCTCACTTCTCGGACTAGTACAGGTTCAAACCAAAGCCAAAGACCCAAAAGTCTATGGATACATTCCCTCTCTATGGAAGAAAGAGAGTGCCACAACTATTATTTCAGAAGATCAAAAATCCCTTCTGGAACAACCAGAAGATAGAAAGACATGTGCCTTGCCATCTACTACTTCAGATGGATAATACGACGTTACTACTCTCATTCTTTCTTGCCATTTCCTTTTAAAAGTTGCCAGTTTTTCAACCCCGGAATGTGATGACTTATTCTATCTTAACTTTAGCTACTTAGAAACCTAAATGATGAATGTTTTTTCCCCGTCTTCCCAAACAAATTTACCTGTTTGCGATGTCTCCATGTGTCAGTGATAAGATAAAGACCACTACAGGCCCGGTTTGACCATCTTAGTGAAAACACCCTTACCCTTCATTATATTCCATAAAAGCTTTGTAAGACATCTATTTCTCTATTTCACAAACCAGTAAGATCCATTTTTTTTTTGTAGGAACTAAAGGCTACGCTAAACCTCCCTCAAAGGATTCCTGAGAAGAACTCTTTTTCAGAGAACTGGAGATACTTCTTAACTGTAGATTCAAAAGAACTAATAATGAACCCCGAAAAAGAAGAGCATTGTCTACACCAGCAAGGACATTCACTTTCTAATAAGAAAGTTAGAGGTAAGGCCCTCCTTACACAAGAGTAGAAGATGGTACTCAACATTTGTATTCTATTCCCCATTATTTAATTTTTTCGCTCTCTATAAATATCATAACAGAACAAAGAAGTTTATGTAGGTCGAATCCTAGCGTAGATAAATGCTATCCTACTTAACTGATTGAAGTTTGCATTTAGAGTGTCGTACCCAGGCACGGAATCCACATTCTAACTGATTAATATTTAAATTGGGGAACGAACGATCCAAGTAAGGAGTTAGCTCCAGGAAGGTAGTTCTTTGACCCAGTTCAATGAGATAGGGGTTTAGCTCATTGAAGTAGATGTTTAAGAAAGTTTTGAAAATGCTTATTCGAAAGAGAAAGGAAGAAGATCTGCTTTTATTTAAGCGGAGTAAGAGCTCTTGAGTAAGAAGACAGGAAGAAATTCACACCTGTATTTAAAATGTGGGTCTAAAAGAACCAAGTTCAGTGAAAGATTATGAAAATGTTGCTTGTAAGCGTGATTCTCTATTATCTCTCTTTCTACCATCAGAAAATCAATCTTGTACTCTAGCTACGTAGCAGGCTCAGAGAGTTTTGATAGAGGTAGAACTTCGGCTATGGAATCTGCTACTCTTGCCACTGTTCTGTAACCTAGTCTTGGTGGTGTTGTTATAGGATGTGTCGTAGAAAAATAATATTTTTCCCAAGATGAGAATCGTAGACTTTTTAACTCTGGCAATGGAATCCATTTTCCTTTGACTTGACTTTCTGAAATGATATTCCAATAAGGTGGAGTTCATTAACAATGTTCAGTGACCTAGGAGAGGTTGAGAAGAAGTCAATTAATGGAATGCCTCAAAAGTCGTTATAGAAGATCGAATGATTCTTAGTAAAACTAGTCCATTAATTAGATAGATAATGTGTGCGTACGTTATCTATAATAAGAAATAACCAGGCTCAAGGTAGAAAAAGGGAGTAGCAAAAGGGAAATTCGTTAGGAGAAAAGACTAGGATTGATGCCCTTTGTCCTTCTAAGGACCAACAACATACGTAGATTTACCATCTGTCCAGAATATACTAGTCTGCCAACTTAGAAACCATTAAAATAGCTACCGGAGAAGGGGAACTTCAACTAAGAAACAAGAAGAATGAGAAGATTTTTTATGTAAGGTTATTTTGTGTTTGAATTTTAAACCGGAGAGGCGTTGCGTAATGCTTCTGATCAATAAAAGACTAGTAAGTGGAAACCAAATTATGCATGATTAGCTTGTGTCAAGTCACAAAAAGCGTTATGATGACCTTGAGTCTAGTCACTAAAAAGGGTATGATGAGCTTGAGTCAATTATTTCAATGATCGGATTCTCGCTTTTTCTTATACAGTGTATTATTATTTTTTCTTTTTCTACCTTTTCTATTTGAGGAGTCAAAACAAAGAGTATAAAATATCTTTTGGTATTCGTTCTTCTCCCTCTCCTCTTTCTTAATTAACATTCAAGCGGGGATCATGAAGACTTCCTTGTCGCGTGAGACGCGAGAAGGGGTTCCCCGTCTAGCCCTTTTTACCCTCCTAGTTGAGAAGCACCGCCGCACATTCCCCAGCCTAAGGTTGCACCATTCTGCGCATTGTTCTACTTACGTAATTAGAACTCCCTCTCCTTTTTGACATCCAAACAATAAAGTAGCTTTAACACCGGGTTTCCTTCTATTTTATCGGGAGGAACGAGCCCAGGAACCTCCAAATCTTTTTGGGTATCCTTGAGAAGCAGTTCCTCTTTGAAAAAAGGGTCAAGGCCGCGTCGGTGTTGGATGGGTTTCCCCTTCAGATAGTTCTAGCTCGGCGGTAAAAAATCCACAACCTCCTCTTTAACAACTCTACTAGGGGTGGGGCGACTCTCTCTTTAATACCTTAAATAGGTATTTGTTCTAGGTCGAGCGGGATGACATGTAGTAGAGTGTGCCCTGTCTTAAGGTGCTTCGTGCTGCCCACTATTGGGTCTAAGTCGATTTTCCTGCTTTTTCGCCTTTCAAAATATTGGCCCACACACGGATAGGGGGAAAGGGGGAGAATAGACTCATTACTTCCCACTAGGCGAGAAATGCACCTAACCCACCTACCCAGTCATCAATAATGGTGCTCACCGAAAATATACTGATAGACTCCTATTGTACTTGAATTAGACGCCTATATTTTTATAGTTGTAAATGTATCTCTTCCATGTTCGATGCTACTCTATATGTGAACATTTAATTCAATGCTATTCTTATCTAAGTGGTCTTATTCTTTGTCCAGTATCTAGGAAGTATTACACCTCTTCTCATTCAAAATTAAATAATAGGACCGATACAATTAATTGGTATGTGCTCCTCTTTTATTGCCTTTTTAAATCCCCTATTCTTTGGATACATTTTGATACTTCACGACCAAATCTCGATTTGTGGAAAACCATCGTTGGCTTCTTTATGAAAACATCAATTATTATTTGGGTATAGAAAGAATCTCAGTATTCTTCGTGATATTGACCACATTTCTGATACCCATTTGCATTTTAGTGGGTTGGTCTTGTATGATAAGCTATGGGAAGGAGTATATTACAGCATTTCTAATTCGTGAATTTATGACGACCGCCATGTTCTACATGCTAGATCTTCTACTATTCTATGTTCTTCCCGAAAGTGTTCTAATCCCTATGTTGTGCAGAGCTGAGTATATTCTATTTGCTGGGATAAAGCCTTTCCTGTGCATGGGCCTTGAGTAATAAAACCCTTACAGGCGGCCATCCATCGTCCTAAAGTAGTCCTGTTGCAGCTTTCGAAAAGAGGGGTAGTCTTATGTGTAAGCATAGCACTTCTGGTTGAACCTTCCCATCCAAACTAAGAAGAACCAAACCTGGGAAACACATCTTTTTCATTTAGGTAGGGTACTCCGAGTAGTGGGTAACTCAGAGGACCTCGACCATCCTACTTCGGTTTTATATGGATATCCAATACGGGGTTCTCCTATGTGTCTGTAGGGGTTGTATTTGTTTGCGAGAAAGGATTCGTCGTCATTAAAGTTTGCGGGTGTGAACACACTTGCACGAATTTGGGTAAAGACTACAACGGAGAAATTTAAAGGAAATTGTACCCGACATGGAATGGACGTAAACTTGTAAGCTATCGAAGGTAGGTATAATCTTCCAGGACTTATTGTGACTAGAAGAAATTTGCCCCGCCACAACCGATGGGTTGCTTCCCCTGTCGTCACATGGAGGTATTGGAGAGGAGACCTCAGGATAAGTCTCTTAAAACAAATAAAATGGGAGGATAGACCCGTTCAGATAGTTCCGACGAAAGACTGTTGGAAGCAGGTAGAGTGTTTTTTTTCCTCTTCAAATCACAAGGAATTGCTGGCATGGTAGATCTCGATAGAGGGTTCAAGAATACCGTAGGGGCCTCTCCTTAAGATTCAAATGATAAAATAGTTCCAAGACATTATGCTTTGTGCAAGTGTTGCATATCTGTTCAGGCCAGGATGATTGAGAAATATTCAACCAATTTGAACCGCTTACTTCACAATAGTAGTAGTGTAAAGGCCGTAGGTCGGGGGCCGGCCATAACATAAGGCTATTTTTTTACACCTTTATCTTTCTCTAAGAGAGTGATCTGCTATGTGAGCAAGTCGAATGTGCCTTCCATGTGTTCTATAGGCCGCACATAATATTTCTCTGCAACTAGCATTTTTTTAATTTGGGCGACGAGCATTGCTTTCAGTTTGAAAGGCATGGTTTTAACTATGCCCCCAGATAGGGCCCCCACTAGTCCGTCTTGAGAGTGAACAATTATTTTGGGCGGGAAGCAGGCCAGACACTACGGGAGGGCATCTCCCGCAATACATGAACCATTATTTGACACAAGCTGAGAAGCAAAAGATTTGTAAGTCCAAGCATAAAATATATGCATAGATAGTTGTGTAATGCCAAGGTCAATGATGAATGTTCGGTACAAAGTTGTATGAGGCGGAAGTCTCACGTACGATTCTCTGAGAAGGGAGTAGATACCTACTGGAGCTTCGACCAAGTACCAACGGTCAATTTTCTTTGGGGCCACACCTAACTTTACCATTATTATATGGGAATAGGGTTCGAGACAAAAGACGATCACGGCAACATATCAATTATTCCATTATACTTTACATGGATCTTCTTTATGCTATTATTTATTTTTTTGATTCTTCTCCAAATAGGGACAACTGTTTTACAAATCTTATTAACCACAAAATTTAGTGAGTGGCGCTAAATCATTCTATGAATTGGTTCTTTCGCCTCTTTCGTTGTCAAAGTGCCTATAGTACCAGTTTATAATTTTTCACCCCAAGCTCATGTAGAGGGACCTACGAGATGATCCGTCGTTTTGGAAGGAATTACTTTAAACTTTGGAACCTACGAGTTATTAAGATTTTCAATACCCATGTTTCCCGAAGAGACGGTTTGTTCCACTCCTTTCATTTATACTTTATGCACGATTGCTATAATATATAATTCCTAGAAAACTTTAAGGCTGATCGATCTTAAGAAGATTATTGCTTACTCCTTAGTAGCTCATATGAATCCGGTGACTTTTGGTATGTTTAGTCGAGAGGCGGTTGTTATCTTACCTATTTTGAGTTATGGACACACAAGGACAAAAATGTGTGATGGGCGCGCTACCCATCAACTTACTAGCAATTGGGGATAAAGTATATCATGTCGCAATAGAAGCTTGATTCGAGGCGTCAGCAAAACAGTGCTGTCTATTCGAAAAACAAAAGCCCTTTACCGCCTCGGGACGGGAGTGCGGGATGGCCATACGCGCAGGTAACAACAACATTAGCTCTACGAAGATAGAATTGAATCATGATGTTGTCTTTCCCAATTCATTCGTGTATAATAATTCAAGGGCGTTAAGCGACTACTTCTATTTGCTTCGCCTGCTTCTTATTATGGCTGCTCTATTTTTATGGTGAAAATGAACGAAAAGCCATATGAGGGTGCTATTTTTGAATTGATTGATAAATTTAGATCAGTTCTGATATATAAGAAGAGATAGAGAGGGAATCTCTCAACAATAGGGGGAAATCTCCTACTCTATCTATTGATGAGACAACTATCCATTCTTGATCTATCAGAAAGAAATCGATCTGTATCTCATGGAGTCTACATCGTACTTAGAATGCCCAAGTGGTTTTTAGGCCATTTCAATTCCCTTATCTATCTGTTAAAAATACACTAGGCTAATCTCAAGGAGGGAGAACACAAAATATAGTTGTATTGCTTGCTGCCTCTACGCATTCCCTTCTCTCCCCGGTATCGTCCCACACATAAAGAAAGAGTGCAGAGCCCTAGGCCAACCTGTAGGTCCGCTAACATAGAGCGAAGAGATGAGCCAAAACTAGTGAGCGACAGTCACTTTCGGAACCATACTTCCTATAGCTAACATATATTCAGTCCAGCCGAAAAGCGGAGCGCAAAGGAAACTGCGCTACTATTTAGAATCTCATAGCCATTAGTGACCGAGTTGCAAGGCCATGTTCCACAAGGGAACATATCACTCATTTTTCTATTGGGGATATATTCACGAATGACAACTCCAAACGTCACACATCCACCATCTACCTACCATTTAGATGTCCACCAGCGAGATCCAGCAAGGAATAATCGCGGCTGCTCCACTCTGTTGCGTTGTGATCACATGAACTGAACTTCTTCCAACACGTGATGCGGATGGGATCTATGCCATGGGTCACTTTCAGGGTAGGGATCTTAGAGAGACCGGAAGATGGATTTATTTGGATCGACGAGCTTTTTAATCCCAAAAACTAAGAATCCATGGAATGCATGTGTATACATGAATATCTATTCTATCTGTATATTGAGGGATATCTCTATACATATAGATTTATTTTATGGAATGATATGATTGTCTAGCCCTAGCCGCATATCAGCAAAGCTCAATGTGGCATTTCTATTAGATCTGATCTTTTGGGATGCTTTTGGACCTAGCGAAAATGGCTCTTAGCCTTCATGCATGCATGGGCGAGAGAAGCGGAGCACAAAGCTAACGCTTCCCCCGACCAAGTAAAATAAAACAATGGCGACCATCTTTGATTCAATATAAAGACAAAGGGTTTGGCAATAAGAAAATGTCTTTCTATCATAGTTGCAAAGGTTCAAGACCTTAACTACATAAGTACCAAAGTGTGCTTTCGATTTATTTCATGGGGTTGTTGACTACAAGCTATCAGAGCTGAGCTCTGTCTTAGACTGAAAGTTCACCTATCTTATTGCCGTTCAATCTCTAAAGTATGTTTCCGCTAAGAAAGGAAAAGTGTTCGTGTCCAAATGTTTAAAAATCCATAGCTTCTAAAGTTCGCTCCTTTTCCATCGATGGCCGAAGAGGGATTATATTGCTCGCCTTTGTTTGATATGTTAATTCAGTACATATACAAACAAAAATTACACTAAAATGTAAGGGATTGTATAGAATCAATAAGTAGCTAGACTATAGTAGTCGGCCTAACCGAAGCCTCACGACAACATAAAATTAGCCGCACAACACATAGCTGGATGACAAAGGGCCCATACTACTTTCCTAATCCTTCGCTCCGAGGGACTGTAGATTGGAAAGCGCCTTCTAAACAACCCTATTTATCCAAAAGATAAGCGAAGGGGCCTATGTATTTGCATGACCCCTGCAGGTTTTACCTTATCTATACTCGGATCTACTCCTCTAGCGGTCCTGCCACCACGCCACCGAACGGGATATAGTGTGGAACCTTTTATTATTCATAACAACGGTAGAATGTAATAAAATTTTATAGCCGTCTAACATAAGGGACAGAGGTAGGGTAAACTCAGCCAAAATATGAGACCCAAAGGTCCCGGCACACACAATCCTATTTTATCTGAGTCTGAGTTTTCCCCTTTCAATTCGGACAGCTGTCCATAGCATCATGAGAAGGACCCCCCCTTTCGAGGTACAAAAAGACTACGGTACATAGGAGGTTTTTCTTTCTTAACGTGGTATATATCAAGAAAAACCTTTTGACACAAGATAGGGCCATTCACGCGAAAGAAACCAATGAATCTTTTCTTATCTTCTTTCACTCTCGGGAAAGAGAAAGAGGATCTTATGGAGGGAGGGGGAGGGCAAAGGCTAGGGCCTACCTATCCTTATAGGACCCCATAAAAAAATGGGAGCTATTGAGAGGTTCCATATTGCCAAGACAAAGGACAACACTTCTGTATGTGATCGTTGTATGTCACATCTTCTCGTCCCTGCTACATCTAAAACAACCTATGCACTATTTTCCGGTTAATCGATAACGAAGATAGAGTTGAAGTGGGGATTTACGATGTGATTCTAAAATATGACAAGGGGAGATACATGCTAACTATGGATAGCAAGAAGGATTCTTTATGAATTTTTTTTTTGGGGGGTACATATCTCTTATACTACCATCGATCGACAGAGAGGAACGACTAGAAGAATTTAAGTTTGAAAGTCGTATGATAGGTTGTAACTATCTTGTAGGGTTCGGGGGGTAATCAACGTACTTCGATTAGTTGGGGGAATCTTTGTCTCTATCGAACATAAAGGGAATTGGAGGTAGCATTCTAGTGAAGTAAAGACATGGACTGGTTTCTTCACCATTTTTATATGTGTTGGTGTACTATATGACTAACATAAGACTCATCTTGTTAGATATTACGGAGGTTAAATGAGCACCATGCCGAATTTCTCTACCATTTTCTTCTTCCACTTTGGCAAATATGAGTTCACCTGATACTAGCAGCTTTATAGGGGAATTTCTCATATGAGTAGGAATTTTCAGAAGAAATATCTTAGTAGACACATTATCAGCACTTGGGATGATTTTAGGCGCGGCCTATTCCATTAAGCTATATAGTCATATGGTTTCATATTTATATGTTTTCTTGTTGGAGGGACACTGTAACTTAAAGTACCAAAGAAACAAGGGTGAAAACGATATCATAACATTGTAGTTTCTTGCAAGGGGACGGAGGAGACTTCCCTCAATTGGTTTTGTTGGCATAGCCGTTGCATAAGTCCAACATCCTTTCCTATCCATTTATTCAATCTTTAGGGAGAAAAAAATGAATTTACTAAACTAATAAATAAGGCTCATGCTAGGCGCTTAACTTTTTTGGTTGTTGGGTTGGGGTTGTTTGTTGGGTGAGACTAATAGAAAGAAAGGACAGGGGCAACCATGCATGGTACTTCTCGACCTTATCGCCGAGGGATAGTTGAAGTAGCGACTCATAAATCTTGCTGTGTTGGACGAGCCAATAACTGGAAGGCATTCGGTCTTTTTTTTTTGGAAGAATCACAGGGTTACCTTATCTTCAACATCATACAGACTCCATGTGTTTATGGAAAAGCACGAGGAGATTTATCATTAATATGATGATTGGAATCGAAACAAATAATCAATAATAGTAAAGTAAAATATGACCTTTTTGTAGTACCGGTGAACTAGATGGCCACAGAGATATTATCTAGGACGGAGGACTTGTAGTATCTCTCTAGATCTGGAAAAAGCGAAAGACCCCCTAAAATAATTCGAATGGAGGGTCACCGTTGTGCTCACTCTGGTCTCGCGTGGCAGGACCATGTGGTTGCGAGCTAGAGATTCCATAGCCTATGTAAATAACAAGCGCTTCGCCCACCAAACAGTAGGACAGAGAAGAAGGCAAGTGCTTGGTATGCCAACAACACAGCAAACTTGGCGGGGCAATACATGAAAGTGGGGCACACTAAGCAAGTACAAGAAATTGGCCCTGCCCTGCTTTTTTTTAAATCAAGGACCACTATGAGAGATCAAACCAAGTATATATAGGGGATCTTCCCCAGGTTGTATTGTATCAAACAATAGGGGGTCGTAGCACTGACCACTTATTTAAAATGTATCAATACTATAGGGGAAAAGGTTGTACAGTTCCCTACCGAGACAAACTCTCAACAGATCCTCCGCGTACTGGTAACACCTCTTCCATTCTTCTTTCTCATGTTGGCAAAAGAACAATAGGGAAAGACTCGGCCTAGGGCGAGCTTTATTTATTTTAGAGATAAAGAGTAGTGAATGGAATTTCATTTTTATTCATTGGGGGATTTCGGGCCCCTCTCGATCTTTTTCGTAGTACAAAAAGGGAAAAGAGTCTAAATCAACAGACATTAATGAATCATCATCGATGGACGTTTCACATGACACGATCAATTCGACTCAAGGTTCATGATTTTGAATAGCTAAACATGAGAAAAGTTATGAAATCACTGTCTTCGAACAAGTCCGCGACGCAAAGATGTTCCTAAATAATTATTCAATAAATTAAATTTTGAGAAAGTGGACTCCGCTTCCTTTCTGCGACATAGATAATAATTTTGTTCACTGAGGAACAAGTCCCCGATGCAGACTTGTTTCATTATCCTTAATCGACTTTCTCGTTATTTTTCTTTCATTTCAAATTCTCCTAACTGGACTATCTTTATCTGATTCATTTTAAATCACAATGATCAACATGGATACTAAAGAAACAAACTCAAAGCAACAAGAAACTCAATGTATGGATCTTATAATCTTCCTAATTAATCTTAATTCAATAACAAACTTTGAATTGAAGAATATATATAGTGAACATCAATTTTTCAACTTCTTTAGGATGTATTTTGTTGAAATAAACATGCTTGGTGCATGGGTGAACGAACCCAACGCTACGAGAGACTCACATACCAGGTGTGATTTAGTCCTTGAAGAAATCCTTTAAAAATGATGAATTTTGTTTTTCTTGTTACTCTTCCGTTCTTTCTCTAAAAACACGAACTCCATTTTTCTAATGTGTAAAATGAACCTAATAAATTTTGACCCTAAAAGTATCACCAAAAATTAATTAATTAAGTAGGGTAAGGAAAATAACCAACTACCCGTTAAAAATTAGGATTGGACTTTCCTTATACCAACAACCTATTTTAAATAGGGCATAAATCACTAATCCTAACTGAGAATTGCCAAAAATTTGCGGTGTTATAAAGATTAATCCATGATATTTAAAAATAATTTAAAAGTATAACTAACTAATCTTGAGCTAGAACTTGTGGTCATTTGAAGTTTACGAAATATCACTTTTACTAACTTAACTAAATTTCAAAATTTAAGCTTCTTCCTAGTCATTTAAATTTAAGAGATATTACAATTATTGTGATTTTATAATTATGTGATGTTGCATGTTTTTGCTTTATTATGATACTTGTATGTATATGAATATAGTAATATTGATCACGTTGTTCTAATTGTGTTCGGTTGCCACGTTCAAACATAATTATGGACCAGTTCCCATGTTCCGCTATACGTTTGAACCGGATTGCCACGTTCTGTCAAGATGAATATTTGGGATTCGGTTCAGTGATAGGTATAATGATGTATTAAACATGTTAAATGTGTTCTCGAACTGTCGTATATGATAATGTTGTTTATGTTGATATATATGAATGTGATTATAATGTTTGTTCGACATTATTATATTTCACTAGTGGGATAGACGTGTGATCCTACCAATACACGATGGTTGTGTACTGATTATGTAGTTTCTCTTATTTTTGTTGAGTATAGGAAATCTTGATGAAGCTTTTAACAAATGCTGCTTATGTGACTAAAAATCATCGCATCGACTTCTGGAGTGAGATGCATCTTACGAGCTTCCACGAAGTTTTCTTTTGTTTATTTTTACCATTTAAAGACTTAGACTATTGATTAGTTAGTTGAATAGTACAATATTATTCTCTTGTTTATACATGGATATCATCGAATAGTTTTGGTAGATTTACTTTCACAGAGTAGGTTTAACTTCAGCAAAGTATAGTTGTAGGATCTTTTGTTTAGTAATAGAACTTCACTATTAGTCACTTAACTTTCACCTGTAACTTGAATGAATTTGTTTTATAACAATTCTAAGTTGGATAAAAGTAGTGTTTCTACAACCAACTTATATATGTAGGTGCCAATTAGGATGATTTTGGGTCGTGACAATTCACTACTTTAACTATTTAGCAATTTGGGAACGTAGAAACAAATTCTCGGATGTTCATTTTCATACCATTCCACCAATAGGCTTCGTCCATGGTTCACTCGTCCCGAATGAATGAAATATCTAGTGCCTTCTTTATGAATTACTTTATTATAGCCTTTAATATATATAAAAGGAGAGTGCCTTGCACCGAGTGAATATGAAAAATGAGAGTGTGGGTTACACGTTAACAAGGTCCGACTTCCAATAAGAGAATATTCACGTTTAGCAAGTCTGGGTTCCCAACATAGATGTTATCTCATGAGATTGAAACCTCCACGATAGTAACAGAAGGTTTCTATTAAAAATCTCCATGTTCCATAACTACGTGCCGCCGTAGGTTATAGCTAGTGAATTCCACCTATATAGCTATGTACTATTGGTTAAACCTTGTGCAGTTGCTAACCTTCTATATTACGGGTGAGAGGAGAACACCGGATTCCATGTATCTTACAAGTTCTATGTCGGTTATGGCTATGTCTACAAAAATAAGAAATAAACTAGTTATGGATTCTAATCACAACTACTTGAGGCGGTTACTTAGTATAGGTTTGACTATGGCCTAATGATGCATTGCACTAGTGAACTCCAAGAAAGGATAAGATTAGTACATGTTGCAAAGTAATATTTAGGTGATGTTTTATATCAATTGTATGAATTTATGTTAAGTGATTTTTCTATGTCAAGACATGAATTGTGATTATGTATCTGAATATTTTCACTTATGGCTTCTAAGTGGGTTACTTACTATATATGGGAGGGGAGGTATGAGACTTCATGTGTACATTGCACGGGTAATATTATGAAGGTGTTGTGAGGGTGGTTTACTTATGGTATGAACTGAATTATTTATTGCTAAGGTTATAGCAAAGGAAAGAGTTTTTATCTGATTGTATGAAGTATGCGGTCTTATGTCTAGTTATAAATGAAAGTGTTATGACTTGTTGAGTATTATATGACTAGTCTAGGGTGTCTTCTTAGGTACACTTTGTGGATGTAGTATTATGGCATTTTACCTACACATTGCACAAGTGTGACTAGAGGGTTTTATTAGGTAATGGTCCTTATGTAACGTTGAAGTCTATTATTTGCTTATGACGTGTGAATATATGTAGTTTCTTTATGAAACATATTTATTAAGACTATATTAGGTGACATCAAGGTGATACATGGTAATAATTATACATTAGGGGTTACTTAAGGAAACATGGCGAGATAAAAATATAAACAGTGTATTTTATATATTGAATATGCCTCGAAGTAGGATAATTACCTTTATGTCCTATTATGAGTATTATCCATGTCTATATGATGTATATGGATTTTTTTTCTTCTATGTACCTATGTTCATGAATTTTTCTAAAATGACATCTGCATGATTTCAAATGAATTGTCCACTTTAAGTGCATGTTTGCATGGTTGTCACACTCATTACATTCTTGTAGTAATACGATTCTTGTACAGCTTTTTACACAATTTTTAGACGTGATGGCTAGAGGATGCCTCCTAAGTGAAGAGCTTTGAAAGATCTCCCCAATTCAAGTAAAGGGGCCCTTATATTTTATTTTTTAAGGGTTGTGTCCCTATTCTAATCTATTGAATTGTGTCATAAGATTGCAAAGATACTTAGAGTTTACTTATGTACTTATTATATTATATATACATATATATACATAAGTATATATATATACATGAAGTGATGATTCTAGCCTATTATATGCTATGAAAAGTTTTAAATTTTCTACTATTTTTTTGATTATGCAATGAAAGATGTCTAAGGTCTTGTATAGGACCTCAGAGAGGTAGAGTACGTCGAGTTACTTCTAGGGGGTGATCCCCAGAACAATATTGCTTTGATTTTTTGACAAAATTAAGGAATTGTCTCCTCCCCTTCTTATCTGAACGTTAGTAGATTTTCCTTGAGGTTCAATAGTTTCATGAGAGAATGATCTATGTGATACCCGTAGTGATAACCCATTATTACTTCCCTTCATTGATCATAAGATAAGCAAACATAACTACAACTAAGATTAGTAAAACTAAAAGTAAGAAAAATTAGAACTCTAATTAACTACATTTTAAGGTAAAACCATTCCCTAACATTGGTATCATTTTGATGCTTATCGTGACGAATGACATTACTTCCATTTCAAGTGTACGTGATCTTCGATAATACAGTAACCCAACTGACACTACTTACAACACTATGAAAATAATGACGGATAAAAAAGCAATGCACAAAAAAGAAAGGAATGGCGCCGCTCCAAAAAATATCGCCATTTCTCATGTCGTCCATTGCTTTTTGATTAAATTATTATTTATCAAATTATTTTGCAAAAATGGATAGATGACATCTCTTAGACTGTTTCTTTTTTTTGAGGAATTTTGTGCAAAATATATTTATAATAAATAATTATTTATTTAATATATATATAGCGATACTTTCCGTTGCTTTTATTAAATATAATTAAATTTTAATTAAAAATTTAACCAAGGTAGTCTTCACTTTTAACATATTTTATTGTATTAATAATTTTTTTATCATATTGATAGATGACATCATTAAGTTTGTCGCTTCTTGGTCAAAAATATATGGTAAACATAGTGAATAAGAAAGGGACAATGCAATTTAGTCCGATGCTTTTTGGTCAAAAAGTAGGTCAAACATTTTTTAAAAACAACCGATAAAGAGACAATGTACATCGCTTTTTATTAAACTATGTTATAGCAGTGAAAAGTTTTCCCCAAATTTTCCTATTCTCTTTCTCTCTTTTATTTCCCTTCTAGCCCCATCGCCGGAACCTCAGTGTATTCTCCACCGCTGTTCGTTGTCGCCACCCATTAGCTAAGGTCATAATCATTCATTAAGTCAATTAGAAATATTAATCACTTATGAACATTCACATAATGGTCTTTAAGAAGACCTAGGGAACCTACACTCTAGCGCCATCAAGTCCTACTCTTGCCATGCATAGATAGAGTCCCATTCCACTACCTAAACGTTGTAGAACTTGTTAAATCTATAATGTATCCCACATGACGAGAATAGGGAATAACCGACATAGACCTTACAATTTAGGCGTGGAGTCTAAAGTCATAAACCTTCTCCGATAGAGGGTATTGTACTTGACAAGAGTAGAACTAGGACACATCCCATTTGGGTACATGGTTAAGGAATATGAATGCCTTTTATGCACTAAACTCTCATTCTCAAGTAGAGGTATATTGTACTAGTCTCCTTATTAAGTAGAGATAAATACCGTAACATATTCACGCGGTGCTAGTCTTTGTTCTCAAAGAGTATGTTCAATAAAAAGGGTCATATGAAAAGGCACCATCTCCTTCATTACCTAGTTATAATGCACCTGCAAAAGATGGGTCCCGTAAGGCTGCCACTCAATGGTATAGAAAGATAGATCATTCTTAACATTCTTTCCATAAAAGAGGCTCCACATATTAGTCATACATAGAAGGGCACCATCTTTAGTCTAATGATCCTAGACTTTTGTTCAACATTAATCCATAGACAAACAAGATAAAAGTGCATCACCGTACTAAGTCAAGATGTTTATATTCATAATGTAGATGTATCAACTAAGGGACACAAGTCTACCAAGACAAGACACACCCATCTTCATATAGCATTTGATTGTATCAGCATATAGGCATATTAAACATCATCTATTGGTCACCCTATTCGCTACTATAATTTAATAAAAATAACCATCATATGACTCACATAGTAAAGAAGAAAGAATCATGCATCAACTCTAAGACTACAAATACGAGGATATAGTCATAGTCTAACATGATAACCTAACATCAATAGAAGAACCACATACTTTCACAATATAAAATGTAGGTAGGTGTTATAATAATTCACATAATCAACTACAAAAATCATGATAATACTTTAAGAAATTTCCTATAAGTCCATGATCATCATAATACATAATGTAACACCGACGATGCCATCATTCACAAGTAAAGAACATAGCACCGCCACCATAAGTGGACCATAAAAACCACAACATTATTCAAGAGATACAATATATAACATAAAGAGAATTAGGGCAGCGTACCACCAATCATTTCTCACCACTTCAATCCATGGAAAAATCAATCATTACAATATGAAAAATGCCCTTACCCATGGTCGTGCTCATTAATTCAATACAGAGTCATAAAACTCAATGAATCTTAATAATTTCAATAGATTTTTATCAATCTATGACAGCCTATAAAACAATCCTATACAAGTTCGTCCTCATTCAATAGCCTAAGGAAAACTACACAAGAATTCATAAGCATTCAAATAAGATCACTTAGACCATAAATTAGTTAAAACTAGAATTGCATGGTTTGCATGGGTTCATAGAGTTTTTAGGTTAAAATAATAAAATTAACATCAATATAATCATAATACAATGATTTGAAATCCTTTATGTAAGAAAACATTGCTAAATGACAAAATTGGAGAATTCATGTTTTGATCATCTTAGAAAAATCATTGGAATTGACTCTTTGAAGAAAGAGACTTCAAGGATTAATAACCATACCTTAATTGTGAATAATATTCCAGAAAATTGATGGAGAAAACTTGAGAAATTGTTTCTTCTTACTTGTAGCTTAAAAGCTTCAATAATGATGCTTTGGGGATAATGAATGGAGAGGTTTTGTTTTGAGTTGAGCGTTTTGCATTCATTGGTTAGTTTAGTGGTTTAAATAGGTCCTATAACCGTCCATAATGAACCCCTAAATTACCCAAAATACTACTTCATTTATTGAACAAAAGAACCAACTAAAAATTGACTTAAAAATGACGCAACGAAATTTGGGACTTTCGTATGTGTAGCGGAGGCACTTCCGAATCTGTTTTTTCGAAAAATTTGGACAGAATGGTTCATGACAGCCCCGCTTCGCCAAAAGAATTTCTTCCTACGGCATGACAGCTGCGCGTCGGGCAGCAGCATGCCAATTCTTGGCATCTTGGAAGCTTCGCTTGCCCATATTTGGGTCCTCCTTGGAGATCCTTTAATGTTCCACGAGGCGTCGTTCTCGGAGGTTTTGGACCCTTTGAATGTAAGCCTATGCATATTAATCCTTGTTACTAAATTTCACCTTCAAAACATTCCCCAAAATATCACTACAAAACAGTACGACACACTCGTTCAACTTTGACTAGTTTCCGAACGTCTTGGACGTTTGACCTCCAAACTCTTCCAAACATTATATACTGCCTCTAAACATCATTATTAACAATTTAATGACTTTAAAACATCATGAAACAAGTTATATGATCGAGTTCAACCTAGCTCATTTTAAGGGTGTAACAATACTTCCCACTTGGACAATATTCGTTCTCGAATGACACTTGCTATTCTTTAGGATTTTTCTAGAGATAAGAAACTCAGGAATAGAAGCACATAACCATACAACACAGTCCTCAATACACAGATAGGATAAACCTTATTTAACATAATTTAAGAAACTCAAAACAAAACAAGAAGATAGAAACTACTTCTATGAGTCATCATGCAATAAGACTCACTTTTTTTTAAAATTCATATAGGATGAAATCCTTCTCCACATATTTTCATACTCCTATACATCAGTACAATACACATTATAATAATTATTCATGAAGAACAGGTTAGCAAAATTTTCAAAATCATTACATGAATCACCAATTTCTTAATTGTGACTCATGCACAAATTTTAAAAAAAAAATGCATCTCATAAGCAATGTATGATGAGAGAATGAAAATATGAGAGATAAAACCATATAAACACAATGTAAAACATAACCATCACTTCGTGAAATGCAGAATGCAAGGAATAAATAAAATTCTATTTCAACAAGACTTCTAATCACAATGCAACATGCTACTTGCTACTATGACATTCTATTGCTCAAGCTTGATTTGAATAAAAAAAACAAGACAACAAATCACCATTATACTATTCACCATACTCCTCCACTTAGAAGGAACTCATATAACTAAAGAGATAAGACTATAACCTATAGTCATCATCATCATCACCTGGTCTTGTTCCTTTAACAATAAGAGCACAGAAGCAATTCTTTTTTGGAGCGCCACAATCAGAACATTAGAAGGAACTTGCTTTTCCACTCTTCCTCTATACATAATGGTAGGAAAATCTCTCCCCTTATGATCATCCTTCCCACAAATAAATCACCCATTAGTACCGGCTAGACACTTCCCAAGGTTTTTTTTCCGAGAAGTAGCACAAGTAGGCTTAACCACTTTGGAACCACCACCTCTCCCATATTACAATTAGGAGCACTAGAACCATCTTGATTTGGAATCCTATTTTTCAAATTACGTTGAATTTTCTCATTGGTTCTTCCCCATTTAGCGTCTCTACTTCTTCTCCGAAGTTTAGACTCTTTAATGGATTGAGCATACACCATAAGCCTAGATAGAGTAATGTTACCATGGATCATAGTTATAAAACACTGTTCGTTAAGAATATCTAAAACACTGGTCAAGAACCTACTAATTTCAAACCTAGAGTTAGACACCAACGATGGAGCATACTTAGACAATATGATAAAATTTAACTGATACTCCTCAACATTCATGTTACCTTGTCTAAGGTTTATGAACTCTTCAATCCTAATCTTCCTCTTCTTACAAATAAAGTATCTCTCTGAGAATGCTTCCTTAAAATCTTCCAACTCTAAGGGACCCAATTCAACCGGTCTAATGTCCTTCCATTTAGTCAACAATACTTGAGCAACATCTTTTAATTGATACGACACTAACTCCGTCTTCTCCTTAGAAGTCACTCCCATAGCATTCACTATCTTATACAACTCATCCAATAAATCTTGGGGATCCTCTCCGACCTTATAAGCAAGAAAGATAGGAGAATTCATCATAAATAATTACCTTAATCATGAGTCTGTGGTATTCTCCAAAGCATTCACCTTTGGGTTATGTCTCTATTAACTTGTGTAGTCATAGCTTTTGCTAGAGTAAAGAGAGCCTCTCTAATCTCCCCACTAGCCATAACAGTGGGAACCACCGGAATCTCATAACCTGCTTCCATAGTAGGTACTTGAGAATCTATACCATCTTGATACCCTTCATCACCTTGAGGAACTTGATTAACTTGTTCAACTTGAGGTGGAATCTCTTCATTCACACCATTCTCCTGAATTCTCCTAGCCGGTGTACTCCTCGTATTAATATCCTATAACACAATTAAAACCATAATAAATAGTATCCATAAGTTTTTACTCTACGTCATGACATAGCAGTAGAAAATAAGGGAACTCTACGGTCCTATAGCAACTATCCCATGGATGTGTCACGACTCACACAGATTGTAACGTCCCTCAACATGAGTTAAGTTGAACTAGAGCCTAACACTTGTGTCACAATGGATTAAAGTAATTAAATTGTTAAAAATGGTGTTCACAGTCAGTATATAGAGCACGGAAGTTTGTGAAGGTCAAACGTCGAAGATCGTCCAAGACGCTTGGAAACTAGTCAAAGTAAAACTAGTCTGTCGTACTGTTTTGTATTGATGTTTTGGTTGATAGTTTGAAGTTTATATTCAGTACTGCGAGTTCCTAATCATATAGTGACAAACAAAGGGTCGAAACGTCTGAGAACGACGCTACCCAAGGAGGACTTAAACATTGGCCAGCGAAGCAGCAAAACTGCAAAGATTTGGCATGCTTCTGCGGGACGCGCAATTGTCAAGCAGAAGCCAAAATTATTGCCCTGCGACGCGCAATAAAGTACCAAATCTTGTTGCTTTGTTTTTAATTCAAATTTAAGTTAGTTAATTTGTCCAATAAAAATAGGATTCTTTTATTTAATTTAGGGGTGACTTAAGGACGGTTATAGGACCTATTAAAAACCCTAAGCTCACCAATAAAAGAAAAACCCTCAACTCAAAAAAAACTTCTCCATTGACTCTCTCCAAAACCTTCATTGTTGAGGGTTTGAAGCTCCACGGAAGAAGATAGGTTTCCTAGTTTTTCTCCATCAATCTCGAGGGCTTTTCATCAGAATTAAGGTATTGTTATTCATCCTTGAAATCTCTTTTTCAAGGATTCAATTCCAATGATCTTTAAATATGATCAAAAACATTTTTTTCCAGTTTCATGATCTAGCCATGGGTTTGCATAAAACATTATTAATTAATGTTTTTTTATTGAATTGATGTTAATGAAACTTCTTAAAGCTATTATTCTTATGAACCCATTCAAACCATGCAAATTCTGATTTTGACAATGTCACATCCTGAAACCATACCATAGTAGATAGGGTACAATCAAAGATTGTGACAAGCGTCGTCGAACTCTTAGAATTCTGACACAAGCCTCTTTCATAGCGTTCATTTCATCTAAATAGTGAAAAGTAGTGCGGAATAAAAACTTTCCACAACACATAATATATTTTTCAAAATATCATTAATATAAAAGTAATTGGAAATACTAAATTTCAATCTCATAATGTAATGACACAAGAAATACTTAGCCTATAATAATACTCTGAATGAAAACATAAAAGACATATATATTCCCTCGAGTCAAGTGAGGACATACTTCAACTTCTCTCGAACGATTTTCAAATCCCAAGCCTTGATTTATCAAAACTCTTCACCTACTAAGAACAATAAAGATAGATAAAAGCATGCAGTTAGTACAACCACATGTACTAAGTATGGCTATATGCATAAAAATCATGAAAACGGACATTATTAGAAATATGCATCTTTTCATTTAAAAAAAATATTTTAGTCATAATAATATCATTAATTAATTTAGAAACAGATAAAATACTTTTAGCATGTAATTTCCTCACATAAAGACATCCTAAGATTCACTTAAGTCACACAAAGAGAGAAGCTCATACACCCTCTCTAGAAGTACCTAAATGACTCTTAAAATAAACGATAATGAGTCACATATATACTTAAAAGCAATCATAAACGTCATGGTAAGATTTTTGTACCAAAGATGAACTCTAAGTCTCACTTGAGTGAGTTGTGAAGCTACCGCCCATACAATCGCTTACACACACACTTAAAAGATTATATATACTCCTTCAGATATAGTCACTCTCACTAAATCCATAACATATAGATGATATGAAATTCTCTTCCTAAAAGCTATCAAAAGATCTACTTAAGTAAATCAAGAAGATAATGTCTGTAGTGACCTCTTCAAGATTACCTTAATATTCCTTAAGACTACCTAAGGCTTAGATCATGTTTAGAAAATCAAAAACTTCCGTAATTAGTCATTATAAAAACTTCCAAAGATAAGACATGAAGAGATTATCCATTATGCACTCTTTACACTTTAGATAAGGAATCCTTAAGTCACTTTAGATGAGGTACCAATTTATTTACATACTCCTTAACATAAGTCATTAGTTAATTAGTTCATTTAGTATCATACATAACATAAAGGACATTCTAATAATGGTCTTGGACAATACCTAGGAACTCCACATAACACCTTCAATGTCTATTGTGATATCTTTATAGCGTCCCCTACCACTACATAAACTCCATAACTCTTCAAATGCTAATAGGTATTCCATAAAATGAGAATAGGCAGTAACCGACATAGACCATGATACATAGATATGGAATCTGGATTTCTATCCTACTCCGATGAGGTCGTTCTACTTGCCAATGGTAGAACTTAGACACTTTCCATATAGGCACATGGTTAAGGAATATGAAGGGTGTACTTTGTATTCTAGTCTCATACAAAGTTCATAACCCAATCACATTTACCCTACCAATGAAGGTCCACTATGGCTACCGCACAATGAGGAAAAGAAGCTCATGATATTTTCCTAAGGATTAATATTGTGTCGTTCCAGCCAATTAACCTTAATTCCATCATTCCTTTCCTTTGAAAGATACCATTATGGCTTGCACTTCAATAAATCTTAACCTTACCCTTAAGTCAAGGTTTTTACATAAGAGACTCTCATAACATAATTTAAAGTCACATCTCATTAACACATTCAAGACTAAGAGCTCTAAAACCCAAAATCAAGACATCACATATTCATAACCATATAAATCAAGCAAGTAATACAAGTCATCTAAGACAAGACATTACATACTTCAATTTAAACACATAATACAAGTCATTCTAGAAACATCTCTAAACAACCTAACATCTTCAAGTCATCCTAGATATCAACATAAAATAATTAATCTACTCCACATAGACTCATAAAATCGATTAGGAAAAACAAACACTTAACCTAACACTATACTCATAATGGCAAGTCAAAGTCTAACATGATCACTTAAGGCAACATAACTAGAAGAATACATATATTACTATATAACCTCACATGTAGATAGATAATATAATTCTTCACATAATTAAACTACACAAATAACCTCATATCTTCTTGTAGGTGACAATAAGGCCATGCTCATAATACTGCATAAAGTAACACCGAGAAGGCCACATCAGTTACAAGTAAAGCATATAAAATCGCCACCATAAGTGTACAATACAAATCACAATAGAATAAAATAATAATTAATATCAAATTAAATAAATCCGGGCAGCATACCTTCATTCCCTTATTCAAACTTCAATTCAATGCTAAATTGTTCAATTCAACATCAAAGGCCCTTACTCAAGGCCATAACCAACAATTCAAGCAATAATCATAAATTCAAACGAAATACCTATCAATTCAATCTAGTTTTAAAAATTTAGGATAAATTAGATAACAATTGAATATAATTCTTATATCATTAGAAAGCCCATAAGAAACTGCATAACAACTCATCAATATGAGCTCAATATAAAGTAACCCACGTTATAGTCAAAACGAGGGTTCATAGGTATTTTATGTTGAAATCATCAATACAATATCAATTAGATCACAATGCAATGTTTAAAAATCATTTTTTCAATGACCCATGGTAGAATCATCAAATTAGACATTTCTTTCTAGAAAACATTGAAAAACATGATGAGATTTGGGATCCTTGATGAAATGTGTTTCAAGGATAAAAAATCCATACCTCAGAATAATGATTTTTCACTTTGATGAAGATTATCGACTCTAAAACCTCTCACCAAGTTGCCTCTTAAAGTTGAACTTCGTTTGAGGTTTTGTGATATTTTTGTGAGTTTTGGGTTTATGATTTTGAAGAATGAAGTATTTCATGTGATTAACCTTTATATACTTCATTAAAATACCCAAAAGACCTTTAATAAACCTCCAATAACTTAATTTAGTAGGGGGGTGAATTTACCAATTCACCCCTAACTTGGCAGCAGACTGCGCAGGAAGACAGGTGCGTGCGACGCGTGCCCTTGACGGGGCGTCACATCTCTCCATCGTTGGATACAATGGATGGCCAATATCCTTTCAATACTATGGTTAAGTCCCATCTATAAAACCCTTTTACGGGGCGTTAATAGGCCTACGAGTCGTCGACTGCTCTGTCATTTAGGGTATGCCTGTGACTGCCATGCCAATAGTTTTGGGTCCTTCCTCAAGGACCCTTAGATGGTCCTTAGGGATTATTTCACTGATGTTTCACACGTAAATACGATCTTATATAAGTTTAACACCTATCACGTGAATTTCATCCAAAAAGAACATGTAAAAATCGATGAAACATTCCTAGCCGTACAAGATCGACTAAAGGCATATCTTTCGAACGCCTTGGACGTTCTTGGTTGTTTGACCTCCAAACTTCACGAAACCTTAGAAACTGCCTATAAATGCTATATTAACTTCATTAAGAACCTTAAAACACCATGAAATACACATCAACACATAGAACCACATTTTAGACATTTGTCTGTCTTTATCGTCAAATGTCTTAGTCGTCTGTTGACGTTTGACTTCCAACACCTCTAATAATTTAGCTTATGCCTCTATACCATATATTAGAAACTTTATGACACCAATACCAACATGTTAGGATCTAGTTAACCTAGGTCATCTTCGGGTTCTTACAATCTCCCCCACTTGGAAAATATTCGTCCTCGAATGACACTTGACATTCTCCGAACACTTCCAAGGTTAGATACTCAACTAATAGCTAATAACAATTCCAAACGACACATAATCACAAGAAAACATCAGTTTTACATTGTAAAGAGATTCACAAAACAACAAGAAATTAGAAAGCAATTCTATAAATCATTATGCTACAAAACTTGCATTCTTCATTCGAAAGAGTAAAAACACATTTTATACTCAATACCCTACTCATATGCATTAGCTCTAACAACATGAATTCTTTTTTTAGGAAAACGAATATGTTAGTCATTTTCTCAAAAGTATGGTAGCATGCAGTTTTAAAGAAATAGTGAATTTTTAATCAATCTTTTAAAAATCCACATTAAGCGGTTCATGATATAAACATATTAACATGCAAAGTAACATCATATAAACACATATTACAACATAATCGTGACTTCATAAAACACACAATGTATGAAGTTAATAAAATTCAATTTCACTCAAACTCCTAAGCACCATGCACAAGCAACAATTTCAAAGACTTCTATCCTATCTACAAACCATACTCCCCCACTTACAAGGAACTCATATCTTAACAAAAGAAGGAAAAATGACCAACATCATGATCACTCTCCTTCTCATCCGTCTTCTCCACTCTAGAACGGAGTGCATAGAAACTCCTCTTTGTTGAAGCATCATCCTTTGGAATACTAGGAGCAACTTGCTTACCCTCTCTGCCTATATAAGCAACAATAGGACAATCTCTCACTTTGTACCCATCTTTACCAAAACTTAAGCAACTCGTTGCACCAAATAGACACTCACCATAATTTTTCTTGTTACAATTTGCACAAGTTGGCTTGCCATCCTTGGAACCACCTCATTTCTCAACCTTGAACTTTGCACTCCTAGATTCTTCTTGAGATTGAACCTTCTTCTTAAACCTAGTTTGCTCTTTATCATTAGCACCACTCCTTTTACAACTTATTTCCATCCTTTTATGTTTTTACTCTTTAATTAATTGGGCATACACCATGAGTCTATCTAGGCTCATATCATCATGCAACATAGCGGTACAACATTTTTCCCCCACTAAGTCGGCCACTCGCGTCACCAAATGACTAATTTAATCTCTTTGATTCGACAGAAGAGAAGGGGCATACCCAGACAAAGTTGAGAATTTCAAAGAGTACTCCTCAAAACTCATATTTCGTTGCTTGATATTTATAAACTCCTCCCCCTCGATTTCTCTCCTCTCTCGGGGTAAGTACATACAAAGAAAAGCATCCTTAAATCCTTACCATTCAATAGGACATGATCCTTCCGGCCTACTATCCTTCCATTGAGTATACCAAATTTAAAAAACATCCCTCAATTGGTATGAAGCCAACTCCGCCTTCTCTCTATATATAACCCCATAGCACTATAAATGTGTACACTCTGTCAATAAATTTATGGGGATCCTCATTTACCTTAGCGACAAGAAAGATATGAGGATTCATCCTCACAGAATCTATCACCCTAGATGTCAAAGTGCTCTGCACAACCCTAGGCATCACATTTAAATTAACTTGCATAGTCACGGCTCAGGCAATAACAATCAAAGCCTTTCTAATCTCCCTATTAGACATCTCCGGAACCTCAACACCTCCTTTCACATTAGGAATAGGATAACCTTGGGGAGGCACTTGGGTATTTTGAGCACGTTGAACTCCTTTCCCACCTTGAAGAACTTGCTAAACTTGAGGGTGATCCTCTTCATTCACCCTTTCCTCTTCCAAACATGTAGCGGTCATCCTTTTAGTATTCATCTCCTAGAAAACAGAAGGAAACTCATAAGAAGGATAATCATAACATATATTCTATTGCAAAACATAGGAGTAGAAAATAAGGGAAACTCTATTGTCCTATAGTATGTCGCCCATAGATGTGTTGCGACTCACACCGATTGTCAAGACTCTACTAGACGTGACTTCATGAAACTTCTTGATTCCAAATACTACTTTCACAAAACTATACTCTTATACCAAGCTTGTCACATACCGAAACCATACCATAGAAGATTGGGCACAATCTTCGATTCTAACAGCGTCGTCAAACTCTCTATAGTTATTAGACAAGCCTCTTTCATATCATTTATTGCATATATATAGTGAAAAGTAGTGTGAAATTACAACTTTTCAAAACATAATATAGTCTTGAAAATATCATTCATATAAAATTAATAAGAAATACTAAGTCTAAATGTCATCATCTAAAGACACAAGAAAACCTGGGACAGGACCCATACTCAAAATAGGAATATAGAAATACATAGTCTATTAGAATACTTTGACTGAAAAAACATAAAAGACATATATATGCCCTCAAGTCAAGTGAGGATATACTTAAAGCTTCTCAAAGCTTCTCACATACCAAGAATTATATAGATAGATAAATGCGTGGAGTTAGTACAACCACATGTACTAAGTATGGCTATATGCATAAATATCATTAAAACAGACTTTATTGGAAATATGCATATTTTCATTAAAAAATTATATTTTAATCATAATAATATCATTAATACATTTAGAAAAAGATAAGATACTTTTGCCATGTAGTATTCTCACTTAAAGTCATCCGAATATTCACTTAATTTACGAAAAGAGAGACCGCCCATACACCCTCTCTAGATGTGCCTAAATCACCCTTAAGATTACCTATAATGAGTCACATACATACTTACAAGACATCATTAACATCAAGGTAATATTATTCTACCAAAGGTGAAATCTAAGTCTCACAACTGTGATTTGTGAAGCGAACGCCCATACAATCCCTTACACACACACTTAAGAGACATATAGACTCCGTAAGATAGAATCATTCTCACTAAGTCACCAAAATATAGATGATATCACATTCTCATCCAAAAGTCTATCAAAATATCTACTTAAGTAAATCAAAATGTTAACCTCCATAGTGACCTCTTCTTGATTACCTGAATAGTCCTTAAGACTACCTATGGCTTAGATCATGTCCTCAAAATCAACCAACATCCCAAACTAGAGTAATCCTCAAGACTTCCAAAGATAAGACATGAAGAGATCATCCATTATGTCCTCTTCACACTTTAGCTAGGGAATCCTCAAGTCACTTTAGATTAGGTACTCATTTATTTACATACTCTTTAACATAAATCATTATTTCATTAGTTCATTAACACTCATACATCTCATAAAGTACATAAAAATAATTTTCTCGGACAAGACCTAGGAACTTTAAGTAACACCTTCAAATTCTATGGTGAAATGTCTAGATAGCGTGCAATACCACAACCTAAACTCCATAAACTCCTCAAATGCTAATAGGTATTCAATATGATGTGAATAAGCAAGAAATGACATAGACCATGATAGAAAGACGTGGAATTCGAAGTTCAATCCTATTCCGATGAGGTTGTTCTAATTGCCAATGGTAGAACTAATACACATCCCATGTAGGCACATGGTTAAGGAATATGAAGGGTATACTTTGTAATCTAGTCTCATACTGAAATAGAACTACTTTCCCTTACGATAGTCACTCGGTGATATCCTTCGTTCTCATATAGTAATTCATACATTTGGTTCATATAAAAGGGTTCCATAACAAGTTCATAGCCCAATCACATTTACCCTACCAAGGATGGTCCAATAGGGCTACCTCACAATGGCGACAAGAAGCTCATGAGTACTTTCCTTTGGATTAATATGATGTCATTCCATCCTAACCTTAAGTCAATCATTCCTTTACTTTGAAGGACACCATTACGTCTTACACTTCAATCAATCTTAACCATACCCTTAAGTCAAGGTTGCACACAAGAGACTCTCATAAAATCATTTAAAGTCACATGTTATTCACACATTCAAGACTAAGAGATCTAACACCTTAAATCAAGACATCATATATTCATTACCATATACATATCAAACAACAGACACAAATCAGTTAAGACAAGACATCACATACTTCACTTTTAACACATAATACAAGTCATTCTAGAAACATATGTAAAACAACCTAAAATCTTTAAGTTATCCTATATATCATAATAAAATCATTAATATACTCCACATTGACTCATAAAATAAATTAGGAATAACCAACACTTAACTTAACATTACACTCATAATGTCAAGTCAAAGTCTAACATGATAACTTAATGCAATATACCTAGAGGAATAAGTATATGACTATATAACTTCACATGTAGATAGATAATATATTGCTTCACATAACAAAACTACACAAATAGACAATAACTTCAGGTAGATGCAAATAAGGCCATGCTCATAATATTGCACAAATTAACGACGACAAGGACATGTAAATTGCAAGTAAAACGCACAACATTGCCACCATAAGTGGATTATACCAATAACAATAGAATTTAAAAACAATTATATAAACTTAAATAAATCCAGGAAGCATACTTTCATTCCTTTATTCACAGTTCAATTCAATGCTTAATGGTCCAATTCAGAATCACAAGAACCTTACCCAAGGCCATAACCAACAATTCAAGCAATAATAAAAAAATCCAATAACTATAGGTTTAAAAATATAGGATCAATTAGTTAACAATTGTATACAATTCTTATATCATTAGAAACACCATAAGAAACTACACAACAATTCGTCAATGTTAGCTTAATATCATGTAACCCACATTATAGTAAAAAACTAGGGTTCATCAAAATTCATGGGTTCATAGGTAATTTATGTTGAAATAATAAATATAATATCAATTAGATAATATTCAATCTTTAGAAATCATTTATGCAAGAACCATGGTAGAATCATGAAATTGGACAATTCACTTTGGAAACCTTTGAAAAACATGTCGAGAGTTGGGCTCCTTTTTTAAATGATTTTCAAGGATAAAAAAGTAATACCTCAAGGATGATAATTATGAATTTTGATGAACAATTTTGCCTCAAAAACCCCTCACCAAGATGCCATTTCATGTTGGACATCAATGGATGTTTTGGGATATTTTCTAAGAGTTTTGGGCTTATGATTTTGAAGAATGAAGTATTCCATGTGATTAAACTTTTTATAATTATTTAAAATACCCAAAGTACCATTGATAAACCGACAATGACATAACTTAGAAGTAGGTTTAATTGGTACTTTGTAGAAGCCTACATAGGAAGACAGGTGTGTGCGACGCCTGCACTTGACGGAGCGTCACATCCCTCTGTCGTTGGCTACAGTGTCAAGACAAGCTCCTTTCCGTTCCATGGTTAATTATTTATCTACAAAATCCTTTGACGGGGCATGAACAGACGTACGAGCCATCGACTTCTCTGTTGTTAGGGATCTGCCTGGGACTGCCATTCCAAAAGTTTTGGGTCCTTCCTCAAGGACCTTTAGATGGTTTGGGGATAATTTCCAAGAGGTTTTCAACCCAAATATGATAATATATATGTTTAACACATATCACATGAATTTCATCCAAAAAAAACACGTAAAAATCACTGAAATGTTCCTAGACGTATAATGTCGACTCAAGTAATATCTTTTGAACGCCTTGGACGTTCTTGGTCGTTTAACCTCCAAACTTCACAAAACTTTAAACACTGCATAAACATGCCATATTAAATAAATCAAGAACTTAATAACACCATTAAACACATATAACCACATACAACCACATTTTATACATTTAGGTGACTTAGTCTTCAAACGTCCTAGTCGTCCCTTGACGTTTGACTTCCAACACCTCTAATACCTTAGGTATTGTCTCTATAGCATATTTTAGACATATTAAGGACCTTATAACAGAAATACCAACATGTTAGTCTCTAGTTAACCAAGGTCATATTTGGGATCTTACAGGCTACTCTATGGTTACTTTATATTGGTCAAATATTGATGAAATGTTATGTAGTTATTTGTGGGATTTGTGATGATATAATAATTGTATTCAATAGATACCTAATTGGTATTATATTTATAAATTAAATTTTAATTTATCTAGTTTCAATGATTTTTATGATTTATGCTTTATATTGATGTTGATGGCCCTGGGTAAGAGCCTTATGGTATTCACTTGGATGATTTTGCTAGGGATTGATGTGTTAAGAATGGATGGTGGTAAGCTACCCTAATTCTCTTTTTTTTTTTATGTTAATTAGACTTCAATTATGTTGTGATTGGTATGGTCCACTTATTTTGGCAGTATTTTGTGCTTTTATTCGAATTGATGTGGCCTTGTCGGCGTTACTTTATGTATTACGATGATCATGGACTTTCAAAACTACTTGAAGTATTATGATGATTTCTTTATGTGAATGTGTGAAGTTTGATAACATATATGTATATTCAATTAATGTAAAGGTTTGATATTGTTAAGTGATCATGTTAGACTATGACTATGTGGTTATGTGTGTAGTCTTGGAGTTGAAACATAATTGATCCTACTTCACTGTATGAGTCTATAATGGTTATATTGATGATGTTATAGTGATGAATATGATGACATAAAGATGATAAAGGACATTTCTAAGTGTTTCAAAGATTGATATATTATATGCAATACAATAAAATAATTTTTGTCTTGTTTTGCTAGACTTGTGTCTCTTACTTGATACATGTATATGATGAATATGACCATCTTGACTTAGTAGGCTTATTCACCTTTGTCTTGTATGTGTATGGACTAATGTTCTATGAATGTCTAGGATGGATAGATCTTAGATGGTACCGTTCGGAGCACGACTATTATATGAAACATTCTATATAGAAAAAAGGTTAAGAATGATCTATCGTTATAGACCATTGAATGGCAGCCCTAGTTGACCCATCTTTGGTAGGTGTATCATTACTAGATAATGACTAATACATAATACCTTTTCATATGCCCATTTTTAATGAACTTACTCTATGAGAAGAAAGGTTAGCAACGAGTGAATATGTTATTGTTTGTAGCTCTACTTAATAAGTAGACTAGAGTACAATGTATCTCTACTTGAGAATGAGACTAGCGTGCATAAAACACCTTGATATTCCTTAAACATGTGCCTACTTGGGATGTGTCCTAGTTCTACCCTTGGCAAATAGAACACCCTCATTAGAGTAGGTCTATCACTCCGGATTCCATGCCTAGCTAGTATGATCTATGTTGGTTATTACCTATTCTCATTATGTGGGATACTTGCTAGTTTTGGATAAGTACTACGAAGATGAGAAAGTGGAATGGGACGCTATTTAGACATTGCACGATTAGTCTTTGAATATGTTAATATATGAGTCCCTAGGTCTTTCAAAGACCATTATGTGAAGTCTTCAATAAATGAAGTGTTTTCTAATGACTTTAATGAACATGATGAATTTAGTAAAGGAATGATGATGAAAAACGCACTTATCTAGAGTAGCTTTGAGGATTGCTTAGGTAGGCTTGAAGAGGGTGTATGTGCGGCTCTTCAATTTTTACTTAGGTGAGTGTTAGAGTTATTTTTGGTAGGGATTTAAAAAAATGCAGTAAGATTGAACTTATCTTAGGATAATATTTGGTGAGGTGATTGTAAGCTAAAAGTGTTCACTGTGAAGTTGAATATCTTTCACTGTAAATTGACATTGTTCATTGTAATGTTCTTCTGTGTTTTATGAAATGTGTATGCGATATATCATATATTTCTAAAGTGTTAAATGTTGTTAGCATGCTCATACTGTGATGCTTAATAAAAAAGAGCATGTTTTATACAAATGTCTATTTATCATGGTTTTCTGCATTATGCCATACTTAGTACCAGTGTTTGTACTAATTCTATCACTAAAGGTGTAGATGGCGTTTGAGAGGAGTCTCGATGTTGAAGCTTGAACTAGTGTTCATTCAAGTAAAGTGTTTGGTATGTCCTACCTAGATTCGAGGATGCCTTGATGTTTAGATTTATTTATTGAAATTATTTTAATAGATTTAGCTATTTTCTATATGATGAAGTATGGGTCGGGTCCCAATGTATTCATATGTCTAAGATGGTGACTTTTAGACAGCCTTTCGTTATGTTTTTCTATAAAAGATTTATTTTGAAGTATTATTATTTCGTATTAAAATTTTTAATTCTGCACTGCTTGCCATACATGTATGCAAAGAATGGTACGAAAGGGCTTGTACAAGACCTTTGAGAGGTCGAGTACGCCTTGTTTCAATTCGAGAATGCCCTAACTTCAAATGAGTATTCTCGAATCGTTACACCAATGGTCAAGACTCTACTAGACGTGGATTTTTGGGACTTTTCGATTCATAAGACCACTTGCATAATCTAATTCTCTCATACAAGGGTTTTGATGACCTGAGAGTACCCTCTATAAGTTAGGGCATTTTTTAATAAAAATATAGCGTACTCGACCTCTCGAAGGTCCTTCTCAAGAGCTTTTGTACGATTCATTGTATACATGTATGAAAAGTAGTGCGGAATTAAAAAATTTCACAAGAAATAATAATACTTCAAAATATAAGTTTTACAGAAAAATATAATGATAGGCTAAGTCTCAAAGTAACAATCATAGACATACAAATATATCAGGACACGACCCATGCATCGTTATATAGGAAAAATAACTAAATCTCTTGTAATACTTTCAATAAGGAAAACTAAACATCAAGATGTCCTCGAATCTAGTGAAGATATACCAACTCTTGCTTAAATGAATATTAATCAAAGCATCAACTTTGAAACTCCTCTCAAATACCATTTACACCTTTAGATATAGACAAAATGTATGAAATTAGTTTAAACACTTGTACTAAGTATGACATAATGCATAAAATCATGAGAAACAGATTTGCATAAAACGTTCTCTTTTTGAGTAAACCATCATACTATAAGTATAAGAAAAACATTTAAAACCCCAAAAACATATAAGAAATCACATAAGCATTTTATCAAATATGCAAGAATGTTACAATGAACTATGTCACTTTATAGTGAACCTAATTGAACTTTACATTGAACTCTTTTAGCTTGCAAACCTCTCACCAAAGGTTATACAAATACTCATTTAAGTGAGACGAAGAAAGAACGACCGTACACCCTCTCTAAGCACAGCAAAATGATCCTTAAGACCACCTAAGATATAAGATCATTAACTTTTCCTTTTAGTTACTCCACACCTAAGGTTACTCCAAGATTCACTTAAGTAGGATAAGAGGAGACCGCCCATACATCTTCTTTAAGCTTACATAAGCAACCTCAAAGCCACCCTAGATAGACCACATTCTGTTCAACGTACATTATCTAAGGTCATATTCATTAATTAAGTCAATTAGAAAACATTCATCACTTATTGACATTCATATAATGGTCTTTAAGAAGACCTAGGGAACCTAGAGTCTAGCACCATCAAATCCAACTCGTGTCATGTCTAGAAAGCGTTCCATTCCACTACCTAAATGTTATAGAACTTATGAAAAACTACATTGTATACCACGTGATGAGAATAGACAATAACTTCATAAACCATACTAGCTAGGCATGGAATCCGGAGTCATACACCAACTATGATAGAGAATGTTCTACTTGACAAGAGTGGAACTAGAAAACATCCCGTGTAGGCACATTGTTAAGCAATATGAAGATCTTTTATAAACTATAGTCTCATTCTCAAGTAAAGGTACATTGTACTCTAGTCTCCTTCTTTAGTATAGCTACAAACAATAACATATTCACTCGGTGACGACCTTTGTTCTCATAAACTAAGTTCATTAAAAAGGGCACATGAAAAGGTACTATCTCTTAGTCATTACCTAGTCATAATTCAGTAGCCAAAGAGGGGTCCACAAGGGATACCACTCAATGATCTATGAACATAGCACATTCTTAACCTTTTTTTATGTATAGGAGGTTCCACATATTAGTCATACTTAAAAGGGCACTATCTTAAGTCTATCGATCCTAGTCATACATTGAAAATTCACCAATACACATACAAGCAAAAAAGGTGTATAAGCCTACTAAGTCAATATATTCATATTCATAATGTACATGTATTAACTAAGGGACACAAGTCTACTAAGACAAGACACACACATCTTCACATATACCATATGATTCAATAAGCACATAGGTACCCTATTTGTTACTATAATGTCGTCAATATAACAATCATAAGACTCACATAGTCAAGTAGGAAGAATCATCCATCAACTCTAGGACTACACATACAAGGTCATAGTCATAGCCTAACATGATCATTTAACATAAATCGAAGAACCATATTCTTTCACATTATCAACATGTAGGTGGATATTATCATACATCACATAATCAAATGCATAAATCATCATAATACTTCAGGAAATTTCCGAGAAGGCCATGATCATCATAATAAATAAAGTAATGCCGAAGAGGCCACATCATTTACAAGTAAAGCACATAGCACCACAACATAATTTCACCATAGAAACCATAACATAATTCAAGAGATACATTAAATAACATAAAGAGAATTCAGGCAGCGTACCACCAATAAATTCTCTCCACTTCAATCCATAAATAAATCATCCATTACAATATTAAAAAGGGCCTTACCTAGTTCTATCAACCTAAGACAACCTATAGTTTCAATATGGATTTATAAATTAAGACAACCTTTACAATAATCCTATACAAATTTTAGATCATTCAACAACTTAAGGAAAACTACACTAGAATTCATAAGCATTTAGACATAATCACTGAACCCATAAAGTAGTCTAAACTAGAATTTCCTAGTTTGCATGGGTTCATAGGGTTTTTAATTTAAAATAATCAAATTAACATGAATACAATCATAATACAATAATTTTAATATTTTTATACAAGAACCCTTGGCTAGATCACTAAATTGGAGAATTCATGTTTTGATCATGTTTCAAAAATCATTGGAATTGACTCCTTGAAAAAAGATATTTCAAGGATTAATAACCATACCTTAATTGTGAATAAAATTCCATAAAATTTATCAAGAAATCTTGATAAAATATATTTTCTTCCTTGGAGCTTCAAAACATCAACAATAGAGTTATGGAGAGGTTTTATTTTGAGTTGAGGGTTTTTCATTGATTGGTGAGTTTAGGGGTGTATATAGGTCCTATAAGCTTCCATATTTCACCATCAAATTACCTAAAATGCCCCTATATTTTTTAGACAAATTAACAAACTTAAATTTGACTTAAAAATGATGCAACTAAATCAGAGACTTTACTGCGCGTCACGGAGGCAAATCCAAATCTTATTTTTAAAAAAATCTTTTAAAGAATGGTTTGTGACAGCCCCGTATCGCAATGAAAAAAAATTTCCTACTGCATGACAGTTGCGCGTCGTGCAGCAGCATGCCAATTCTCGGCTACTTGGAAACTTTGCTTTCCAATGTTTGTATCCACCTCGGGGACCCTTTTGATGGTCCCTGGGATGTCGTTCTTAGATGTTTCGACACTTTGTATGTCAGGATATGCGTAGGAACCATCGGTACTGAATTTCACCTTCAAACTATCCCCCAAAACATAACTATTAAACACTACAACACACTCGTTAAACTTCGACTAGTTTTTGAACGTCTTGAACATTTGACCTCCAAACTCTTCAAAACATTATATACTGCCTCCAAATATAATTTTCAAACATTTAATGAATTTAAAATATCATGAAAATATTGTTAGTCTCTAGTTCAACCTAGCTCATTATGAGGGTGACAAGTATGAAGATTGATTTTTCTTGAATTCAATAATGAAGTATTATTTACTTAGATAATGATGCTTCTATGTAGAATGTGTGTTTGTGATTATGATTGAACATATTCCTCGTCCCTAAACCTATATTATTTAATTAGCTATGAAGTATTCAAGTATGTTAAGATATGATTAGTCTATGATTGAAAGTAACTTCTCATGATTATGATAAAGTGTAGAGTGAAAGGTTTACTCGATTGTATGTGGTTTTCTGAAGTGCAAGGGTAATTCTCACTTATACCTATTATCTATTATGATGATGTATTCGCTTGGGTATATACAAGAGACTAATTGATCTTGTATGAAGAGTAAGATGACTACTAAAGGGAACAAATGCTTAGCATCTAAAGGGAATGTATATGAGAAAGAGGTCTCACGTTTACTATGTCCAGCCTCCCACATGGGTTTCTTCACGTTTAGTATGTCCAAATTCCGAAGATATGTATTTTCTCAAGATATGGAAGCCTCCAAGTCTATCAAGTAAAGTTTCTAGAAGCAATCTTCTTAACACTTAACAAACTGCCCACATAGGACTATAACTTAGGGGATCAATATAGTTTGTTATGTACGAATGGTTACACATTAAGCAAGTCTTAACCCTATCTTTTTGGTGTGACAGGATACATGCACGTTACATGTATATCAAATGGTCTAATGTTCGTTATTGAACTTCTATCGCTAATGTAATAAGGTAAATGAAGAACTCAAGTACGGACACTATTATTAGGCTTTGTCTTAAAGTTTAATACAGAGGGTGAGCGAGGGTATGTGACTTCTCTTTCTCATTTTACATGTGGGATCCTAAGGGATACTTCGAGTAGGGTTCATGTATGATTAAGTGTGTAACATGTTCTTTACGTCAAACTTTATATTGCTTATGAGTCAAGCATTTTAAGAAAATGTATGATATTATGTTGTGTGCATATAGTAAGTGACTTATTTGATAGTTATCTTTGTATAATGTTATGGGGTTCTACTTTTGGCATTGCACAAGTATTGCTTTTGGGTGCTTACATGATGGGGTAATATAATGTTAGGTTGACTTATAATGTTATATATATGTGTATGTTGAGTTATTTAATACATGGTTTCGAATAAATTGTGCATTGGTGATTTTATTCATAGGAAACATACTTAGAACATGTGTTTTGTACTAACCTTTATTTCTTTTTTTTAAACATTGTAGGTTCTGGCCATTTAAGAGCTTCTAGGCAAATTTGCAGGAAGATTATGAATTTTCTTCAAGTTGTTGGTGAGTCCTCCCGTTCGAGGATGGTGTCATTTATCATTCCATAGTAGTGTCACTATTGTATAAAGACACTCATTTCATTCCTATTCTTAAAGACATTGTTTTAATCCAAGCATAGCACGATTAACTTGTATAAGGGATATGCCCAAAAGGTGTACTTCATTTAAGATGGTTTAATCTTAAAAGATATTAGACTAAATCCTTACTTATTGATTATGTTGAATAAACGAGAAGCTTATGTAAGCTTCATATAGGAGAAGTCTATGTTAACTCCTTATGTATACCTCAATTTGTAAAATTATTTTAAATTTTTCTGCATTTTGACATATTATGTGCAATGATTAATGCTAAGGGCTAGTCTAAGTCTTCTTCGAGGATGAAGATGCCAATTACTTCTAGGGTGCTCCCCATTCGTAAAAAACTTTGTATTAGAACATTAGGTCAAATAATCTTAGGATGGTGTCTCACTAAAACCACGTCAAGTGGAGTCTTGATCATAATTGTGAATCGCGCCACACATATGATTGAGAGGCTATGTGATGCTTAAGAAAGCATTGCTTTGCTGGTATCCTTAAAGTCTTGCCTCTAAAGTCATAGCTCTACATGACCTTAACATTTAATCTCTTTATTGTTCTTATAGGCAATGAATACATTATGGAATAACGCTTGAAGGGTGGAAGAGGAGAATAAGAATCATAAGGTTCCCCTCCGGCTTCTGAAAACCCTGAAGTTCCTATATAAGAAGAAACTGTCTAATATTGAGTTAGGTGCGCTATTCATAGCTTGACTCAAGTGTTGGCTACTCAAGTTACTAGGGATTCTGCGGTCCATGTGAACCCCAATGCTAGCACCACCACATCAAGTATATGGGATTTCACAAGGATGAATCGCCCTAAAATATTTGGCTCCAAGGTCGAGGAGGACCCGCAAGGGTTCATCGGTAAAGTGTAAAGCTACTAGATGCGATCGGGGTGTATTCTCAAAAAATGGTGTAACTAGCCTCTTACAAACAAAAATATAAGGCTCTTGGTTTGTATAAGCAATGGAAGGATGAGAGGCCGGTTAGAGAAGGTCACATTACTTCGAAAGATTTCAAGATAAATTTTTATGATAGGTTATTTCCCTTGTAGATGAGGGAGGGTAAAAAGTAAGAATTCGTCAACCTTCTCCAAAGGGGTATGAATGTGAAGAAGTATAGTCTAAAGTTCATCCAACTATCCAAGTATGCTCCAACTAATTTTGCGGATTCTAGGGCCAAGTTGAAAAGAATTGTTATGGGAGTATATGATCATGTTGTTAATGAATGCAGGTAGGCTGTGTTGATTCCTAGAATGTATATCTCTCGTCTCATGGTTCATGCCGAACTAATTGAGGAGCAAAAGCTTAAATGTGTTGGTATAGAATTGAAGAGGACAAGGGACAAAGATGGAAACTCATCTAAGGATAAATTTTAGGTGCAAGATAAGACAAAGTACAAGAAGAGGTTCCCCAGTATAATCCCCTGTACCATCCGAAGGATTAACAAAGGTAAAGTTACTACACCCATGACAAAAGACGAAAAAGTTAATGGTAATTGTGGCACGAGTGGTCATGTGAAGATTGATTGTATTATTATGAAGGCTCAAGGGAGAGAAAATGTTCAAGCACAAGCAAGTGCTCCCTATCTCGATACTCTTAAGAAGAATCACTTATATGATCTCCGTTGTAGGAGTAACCAAGATGAGTCTGCCAATGTCTTTGTTGGTATGTTAAAAGTGCTCTCTATTAATGTTTATACTTTACTAGATCCTGGTGATACCTTATCATTTGTAACCTCTCCAAAAGCGTGAAAATTAAAAGTGTTACACGATGTTCTAATGGAACCTTTTTTGGTTATAACCCCGGTGGGTGACTCCGTGATGGGTAGAAGAGTCAATAGGAGTTGTCAAATATCATTGTTCAATAGAGTTACTTTGGTTGACATGATAGAATTTTATATGGTTGACTTCGATGTAATATTTGGGTTGGATTGGTTTCATGATTGTGTTTCTTCCATAGATTTAGGATAAGAGTAGTCACTTTATAATTTCCAAGTGAAAACCTCTTAGAATTAAAGGGGGGTAACTCAACCCCTAGTGGTCTAGTTATTTCTCGTCTAAAAGCTTCTAAAATGATCTGAAATAGGTGTCTCTTTCATGTTGTAAAGTTCAAGGACCATGAATCCGATTTTCCTTCATTAGATTCAAAACCCGTAGTGAGGGATTTTCAATAAGTCTTTCCCATTAATTTGTCTAAGTTCCTCCCTAACAAAATATAGACTTTGGATTAGACTTTTTGTCGGATACAAAACATATTTCAACACTTCCTTACCAGATGGCTCCGGACGAGTTGCAAGAACATAAGCTTCAGCTGAAGGATTTACTTGACAAGGGTTTCATGAGACATAGCATTTATCCATGGGGTGCTATGGTGTTGTTTATTTAGAAGAAGGATGGGTCTTTTAGAATGTGCGTAAACTATCATCAACTAAATAATGTTACCATCAAGAACAAGTATCCTCTCCATAGTATCGACGATTTTTTTTATCAATTACAAGGGGAAAACTACTTTACTAATATTGAGTTGAGGTCGGGTTATCACCAACTTAGGTTTAAAGCAGAAGACATAGTTAAAATGTCTTTCAAAACTAGGATTAGTCATTATGATCTCCTAGGCATGTCGTTTGGTCTAACCAATGCCCTGGCGGCTTTTGTGGACCTAATTAATAAGGTGTTCCATATTACCTTTACTCCTTTGTAATTGTCTATATTGATGATATTTTTTTTTACTCTAATAGTGAAGATGACCATATGGATCATTTGGGGTTAGTATTGCAAGTCCTTAAGCAATATAAACTATTTGTCAAGTATAGTAAGTGTGAGTTTTTGTTAACATTGGTTGCGTTCATTAGCCATATTATCTGAAATGAGGGTATAGAGGTCGATTTAAGAAAGACAAAGGCGATTACAATTTGGATCGACCTCTAAACCCTCACCTGAATTAATATGGATAAGAAAAGCAACTAACCTCAACCAAAATTTACGCTTTCTAAATTTGACATAAACATGGTGTTCCTTGAGGACTTGTAAGACTAACCTCAAGTGACTCTCATGCAAATTTTAATTCTGGGAGTATATCAAAATATCATGAATGAACAAAATCACAAATGAGTCGAGGTAATATTTGAAAACTCTATTTATTAGATCAAGAAATGCTACCGGGGCATTCATAACCCGAAAGATCAGTACGAATTCATAATGATCATATCTAATTCGGAAAGTTGTTTTGGGAACATTTCACCTTCACACCTAGTAAAATCATATACTAACTTTAAGTCATGTTGGAAAAGTAGTTATCACCTTGGAGTTCATCAAATAGATTATCAATCCGACGAAGAGGAATATTTTTTCTTTATGATGACCTTATTAAGTTGGCGATAATAAATGCACATTCTAAGGTTCCATCCCTCTTCTTCACAAGCGAGAACGTAGCACTCCATGGAGACATACTAGGTTTTAATGAAATACTTGTCTAGTAAATCATTGAGTTGGAGCTTCAGCTCTTTCAATTTAGCCAGAGCCATCCTATATGGAGGAATAGAGATGGGATCCATATCCAGTAATAAGTCAACGCAAAAGTCAATTTCCCATTTGGGAGGAATGCGTAGAAGGTCATTAGGAAAAATCTCTGGGTATTTTTTTACTATAAGGAGTAACTCAATAGAAGGAGTTTCATATTTTAGATCGTTCACCGTCACTACATTGTATTGACTATCCTTAGCTATAACCTTAAAAGACTTCAAGCAAGAAATGATTTGACCCTAGGCATATAATTTCTCCTCTTCCACTCTAACATGAGTTCATTTGGGAATTGAGGCTTCACTACCCTGATTCTATTATTTATGGAAGCAAAACAAGCATGAATCCAATCTATATCAAAGATGATATAAAAATCAAACATGTCAAGTTGTACCAAATCAACAAGAGTAGCTGTATTTGTAATTATCACATGACATTTCCTATCGACTCTCTTTGCAACAACAGAATCACCCATTTGTGTACAACCAAAAAGGTTTCAATTAAAACATTAGGAAGTACATCAAACATCCTAGAAATCAAAGATGTAAATAAAGAATGTGTAGTACCTACATCATACAAAAAATAAGCATTAACTAAGAAGACTTGTAACATACAAGTCACAACATCGAGAGAGCTTCCTTCTTTACCCCTAGCGTTATGTGCACAGTAAATATTGCTTTTTTTAACTTAGGAAATAGGAAAACTTTGGTGAGATTGGCTATTCCAATTTCCTTAAATCCTCACATTTGGAAAACATTTCACCATATGGACAGCTTTTGCACAACCATAACAATTATTAGTTCCAAAAACGCATTCACCCACGTGTTTGTTAGCACACTTTCCACAAGTTGATCTTTGTCTTGATTGATCATCATTTATCCCCTTTTGAAGTTTAGTACTAAAAATCCTAATTGTGGGTCTTGTATACATTTGAAAGAACCTCGTTTGAAAACCTCTTCTTGAACATAGGCTTGTCTTAAATGTCAAGCCTACTCTTGGAAGAACCACTTTCAAAAGATCTTGCCTTCTTAGCTTCCCTATTATTCTTCCTTAGAAAACTCTCCTCTACTTGTTGATCATGAACCACCAACCTCAAAGTATCCACATTATCATGAAGCATAGTTGCACGACATTATTCTTCGAGTTATATGGACACGACCGTTACATAACGGCTCATTTCATCCCTAATATTGGAAATCAAAGAGGAATCATATTTTGATCGCTTGATGAAACTTATGGAGTATTCTTAACACTCATACCTCCTAGATGAAGGTTGATGAATTCTTGTACCTTAGATTCCCTTGGATCCCTTGGGAGGAATCTTCCAAGAAATGCCTTTTTGAAAATCTCCCAAGTCACAGGACAATCTCCTAAATCCCGACTATCCTTTCACTAAGTGTACCATGTCCGAGCCACGTCCTTGTGTTGTTAGGTAGAAAGCTCAATCTTTTCAGTAGTACTCACCCCCATGGCAAACAATATATTATAGAGTTCATCAAGGAAAAAATAGGAGGATTCATCCTCGTAAAATCCCTCAAACGACCAGCCATAGTACTAGAATGTTGGTTTTCTAGAGGAACAATCTCCATGTTAGCTTATGTCGTGATGGATTGACCTTGACTGGTTATGGCTTGGGCCATTTGAAAAAGTTCTTCCCTCACCTAACAATCCATCACGGACGGAGGATTGACTAGAACATGATCATTCACAGCAACTTGTACTTGAGGAGGAACTCGATTTCCTTGGGGAGTAGCTTCGAATTTTCAATCTTTTTTCCTACTCTTTTGCAGGTGTCCTTCTCTCTTCATCGCCTACATCCACAAGAAATATTTTACATAATAAAATACACATAGTGTCCAAACTCTAGAGGAACGACATAGGATTACCATGAAAAGAGAATTTTCCTAATCGTCACATAGGCTCTGATACTTAATTTTGGCACGCTAATTAACTATGAAAAAAATTATATATAATGTGGTTTAATGAGACATCGACCCTTGGTTATTTAACCTGATACTCTAGTACAAAGGTTTTCACGAATGGAGCGATGCACTAGTCGCGACTGGCTTCGTCGTCCTCTCACAGGAATCACATTGAAGAATACAAAGTAAGGTATATTTAGATCTCTCACATACAATCTTATCATTTGTAACCTCTCCAAAAGCGTGAAAGTTAAAAGTGTTACACGATGTTCTAATGGAACCTTTTTTGGGTATAACCTCGGTGGGTGACTCCGTGATGGGTAGAAGGGTCAATAGGAGTTGTCAAATATCATTGTTCAATAGAGTTACTTTGGTTGACATGATAGAATTTTATATGGTTGACTTCGATGTAATATTTGGGTTGGATTGGTTTCATGATTGTTTTTCTTCCATAGATTTAGGATTGGAGTAGTCACTTTATAATTTCCAAGTGAAAACCTCTTAGAATTAAAGGGGGGTAACTCAACCCCTAGTGGTCTAGTTATTTCTCGTCTAGAAGCTTCTAAAATGATCTGTAATAGGTGTCTCTATCATGTTGTAAGGTTCAAGGACCATGAATCCGATTTTCCTTCATTAGATTCAATAGCCGTAGTGAGGGATTTTCAATAAGTCTTTCCCATTAATTTGTCGAAGTTCCTCCCTAACAAAATATAGACTTTGGCATAGACTTGTTGTCGGATACAAGACATATTTCAACACCTCCTTACCAGATGGCTCCGGACGAGTTGCAAGAACATAATCTTCAACTGAAGGATTTACTTGACAAGGGTTTCATGAGACATAGCATTTATCCATGGGGTGCTATGGTGTTGTTTATAGAGAAGAAGGATGGGTCTTTTAGAATGTGCGTCAACTATCATCAACTAAATAATTTTACCATCATGAACAAGTATCCTCTCCATAGGATCGACGATTTCTTTTATCAATTAGAAGCGGCAAACTACTTTACTAAGATTGAGTTGAGGTCGGGTTATCACCAACTTAGGTTTAAAGTAGACGACATACTTAAAATGTCTTTCAAAACTAGGATTGGTCATTATGATCTCCTAGTCATGTCGTTTGGTCTAACCAATGCCCTGGCGGCTTTTGTGGACCTAATTAATAAGGTGTTCGATATTACCTTTACTGCTTTGTAATTGTCTATATTGATGTTTTTTTTTTACTCTAATAGTGAATATGACAATATGGATCATTTGGGGTTAGTATAACAAGTCCTTAAGCAATATAAACTATTTGTCAAGTATAGTAAGTGTGAGTTTTTGTTAACATTGGTTGCGTTCATTAGCCATGTTATCTCAAATGAGGGTATATAGGTCGATTTAAGAAAGACGAAGGCGATTAAAATTTGGATCGACCTCTAAACCCTCACCTGAATTAATATGGATAAGAAAAGCAACTAACCTCAACCAAAATTTACGCTTTCTAAATTTGACATAAACATGGTGTTCCTTGAGGACTTGTAAGACTAACCTCAAGTGACTCTCATGCCAATTTTAATTCTGGAGTATATCAAAATATCATGAATGAACAAAATCACAAATGAGTCGAGGTAATATTTGAAAACTCTATTGATTAGATCAATAAATGCTACCGGGGCATTCATTAACCCGAAAGACATCAGTACGAATTCATAATGATCATATCTAATTCGGAAAGTTGTTTTGGGAACATCGCCACCTTTCACCCTAATTAGTCATCCTAACTTTAAGTCAATCTTGGAAAAGTAGTTATCACCTTGGAGTTCATCAAATAGATTATCAATCCGACGAAGAGGATATTTGTTCTTTATGATGACCTTATTATGTTGGCGATAATAAATGCACACTCTAAGGTTCCATCCCTCTTCTTCACAAGCGAGAACGCAGCACTCCATGGAGACATACTAGTTTGAATGAAATACTTGTCTAGTAAATCATTGAGTTGGAGCTTCAGCTCTTTCAATTTAGCCAAAGCCATCCTATATGGAAAAATAGAGATGGGATCCATATCAAGTAATAAGTCAATGCACAAGTCAATTTCCCATTTGGGAGGAATGCGTAGAAGGTCATTAGGAAAAATCTCTGGGTAATTCCTCACTATAAGGAGTAACTCAATAGAAGGAGTTTCATATTTTAAATCTTTCACCGTCACTACATTGTATTGACTATCCTTAGCTATCATCTTAAAAGACTTCAAGCAAGAAATGATTTGACCCTAGGCATAGAATTTCTCCTCTTTCACTCTAAAATGAGTTCATTTTGGAATTGAGGATTCACTACCCTGATTCTATAATTTATGGAAGCAAAACAAGCATGAATCCAATCTATATCAAAGATGATATAAAAATCAAACATGTCAAGTTCTACCAAATAAACAAGAGTAGCTGTATTTGTAATCATCACATGACATTTCCTATCGACTCTCTTTGAAACAACATAATCACCCATTTGTGTACAACCAAAAAGTGTTCATTTAAAACATTAGGAAGTACATCGAACGTCCTAGAAATCAAAGCTGTAACTAAAGAATGTGTAGTACCTACATCAGACAAAAAATAAGCATTAACTAAGAAGACTTGTAACATACAAGTCACAACATCGGGAGAGCTTCCTTCTTTACCCCTAGCATTAAGTGCATTCTAAATGTTGGTTTTTTTAACTTAGGAACTAGGAAAACTTTGGTGAGATTGGCTATTCCCCTTTCCTTAAATCCTCACATTTGGAAAATATTTCACCATATGGACAGCTTTTGCACAACCATAACAATTATTAGTTCCAAAAACGCATTCACCCATGTGTTTGTTAGCACACTTTCCACAAGTTTATCTTTGTCTTGATTGATCATCATTTATCCCCTTTTGAGGTTTAGTATTCAAAATCCTAATTGTGGGTCTTGTATACATTTGAAAGAACCTCGTTTGAAAACCTCTTCTTGAACATAGGCTTGTCTTAAATGTCAAGCCTACTCTTGGAAGAACCACTTTCAAAAGATCTTGCCTTCTTAGCTTCCCTATTATTCTTCCTTAGAAAACTCTCCTCTACTTGTTGATCATGAACCACCAACCTCAAAGTATCCGCATTATAATGAAGCATAGTTGCACGACATTATTCTTCGAGTTATATGGACACGCCCGTTACATAACGACTCATTTCATTCCTAACATTGGAAATCAAAGAGGAATCATATTTTGATCGCTTGATGAAATTTATGGAGTATTCTTAACACTCATACCTCCTAGATGAAGGTTGATGAACTCTTGTACCTTAGATTCCCTTGGATCCCTTGGGAGGAATCTTCCAAGAAATGCCTTTTTGAAATCTCCCAAGTCACGGGACAATCTCCTAAATCCCGACTATCCTTTCACTAAGTGTACCATATCCGAACCACGTCCTTGTGTGGTTAGGTAGAAAGCTCAATCTTTTCTGTAGTACCCACCCCCATGGCAAACAATATATTATAGAGTTCATCAAACAAAAAATAGGAGGATTCATCCTCGTAAAATCCCTCAAACGACTAGCCATAGAACTAGAATGTTGGTTTTCTTGAGGAACAATCTCCATGTTAGCTTATGTCGTGATGGATCTACCTTGACTGGTTATGGCTTGGGCCATTTGAAAAAGGTCTGCCCTCACATAACAATCCATCACGGACGGAGGATTGACCAGAACATGATCATTCACAGCAACTTGTACTTGAGGAGGAACTCGATTTCCTTGGGGAGTAGCTCCGAATTTTCAATCTTTTTTCCTACTCTTTTGCAGGTGTCCTTCTCTGTTCATCGCCTACATCCACAAGAAAGATATTACATAATAAAATACACATAGTGTCCAAACTCTAGAGGAACGACATAGCATTACCATGAAAAGAGAATTTTCCTAATCGTCACAGAGGCTCTGATACTTAATTTTGGCACGCTACATAACTATGAAAATAAATAAATATAATGTGGTTTAATGAGACATCGACCCTTGGTTTTTTAACCTGATACTCTAGTACAAAGTTTTTCACGACTGGAGCGATCCACTAGTCGCGAATGGCTTCGTCGTCCTCTCAGAGGACTCAAATGGAACAATACAAAGTGAGGTATACTTAGATCTCTCACATACAAGCTTACATAGGGTTTCCTTATAGCAATATGATAATATACATATAGAAGTATAAAAGTCGTCTCACATAAAGACCATCTAAATAATACTAGTCTTTTACTTAGCCAATACAAATTTAATACTCCATATAGGGCTTACCATAATAGAACCCAAATCATAAAAGTAAGTAAAGAGTGTCTCTTAAAAATACTAAAGTATTCATAAGCTAGAATAACAGCAAGATAGCATCACCGAACATGAGAACCTACCAATACTTGGAGAAAGTGTTCAAAGGTTCTTACATGGACCTTCTTTATCTTTAATTGTCGCATCCTACATGTTTAGTTATATAAAGGAAGGGGTTAGTACACCATATGTACTAAGTGTGGGTATATGCACATAACATTTAAGGATACGCATGAAAAAGGACAATTTCTTTGGAAAGCATGCTAAGTCATTTGAAAACTTTGAATGCATATACATACAGAATATACACGATGAGAATAAAAATAACATAAAGCATAATCTTAACAAATGACATAAAATCATAAAATCAGATTAACATTTCATGTTCAATAGATCATAAAATATAACATACAAGACATTTACCAATGATCCTATCCCAATCCTACAAGTGCAATGATCATTTGAAGCCTCATAGCACAACATAATCAAGTAAACAAGATCGGAGACCGTAAGTAAAGCTTTGCTTTAAAAAACGTATATTGTAGGTAGTCATCACCACATATAGAGATATAGACCAATAACATATTCATCAACATAAACAACATCATACTAAAGGAACATCATATATTGTAAGCATAATACATTTGATGTTATCATATTACGTAAGAACAATCTCCTAGTGCTTCCTATAGAGTCAACTTTTGCAATGTCTAAGTAGAGTCTCATACCCCTACCTTTACTAAATAAAATTTTCAAGTCACCTTAGTCAATGTCCATTAACTTGTATTTCATTTTAATTTAGGGAATAATCTCCTTAAGCGATATTAGACCATGGGAACTAAACACGGAATCGGTCTCATGAAACCCCACACCGTAAGAAGGTGGTCTACGGGCCAAAGTAGGAACAAATCATGAACATATCTTTCTATGTGGATCCACTAACTAGTATTCCTATGATGGAGACATAGTTCATGAACTAGGATATATATTAGAGAAACATAATTCCATATTACATGGAAGCCGATCTCATGAGAGTCATTGTGAACCTACCTTCCATCTAGGGTAGGGACACTTCTCATATCTAATTAATCGGTGCTAATAAAGTCCCTTTGTCAATAACCTTTAAGCCATCACTTATTAATTATATATTATCATAGGTCATATAATATTAACTCCTTGTACAAACATGATCATAATCTCTTTAGGTTTAAGATGAGAATTTCCTTTCATCGCAACCTTCATTTGTGGGATTAATATATCATAATCAAAGTGTGTAAGGCAAACAAGATAAACATCATCAACTTGAATTATCATATCCTTACCATGATCCCACATATTAAAAGGTCAACATATATTCAAAGAAACATCATACATATTTCAATTCATAGATACATCAATTATAGGCCAACGTAAACATAGTTTAGATTTCATGACTTTAGAAGACATACCTATTGGTTCCAAGAACCTTCATGAAGACCTTATATTCAATTTACAATAATCATCAAACAACATAGTAAAATAATCAATAAAATAAAAAACAATTCAAGTCATCTTCAAGGCCAATCGGTAGTTAAAGATAAGGGAATAGGTAATTAAAGAGTGCATTTAAGCTAAAGTTTCAATCCTGACGTTTACATGTTATCAATGACAGATATGACCCAATCAAAACCATTATTTAGAGAAGGAACATGCTTCACACAAAAAACAAACATTAAAAACCAATTACCCATCAATACATACTTAATTAACCATACAAAATCGTTGTTTTTTTATCATTAGTAGTAAATCTTGAGTTTGGAAGCAAACCCGCTTTGTAGAGTAAAAACCATGAAAAGTGAGTTCTTGAAAATCATCTTTCAAAGGACGTCTTGATGAAAGGTATCCCAAGAGTGAAAAACCCATAAGTTATTGACGAATATTTCACGAATTTCAGAAGAAAAACTTGAAATCTTTGTCTTCTTCCTTATGTTTTTGTGGTTCTTTAATGGAGTTTAAAAAGAGATAGTTCTTGACAGAGATAAGAGCGATTTTTTTAATCCGATTTGAAGTGCATAAAAGTGGTCTAAAACTGACCTAAAATTATTATAATCTCATTTAGTAAAAAACCCAAAATACCCCTCACTTAAATTGGTCATTTTGTTAATTGACTTAAAAACGATGGGGATAAATCTGGGAAGTTTTTGCGCATCGCTTGGTCAACTTCATATATATTTATTAAAATTCGAGTTGGGACATAGAGATCCGTGGGGATCCATGTCGTGAGGAAACTGCTTGACCTCCACGTGTTTGCTGCACATCGCGCAGCAGCTCTCATTTCAAGGCTGTGCGCAGGCTTCTTTGGCAGCCTGCTCGCCCATCTTCTTTGATACCTCAAGGACCCTTCAGGCGGTCTTTGGGGAGTAATTACCATACGTTTGTACCCTTCGTACTAAATAATACCTATTTATAGACTTTTAACAAGATTTGGACTTCATTTGCCACTACAAAATCTTCACCAAACATATGGACGTCAACTAGTTCAAATTAGCTAGTTTCCGGAAGTCAATCTCTTTCATTGTCATTTTTTTAAGCTTTTCTAACTAAGTTCATTACTTTAATATAGGTCTATAAACCTCATTTTAATCATTTTTAAATAGGATAGTATCTAGTCTTTGCTATGCAACTTCCGGAGTGTTACAACATTAGAAAAAGAACTGCAATAGCCAACATGAGACCATGTGAGCTACATGGAATGTGGTGTTTTCCTCCCATATATAAAGTAGAGGGTTAACACTTGCCTAATATGTAACCATTTGTACATAACGATCTAGGTGGATCCCCTAAGATAAAGACTTGTATGGGCACATATTTAATGGTCAAGGATATTGTTACTTGTAACATTGTCTTGCTAGATGTGGAGATTTACATCTCATGAGACAATAAATATATTTGGAATACAAAATTTCTAAACGTCAAGACCCCCATGTGGGAGTCCGGACTTACTAAACATGAGACATCAATCTCATTTACATGACCTTTCGGTGCTAGGCATTTTTTTCTATTTAGAATTCATGATTATCATCATACAAGATCATATTATAATTTTTTAGGCCCCTATTTGAATATGTCATCCTAATATCTCATAGTTATTCATAAGTGAGAACTACCATTTCACTTTAGAAAACGAATACAATTGAGTAAACCTTTAACTCAACACTTTAATATAGTCATGACGAACTACTTACAATCATATAATAATCATACCCTAACACACTAGCATACTTCATAAACAATTAAATATTCTAGGGTTTAAGATGAGGAATACTTTTCATCCACGTCACAACCACACATTAAAAATAGAAGCATTACAACCTAAGTAATGCATACTTCATAATTGAATTCAACAAGAACATATTTTAGTACCTTCTTTCCCTTTCATTGCCTTCATACTTATGTTACCAATGAATACGTAACCAATGAAAAATTAAGGTAATTTAAAGAATAAATTACATAAGTAACATCAACATAGTCAAACAACATATTCATCATGTTCCTAATTCACAATAAATATTCAATGTTTTCATGAGATTGGGGAAATACATGTATCCATAGGAATATTTAGTGAACAAAAATTGTTAAACATTCATATATACCTAAAAAAACATTAACTATTCATGTTTCCAGAATTCATCCTGATTTTGTATTTCAAAGAAGACCCATGAGTAGAGAAAAGTCCTAGTTCAAAGTACCTCTTACGGAAAGAAATCCATAACTTAATCAAGACTTTAGCCTCCAATGTGAGTAGAAAATATGTGAATTTTGTGTTCTTCTTCAATCTTCAAAGATTTTTCAATGGATGTTCAATAAAGAGAGAAAGTAGAGAGAAGGGACATATTTTGGGTTTTGATATGGTAATTTGATTTAAGTTGGAAATTATGGTGATAATTTAAAACAATATGTAGCCCTCAACTAAAATACAAAGACGAACCCTCACATAAGTTGACTTTTTAGTCAAGTCAAAATTTAATTTTAAATTTCTGATTTTCATCTAGAAATAAGTTCATGTCGCGGAGCTGTTCCCGCAAGATTTCCTAAATTAATTTTTGATATATTGGAGTCCTTTACGTGTACATCACATGGACAAAGGCTTTTTGTACTTTGTGGTCCATGTCCGCAACGAGGACTCATTTCTACATAGTGCAAATTGATGTTTCCTTTGGCAGCTTGCTTGGCCAAGGGTCGGGTTTCTTCCAGGACCCCTAGGGCGGTCCTTGGGGGTTAGGACCTTGAATTTTTTAACACTATATATATCATATTACCTATTTAAAGTATTTTTTTAATGTTTTAGACTTTATCCTGAAATCCTAAACCTTCATAATACCTTAGGACATTTACAAGTTCAATTGCTCTAATTTCTGGACACGTTGTCATCCCTTGACATTTAGCGTCTAATAACTCCTACATGGTTTAAATACACTATTTTAGGCATTGCAATAGTGTTTTAGTGTTTATTAATCATGTGGGGCTCTAGAACATGTAATAGACTATCAGAGTGTTACCATATTAGACATTACATCAATCAATGTCCTAGTTTTCACCCTCGCACCAATAGACTTTAGACTATTGAATAGTATCATACTATATCTATGTTGATAATTCTTTTCTTATTAACTTCAACCATGGTTAGGAAAGTAGAGACAAGGCGAGTTCTTACGTGTGCATTTGTTAAAATGAATTATAAATTAAAGAATCATCAATGTATGCAACAACACTACTCGAGAATTGTTTGATTAGTATTTATACTTTGTTAATTGTTCATGGTTCCTACAACCCTAGTAGAGGATTTAGCTACCCATATTAGCAAGAACACAATTTATATGTTTAGATGGAAGAATCATGAGCCTATGTATGAACAAGACTAAACCAAGAATTTCAACTTCAATTGCAATGCCAAAATCATCAAAACGTGCTTTAGAAATCCATAAATGCCAAAATTTGCAAATTAATCTCCAAAGGAATGAACTATAAAAATAATAATAAAGTCTAACCCCCCAAAACAAGGGTTACATTCCCTATATAGAGACAAGAATTCCTACTAAAGGCAAAAGAAATAAGGAAATAATTTTTCAGCATGTGTCTTTGATCTACAACACTGATATATGACTTGTAATCATTTTATAGTCCGCAGGTCCCTTTCGTTTCTATGGACTTAGGAATATTTTCAGTATTTGAAAAATCAACATCTGTGATCAAATTTCCGGGTTAATAGTACAGAATGTAGATGAATCTAAGGTCTTTCAATACTCCTCCATATCTACATATATAAAATTTTAACAATAAGGTACTGGAACAAACTATTTGAATGATTTGACGGAGCAACAATAATATAGTTCTCCATACCGACTCCCTTCATTGGTGCAAATATTTTCTTTATGACTCAATAAGCTAACTCATACAGATCAATATACAAAAAAGATTCACCAATCAACATATAATATTCATTGTTTTACTATCTCCACGGTACCAACTTTCCAACAATGTAACTACTTCCCTTACTTCAAACGGAATGCCTTTTTTTCACACAATGTCCTATGGTTTTGTGTATAAAAATTCATTCAACAATTACACTCAAAAGTAATTTCAAATACAACTAGTTTTCAATGCCATATTGTACGACCTGTTTAGGTCGTTTTGAGCAGCAGATTTTATTTCTCGGAGAAAAACTGGCCAAGAAGCTACGGACACTACGACGACACGTCATAGGCACGACGGCCTCGAGGGTGTATCGTTTAAAGCATACTAGAAATTCTGAAATGGTACTGAAAATCGACTCTTGTAAATTGTGACGGACCTGCAGGACGTGCCGTCACACCACGACGAACCGTCGTGAGCTCCCGTTGCAAAACACTTCAACTTTTGAGAAATTGGTACAGGAAACGAGTCTCGGACCATCATGACGGAGGTACAGGACGGACCGTCACAGGTGTGACGGGCCGTCACAGGCCATTTGAGTT
>JAKWIY010003061.1:37098446-37128446 GCA_027704805.1 Solanum corneliomulleri
CTCGATAGAGTTCAGTTTCGTAGTCCGTGAGTTTTTGGATGTGTTCCCTGCAGATCTTCCTGGCCGGTATGCACCGGATAGGGAGATTGATTTTCTGCATTGATTTAGAACCGGGTACTCGCCCCATTTCTATACCCCCGTATAGAATGGCTCCCGCCGAATTAAGAGAGTTAAGGCTCAACTTCAAGAGTTGTTGAGTAAAGGCTTCATTAGACCAAGTGCATCTCCTTGGGGTGCTCCGGTTTTGTTTGTGAAGAAGAAGGATGGGAGTTTTTCGGATGTGCATAGACATAGATAACTGAACAAGGTAACTATTAAGAACAAGTAATCCTCTTCCTCGCATTGATGACTTGTTCGATCAGTTACAAGGTGCTTGTGTCTTCTCTAAAATTGACTTGAGATCCGGTTATCATCAATTGAAAATACGGGCAACGGATGTGCCAAAGACCGCTTTTCGGACTAGGTATGGGCATTATGAATTTGTAGTGATGTCTTTTGGTCTTACAAATGCCCCCGCTGCTTTCATAAGCTTGATGAACGGGATATTTAAGCCGTATTTGGATCTCTTTGTGATCGTATTTATAGATGATATACTGGTATATTCTAAAAGTAGGGAGGAACATGAGGAGCATTTGAGATTGTGTTGGAAATGTTGAGGGAGAAAAGCTTTATGCCAAGTTCTCTAAGTGTGAGTTTTGGCTAGATGCAGTGTCCTTCTTGGGGCATGTGGTTTCTAAGGAAGGAGTGATGGTAGATCCTTCTAAGATTGAGACAGTGAAGAATTGGGTAAGACCCACTAATGTATCAGAAATAAGAAGCTTTGTTGGGTTAGATAGCTACTACCGCTGATTCGTCAAGGGATTCTCTTCTATTGCTTCCCAACTGACGAATTTGACTAAGCAGAATGTTCCATTTGTATGGTCGGATTAGTGTGAGGAAAGCTTTAAGAAACTCAAGACTTTGTTGACTACCGCGCCTATCCTTACCTTGCCAGTGGAAGGTAAGAATTTCATTGTCTATTGTGATGCATCCCATACGGGTTTGGGTGCAGTGCTAATGCAAGAGAAGAACGTGATTGCTTATGCTTCAAGACAATTAAAAGTGCATGAACGTAACTATCCAACTCATGACTTGGAATTGGCTGCGGTAGTGTTTGCGTTGAAGCAATGGAGGCATTATTTATATGGGGTTAAGTGTGAAATCTATACGGATCATCGTAGTTTACAGTATGTCTTTACTCAGAAAGATTTGAACTTGAGACAAAGGAGATGGATGGAACTACTGAAGGTCTACGATATAAAACTCTTGTGTCCATCCGGGGAAGGCGAATGTTGTGGCAGATGCCTTGAGTAGAAAGGCCAGAAGCATGGGAAGTCTAGCTCATTTGCAAGCTTCTAGACGCCATTGGCTAGAGAAGTGCAGATTTTGGCTAATGACCTCATGAGGTTAGAAGTAAATGAGAAGGGAGGATTGTTAGCTTGTGTGGAGGCAAGATCCTCTTTCCTTGACAAGATTAAGGGGAAGCATTTTGATGATGAAATTGATCCGGATTCGAAATAAGTGTTGCAAGGATGGCTAAAGAAGCACAATCGATGAGGAGGTGTTTTGAGAATCAAGGGAGGGTATGTGTACCCCGAGTTGATGATTTGATCAACACTATTCTGACAGAAGCTCATAGTACAGGTATTCTATACATCCGGGTGCAACCAAGATGTATCGCGACCTAAAGCAACACTTTTGGTGGAGTAGAATGAAGCGTGATATTGTTGACTTTATTGCCAAATGTCCAACTGTCAACAAGTAAAGTATGATCACCAAAGGCCCGGAGGAACGCTTCAGAGAATGCCCATTCCGGAATGGAAGTGGGAGAGAAGCGCAATGGACTTTGTGGTTTGTCCTTTCAAGACAATGGTAAGTATGACTCCATTTGGGTGATTGTTGATAGGTTAAATAAGTCCGCTCATTTCATTCCGGTCAAGGTGACTTACAATGCAGAGAAGTTAGCAAAATCTACATCTCATAAATTGTTCGATTGCATGGGGTTTCCACTGTCCATCATATCAGATAGAGGTACGCAGTTTTCTAACTTCTAAGTTTTGGAAAATTGCATGCCGAATTGGGTACTAGGTTGGACCTGAGCACTGCATTTCACCCTCAGACCGATGGTCAGTCTGAGCGAACGATTCAAGTGTTGGAGGATATGCTTCGTGCATGCGTGATAGAGTTTGGTGGCCATTGGGATAGCTTCTTACCTTTGGATGAGTTTTCATACATATATAGCTATCACTCCAGTATTAATATGGCCCCATTTGACGCATTGTATGGGAGGAGTGTAGATCTCCCATTGGGTGGTTTGATGCATTTGAGGTTAGACTTGGGGTACTCACCTCTTGAGGGATTCGTTAGAATAGGTGAAGGGCATTCAAGAAAAACTTCTAGCGGCGCAAAGTAGACAAAAGGAGTATGCAGACCGAAAGTTTTAGAGACTTGGAGTTCATGGAGGTGAACAAGTCTTGTTGAAGGTTTCACCCATGAAAGGGGTGATGCGGTTTGGGCAAAAGAGGTAAGTTAGTCCAAGGTATATTGGACCATTTGAGGTACTAAAGCGAATAGGGGAGGTGGCTTATGATTAGCCTTGCCCCTAGGGCTGTCCGGAGTACATCCGTGTTTTCATGTGTCCATGTTGAAGAGATACCACGGAGATGGTAACTACATTATCCGTTGGGATTCAGTTTTGTTGGATGAGAACTTGACTTATGAAGAGGAACCGGTTGCTATATTAGATGAGAAGTTCGCAAGTTGAGGTCAAGAGAGATTGCATCCATCAAAGTTCAATGGAAGAATCGACCGGTTGAAGAGGCTAATTAGAGAAGGAGGCAGATATGCAAGAAAAATACCACATCTGTTTACAGATTCAGGTACTCCTTTTCGCCATTGTTTTTCTTCTTTTTGATCGTTCGGGTACGAACGATGGGTAATTGGTATCTATTGTAACGACCTGTTTAGTCGTTTTGAGCAGCAGATTTTTTCTGGAAAAACTGGCCAAGACTACGGACACTACGACGACCGTCATAGGCACGACGGCCCGTCGAGGTGTATCGTTTCAGCATACTTAGAAATTCTGAAACTGGTAACAGAAAATCGACTCTCTGTAAATTTGATGGACCTGCAGGACGTGCCGTCACACATCCACGACGAACCGTCGTGAGCTCCCGTTGCAAAACACTTCAACTTTTGAGAAATTGGTACAGGAAACGAGTCTCGGACCATCATGACGGAGGTACAGGACGGACCGTCACAGGTGTGACGGGCCGTCACAGGCCGTTTGAGTTCGAGGGGGGCTGCGACGACCTGCGTGACGGACCGTCGCAGGCACGACGGGCCGTCACAGGTTGCGCAAATCCTAGGCAGAATAGGATTCCTCTGCACGTTTTAAGGGTCGTTTTGGACTATTCTTTCCTTAATTATAAAGATTGAGAGGGTTAATATTATAATCTAATTACTTTTGGGGTAAAAGAGGTACCTTAAGTTAATTAGTGGGTTCTATTGTCCTCTTTTAGTCTTAATTATATGATAATTAGGGTAAAGGAAAGAGGGTTTGAATAAAACAACAGAAAGAACAAAGAGAAAGAGAGGATGATCGATAGGGAGGAAAACGCAGCTTGAGGATTAGCTTTTTTGATCAATTCTTCGGTGGAGGTAGGTTATGTTTATTTCATGCTACTTGTAGTAAACTCTTAATAGTGAATGTTATGTGTTGATAGTATTGTAAACCCTACTATGTGCTTAATTGTAAGCTTGCATGAATATGAATATGAAATTGTGATGAATCCAAAGCATGATGAAGCTATTGAATCCCGAATCTTGAAAGAACCCTAATTCACTTGTTATTGATGATGCCTTAGTATAAAAGAAGGCTTGATATATTATATAGTGAGATTGATGATGCCTTAGTATAAAAGAAGGCTTGATATATTATATAATGAGATTGATGATGCCTTAGTACAAAAGAAGGCTTGATGAATTAGGGGATCGGGTGCCACGTTCCGGTACCAAGATAGAATGAATATGAGGATCGGAGTGTCACGTTCCGACACCAGGATAGAATTATGGATCGGGTGCCACGTTCCTGTACCAGGATAGAATGAATATGAGGATCAGAGTGTCACGTTCCGACACAAGGATAGAATTATGAATCGGGTGCCACGTTCCGGTACCAGGATAGAATGAGGATCGGAGTGTCACGTTCCGACACCTGGATAGTATATGGATCGGATGCCACGTTTCGGTACCAGGATAGAATGAATATGAGGATCGGAGTGTCACGTTCCGACACCAGGATAGACTTATGGATCGGGTGCCACGTTCCGGTACCAGGATAGAATGAATATGAGGATCGGAGTGCCACGTTCCGGCACCAGGATAGAAATAGAGGAGCGGAGTGTCACGTACCGACACAAGAGGAAGAAAGATAATGAATCTTGAAAGATAATGAACATACTCAATCTAAATGAACGTAATTCCCAAATGAGTATGGTATTGAGGCTTGAGTCCTCATGTGTGAACTCGGTTGTATTTATTGATGAATTAATATTGTTATTGCTACATGTTGAGTATTGTAGTTGATTTACATTATTATTGATATATACTGTTCCCTATTTTGAGTTGGCCGATGATATCTACTCAGTACTTGTGGTTGTACTGACCCCCTACTTTTACGTTTTCTTCTTTGTTATTTGTGTAATGCAGCAAACGTTCCGTCAACTTCAACTCAACAGTAGATCTAGCCAGTCTTCACTACCTTCGGAAATTCAGGGTGAGCTAATGCGTCTAGCTTGGACTGGTCTTCTTCTTCAAGTCTTGATGCCTTGAACTTCCGCATGGACTAGCTAGTAGTTGTTTTAGCTCTTAGACAGTTTTAGTTAGCAATTTGAGATAGATGTTCTTGTGATGATGACTTCCAGATTTTGGGGATAATAATAATAGTTTTGAATTGTTTTATTAATGAGTTAAGTCTTCCGCATTTCTTTTTGTTGATATTGTATTAAAATGTTAAGGGTTAGATTGGTTGGTTCGCTCACATAGGAGGGTAAATGTGGGTGCCAGTCGCGTCCCCGATTTGGGTCGTGACACATATGATTGCTTTATTTTCATTTATTAGACTCTCAAGACTAGATTTGGAGATTACATTAGTGTTCAATTTCAATCATGTGTTTTTCATAAAAAGATTTAAATTGATATTTTATGAATTTATTCTTGTTAATTTCAGGTTTTAACATCAAAACTCTATGAACCCAGGCATTCCTTTAAAATCCTAATTTTGTTTCTAAAATGGGTGAATTGATCATCGCTTAATTTAATTTAATTCATGTTTAGATTGTTATGGACTATTGAATTAGATGTTAATCATTATTGAAATTTTACTTAGATTGCCTTATAGTTGTAAAACGCGTAGCTAAAACTGTCCAAAAATTAGTGTTTCAGCAAAATCATCATGTGTTATCAACGGTGGCATCGATGGACCGTAGCCTGAACCACGGTCTGTCCGGCACAACCATCAATGGGATAAGAAACTCCCAAAATTTTCAGCCTAGAAAAATTGGTCATGTCTTGGCCAACAGATGAACTTACGGTCCGTAGGTCAAATGACGGTTCGTAGTCTATGACTGTTGATCACGACTCCCTTCAACAACTCTCTGACAAGAGCTATGGATGTCCAGCGTGGTTTGTAGGTGGACCTAGTCTGAGCAAAGGTGGAAAATATGCAACCAGTTAAGGGGAAATGATGTTGGGTCAACTAAAAATGATCATAATTGTTAGCACAAAATTAATTAGGTCTCCCATTACATACCCACAGATGGATAGTTGAATTATCTTTCCATATCCACCGACCTAGCTAAAATCAGACGTCTGAGCAAAAAGTTATGCCAATTATAGTAAAGGCCTATCGCACACGCCCTCACGACGGACCTAACGACGGGGCGTCAGGCGCACGACGGACCGTCAGGCGCACGACGGACCGTCTGTCATGGACGTCGAGAGGCCCGACAACAATCTTCCCAAGGGTCTTTTTGACCTTTCCCAGTCATTTAAAAACCCTAAGTTACGGTTTTTTGACCCTAAAAATTTTAATTTTAGTCAGTTTAAGCCTAGAAACGTAATTAAAACATATCACAGTCAAGCCATTAAATCAAAACTTAAAAAATTTGAACCAAGAAAGGAGAAAATAACTCAAGAACCCTAGTTCAAGATCGCCACGAGCTCCTGTTGTTCCAGCCCCAAAACATACATATTTTTCCGTGGATTTCACCACCGGGTATGTGTGATTTCACTAGTGGGTTCCTTTCACCCATTGGGTCCTTAGTTTAAGTCAGTTCTCGATTCTCTGATCATGATTAAACCTATGGTTTCTAGAACATTGATATAACATCATGAATTTATTAAATATATGTTCCAAATAAGATTATCATGTTATTACATAGATTATCGCATGAATTTAAGAACCCTAGCTTTGTATTTCTTTAGTTCTTGAATTAGACATGCTAGGTCATATATTTCAGACACTTCAGATATACATGCCTCACTTATAAATGCATAATTACAAGATTAAATGTTGCATTATCCATTTGCATATTCACTTTCGAGCTTTCCTGTATTTACAAAAATTCAGATATAATCAGTTAATTTACAGAATTTTTTAGGAGTAGCATAATACTGAGTTGGACTAGGGATTAGCGTACCCAATAGTCCCCGAACTACTAGCCGAGTAGGTTGTAAGTCCCCTATGTGGGCAATAAATTTAGTGACCACGCCAGCATCTGTTTATACCTTTGGCAGGGTATATTGGGTCCTATCGATGAAGCGTATACATCGCACTCCACATTTATCTCAAGTGGTTTTATTATCGGTTATTAGTAGCTTCCACAGTTTTGTCAGACTCTCTCCATTGACTATTTATCAGTATATTCCGTATTAAGTTTCATCATGTTATAAATTGGTCATTGTGTCCAGTTAGCTCTAAAATTAGCAAATCATGATCAGATTATTATACTTGTTTTAGTGCTTGTTCAGTTATGTTTAGTTTCAGCTTTACTCTATCCTACATGCTCAGTACCTTTCAAGTACTAACGCATACTTGCGCTACATCTTCTCGTGATGTAGGTTCAGATTCTCAGCATCCTGATCACGCATAGATCGATTTCCAGATCTCTGGTTCATAAGATTCAGTGGTGATTTCTCATTCTCTGAGGACAACAGTCATGAGTTTCATTTCATTGTTTAGTCATTTAATTTGAGTTTTTGTTAGATTTAGGTTGGGCTTGTCCCTGTGTTTCTAGTCTAGTTTAGATGCTTTTTTTAGATATACTTAGATTAAGCTCAGTATTGAGTCATTATTTCTTTTTTATTAAACTCAGTGTTTTCAAATATCTAAGTTATAGAATATGGGTATTCCCCGTCTTTTCATTTTAAGTATGATTTATCTTCCGCAACAGTTTGTTATCTTTAGTATACTCATTATCATGCCAGCACGGTTACTTGGGATCACTTGTGGTCCTAGGTTCCGTGTCCGCATCTTGGGGGTAGCTCGGGGCATGACAAAACTTTGTCTGAGAACACTAGGTTTATGAGTCCTAGGATTTCTTAAAAAACCGCACTAAGTAGAGTCCTTTTCATGGGTGTGAAGCGCACCACATCTAATTAGAGGGAGGCTATGAAGTGTTTTAGGAAAATATCACTTTCTTGATATTCCTATCGTGTGTTGGAATGATCTTCTTTCTAATCCATTGTTGAGCGCTTAAGATCATGCCTTCTCGTAGAGCTTAGGCATAGAATGATAATGTACGTAATGCTAAAACAATTCTTCTAATACTATATAAGGAAGTTCAAATGTAGACTTTCAGAACGCCAAATAAGCTTTTGGCTCAGGTTATGACCAACAAGAATAATAAGTTTGTTCTAGTTCATACTAATAGCATCGATCGATCAATGGAAGCTAGAGTTTGTGATATGTTTTTTGGGTCTCATGTTGGTAAGGACCCACATAAGTTCATTGATGAAGTCAAGAAAATATTTTGTTTCATGCCGGTAAGTGGTAGTCATAGGTTAGATTGGCATCCTACAAACTCAAGGATGTGACTCACATATGGTTGACTTAGTGGAAAGAAAATTTAAATGACTTTTTCTTTTGTAACTCAGTATAGAAGTCCAATTCAGTGTTCGTTCAGAAACACTCTCAGAACTTTCCTCACTCTCTACTCCAGTCTATAACCTAGTTATAGCTAGACGGGCATATAGAAATCACCCTACCATTGTCTTTCAAAAAGTCACCGAAGTAGATCTAGTAGAGTTAGAAATGTTAGACTTCGATGTTATTCTAGGCATAGATTGGTCATACTCATGTTATTCCTCAGTCGATTGCAGAACTAGGATTGTTCGTTTTCAGTTTCTTGACGAACCAATCTTTGAATGGAAAGGTAGTAGCTTAGTGCCTATCGGTCAATTTATTTCTTACCTTAATGCCAAAAATATGAAATCTAAAGGTTATATCTATCATTTAGTTGGGGTTAAGGATTCTAGCCTTGAAACCCCATCTCTTGAGTCAATTCTAGTAGTATGTGAATTTCCAGAAACATTTCCAAAAGATCTTCCCGGGTATCTCCCGAAAGGGAAATCGACTTTAGAATTTATCTCTTCCAAGATACCCAGCCTATTTTTCATTACTCCTTACATAATGGCTCCAGCAGAGCTTATAGATTGAAAGATCAAGTGAAAGTCCTTCTAGATAAGGGTTTTATCAGACCTAGTATTTCACCATGGGGTGCACCAATATTGTTCGTAAAGAACAAAGATGGTTCTATCAGAATGTGCATTGACTATAGGCAGTTGAACAAGGTCACAATTAGGAATTAGTATTCCATCCCTAAGATTGATGACTTGTTTTACCAACATCAGGGTGCTAGTCATTTCTCAAAGATAGAACTCAAATTGGGTTATCATTAGCTCTGAGTCAGAGATAGTGACATCTTGAAAACTACCTTCAGAACTCAATATGGTCATTATCAATTTGTAGTTATATCGTTTGGACTAACCAATGATCCTGCAGCTTTCATGGATTTTATTAACAGAGTGTTCAAATAGTACATACACTTGTTCATTATCGTCTTCATTTATGATATACTCATTTACTCTAGGAGTGAGGTAGAACATGCAAGTCATTTGGGAGTTGTTCTGCAGACTCTCAAAGATCTCCAGTTATTTACGAAGTGTAGTAAATGTATGTTTTAGTTGCAATCTATTGCTTTTCTTGGTTTCATTGTATCTAGCGAAGGGATCCGCGTAGATTCACAAAATATAGAAGCAGTGAAACAATGGACAAGACATACCTCTGCTACATATATCAGAAGTTTCTTATGTCTAGCAGGTTGTTATAGAAGGTTCATGGAAGGATTTTCATCCATAGTCTCACCATTGACTAGGTTGACTCAGAAGATGGTCAAGTTCCAATGGTCAGATGATCGTAAGAAAAGCTTCGCAGAATTAAAAAGTACATTGACTACAGCTCCTGTCTTGACTCTACCAGAGGGTTCAGATGGGTATGTGATCTATTGTGATACATCCATAGTTTGCCTTGGTTGTGGGTTGATGCAAAGATATAAGGTTATAAATTATGCCTCAAGAAAGCTTAAGGTGCATGAGAATAACTATCTAACTCATGACCTCGAGCTTGCACCAATGGTGTTTGCACTTAAGTTATGGAGACACTACTTGTATGGTGTTCATGAAGATGTGTTCACCGATGATAAGAGCCTTCAATATGTATTCACCTTAAAAGAGTTGAATCTTCGCCAGAGGAGATGGCATGAGTTCCCTAAGGATTATGATATAAGTGTGCGTTATCATCCTAGAAAGGCGAATGTAGTTGCCGATGCTCTTAGTAGATTATCTATGAGTAGTGTAGTCAATGTTTAGGAAAAAACAAGGAGCTAGTGAATGATGTTCACAGTGTTGCTCGCTTGGGAGTTCGCTTTATGAGCATATCAGACAGCGGTGTAATAGTTAAGAATGGGGAATAATCGTCTTTGGTAGTGGAGTTTAGGTAAAAGCATGTGAGTGATCCGATCTAGCTTTACTTATAGGGTGCAATCAACAATCAGAGAGTGGAGGTTTTCTCCTTAGTGGGAGATGGTGTACTTCGCTACCAAGGTAGATTGCGTGTTCCTCATGTGGGAGGGTTGAGGCAGCATATTCTTACAGAAACTCATAACTCCAGGTATTCTATTCATCTAGGTACACTAAGATTTACCGCGATCTGCTGGAAGTCTATTGGTCGAATGGCATGAATAAGGATATAGCAAACTTTGCGAGTAAGTGCCCCAATTGCCAGCAAGTCAAGCTAGACTCATCAGAAACCATGAGGTATGACTCAAGAGATCGATATTCCTACTTGGAAGTTGAATGTGATCAATATGAATTTCATCACAAGGTTACCTCGTACTCGCAGACAACATTACTCAATTTGGGCGATAGTGGATAGGATAACTAAGTCTTCTCGCTTTTTGGCGATCAAGACTACATATTTGGCAGAGGACAATGCCAAGCTTTACCTTAATGAAATTTTGAGGATGCATGTGTTACTTTGTCTATCATCTCAGATAGAGGTCTTCAGTTTACCCCTTATTTGTGGAAGTCATTTAAAAAAGGTCTTGGTACTCAAGTTAACCTTAGTAAATCATTTAATCCACAGACAGATAGGCAGGCAGAGCATACCATTCATACCTTAGAAGATATGTTGAGATCTTGTGTGATCTTTTTGAAAGGTAGTTCGGATGATCATGTTCCTCTTATGAGTTTGCCAAAAATAATAGCTACCATTCCAACATTCAGATGGCCTCTTATGAGGCTTTATATGGGTGTAGATGTAGATCTCCTATTGGTTGGTTTGAAGTCGATGAAGAAGATTTAATAGGGCCAGATTCAGTCCTTTTATGCTATGGAAAAAGTGCAAATCATTAGAGATAGACTTAAGACAGCACAAACTCGTCAGACTTCTTATGCAGATGTAAGGAGAAGAGAACTAGAGCTCCAAGTTGGTGATTGTGTTTTTCTGAAGGACTCACCCATGAAAAAGGTGATGAGATTTTGAAAGAAAGGGAAGCATAGTCCTAGATATGTAGTCCCTTATAAGATCTTGAAAAGGATTGGCAAGGTGGCATATAAGTTAGAGTTGTCAGCAAAATTAGCAGCAGTGCATCCGCTCTTCCACATCTCACTCTTAAAGAAGTGCGTGGGTGACCCAGCCTGTATAGTGCCATTAGAGAGTGTGGCGGTGAAAGATAGTCTTTCTTATGAGGATGTGCCAGTTGAGATTCTTGACCGTCAGGTTAGAAGGTTGAGAAACAAAGAAGTCGCTGCAATTTGTACTTTAATTTTTAGCGTAATTGCATGTACTCAGAACTCAATTCAGTCAGAACACATTTCTCAGTGTTTAGTAGTGGGGTTTGCATCTCTCTCCCTCTATTTCAGCTAGTTTAGTCTTCATTCTAGGACGAATGTTCACAATGGGGAGATAATGTAACACCCTGTAGAAAAAGCAGACAAAAAATTAGTTTTTCAAAAAAATTTGCAGGCGATACTAACGGTGGCATCGATTGACCGTAGCCTGAACCACGATCCGTCCTGCGCAACGGTCGATCGGATCAGAAACTCCAAAAAGTTTCAGCCTAGAAAAATTGGTTAAGTCTTCGATGATAGATGAACTTACGATCCGTAGGTCAAATGACGATCCATAATCCGTGACTGTCGATCAAGACTCCATTCAACCACTCTTTGACAAGAGCTATGTATGACCATCATGGATCGTAGGTCGACCTAGGGTCCGTATGTGGAAAATTTGCAGCCAGTTAAGGGGAAATGCAGTTGGGTCAACTAAAAATGATCACAATTCTTACCATAAAATGAATTAGGTCTCCCATGACCTACCCACAGATAGATAATTCAATTCTCTTTCCATATGCACCGACTTTACTAAAATCAGACCTCCGAGTAAAAAATTATGCCCATTTTAGCAAAGGCCTGTCGAATAGGCCCTCACGACGGACCCAACAACGGTGCATTAGGCGCACGACAGAAAGTCAGTCTTGGCCGTCGTGAGGCCCGACAAAAACCTTCCCAGGGTATTTTTACCTTTCCCACTCTGTTTAAACTCTAACTTACGTCGTTTTGACCCTAAATAATCATATTGTATTCAGTTTAAGCCTAGAAACATGATTAATACATCTCCAAGACAAATCATTAATCAAAACATAGGAAAATTAAAAGCAAGAGAGGAGAAAAAAGATCAAGAACCCTAGTTCAAGAACGCCACAAGCTTCAACAGTTCCAGCCCTGAAACTTAAGTATTTTTCCATGGATTTCATCACCGACTATGTGGGATTTCACTAGTGGGTTCCTTTCATCCATTGGGTCCTTAGTTTCAGCCAGTTCTTGATTCTCTTATCATGATTAAATGTCACGATCCAAAACGAGTCATGAGTGGCACCCACACTTACCTCCTTAGATGGGCGAACCAACACATCTAAGCCCCAACATATACAAATAGTTCAACTATAAATAATATAAATAATGTGGAAGCTCCAAAAGATACTAAGCAACCAATTTAAATAAGCTTCTAAAATTTAATACTTATCATCCCAAAATCTGATAGTCATCACATCAAGGACATCTAATCTCCAATATTAAGTCTAAGAATATCGAATACACTAAACTAAAAGAATAAAATTATATATGTCCGAAAGTATAGGACATCATGTCATGACCGAGAGAATCCAACACGAGCTTGAATGGATAACTCACCCTGGAACTTGATATGCGGGAGGCTGGTTAGAACTGGGGGAAATCAGAAGTCATAGGTACACTAGCTGCATTTCATAAAAGGAAATCAATGAAGAAAACAAGTAGGGCTTAGTACGAGGCAACATGTACTGAGTAAGTATCATCGGTCGATCAAAAATAGTAACTAATATATATCGAATAATAATATAAAATCTACTATAGCACTTAACATGTGATAAGCAACAAACAATATGAACAAGTGTCAATAAAACTAAAGTAAGCACATATTAAGTCAACGGTATCAAGATCACACATAAGGACTCAGGCCTCCACACCATACTCATTTGGGAAATAGGTTCTTTAAATTTGAGTATATTAACATAATTCAAGATTCATTCCCTTTATTCTTCTTGTGTCGGAATGTGACACCCTGATCCCCTACTACTACGTGTCGGAACGTGACACTCCGATCGCCTAATACTACGTGTCGGTAAGTGACACTCCGATCCCCTAATACTACGTGTTGGAACGTGATCCCCTAATACTACGTGTCGGTACGTGATACTTCGATCCCCTAATACTACGTGTCGGAACGTGACACTCCGATCTCCTAATACTACGCGTCGGTACGTGACACTCTCATCCCCTAATACTATGTGTCGGAACGTGACACTTCGATCCCCTACTACTACGTGTCGGAACGTGACACTCTGATCCCCTAATACTACGTGTCGGAACGTGACACCCTATCCATTAATCTCATTAATTTAGTTCATCAAGACTTCTTTTATGTCAAGGCATCATCATTAATAAAGAGGATTTAAGGTTTAAGATTCAACAGTCTCATCATTCTAATCCATCACAATTACATAATCACATCATGCAACCACACAATTAAGCATATAGAAGACTTTACAATACCACCCAATAATTCTACTACTCGAAATGACTAACAGGTCATTACAATAGATACCAATTTACCCATCGTTCGTCCTCGAACGATCACAAGAAGGAAAACAAGGGTGAGAAGGAGTACCTGAATCTGTTAAATGGTGTGGGTATCTTTCTTGCATATCAGCCTCCTTCTCCCAAGTGGACTCTTCAACATGCCGATTCTTCCATTGAACTTTGATAGATGCAATCTCCCTTTATCTCAACTTGCGGATTTCTCTATCAAGAATAGCAACCGGCCCTTCCTCATAAGACAAATTCTCATCAAGGAGAACTGAATCCCAACGAATAATGTAGTTTCCATCTCCATGATATCTTTTCAACATAGACACATGAAATACCGGGTGCACTCCTGAGAGTCCTGGAGGTAATGCCAATTCATAAGCCACCTCCCCCTCGCGCTTCAGTACTTCAAATGGACCAATATTCCTTCGACTAAGCTTACCTCGCTTACCAAACCGCATCACCCGTTTCATGGGTGAAACCTTCAGCAAGACTTGTTCACCCTCCATGAAATACAAGTCCGTAATCTTTCGATCTGCATATTCCTTCTGCCTACTTTGAGCCACTAAAAGCTTTTCTTGAATGAATTTCACTTTCTCTAATGATTCCCTCAAGAGATCGGTACCCCATGGTCTCACCTCAAATGCATCAAACTAACCAATGGGAGACCTACATCTCCTCCCATATAGTGCCTCAAATGGGGCCATATCAATACTTGAGTGATTGCTATTATTGTATGAAAACTCTGCTAAGGGTAAAAAGTTATCCCAATGACCACCAAATTCTACCACACATGCACGAAGCATATCCTCCAACACTTGAATCGTTCGCTCAGACTATCCATCTGTTTGAGGGTGGAATGCAGTACTAAGATCCAACCTAGTACCTAATTCAGCATGCAATGTTCTCCAAAACATAGAAGTAAATTGTGTACCTCTATCTGATATGATGGAAAGTGGAACTCCAGGCAATCGAACAAATTCTGAGATATAGAGTTTGGATAACTTCTCTGCACTGTAAGTCACCTTGACCGGAATGAAGTGAGCAGACTTAGTTAATCTTTCCACAGTTACCCAAATAGAATCAAACTTACCCAATGTCTTTGGAAGACCAACCACGAAATCCATTGTAATTTTTTCCCACTTCCATTCAGGAATGGGCATTCTCTGAAGTGTTCCTCCGGGCCTCTGGTGTTCATACTTTACTTGTTGACAATAAGGGCATTGGGCAACAAAATTAGCAATGTCACGCTTCATCCTACTCCACAAGAAATGTTGCTTTAGGTCACGATACATCTTGGTTGCACCAGGATGTATAGAATATCCTGAACTATGAGCCTTTGTAAGAATGGTGTGGATCAAATCATCAACTCGGGGCACACATACCCTTCCATTAATTATCAAACGCCTTCCTCATCAATTATTGCGTTTTTAGCCTCTCCTCGCAACATCATATCCCGAATTTGGCTCACCTTCTCATCATCAAACTGCTTTCCCATAATCTTGTCAAGAAAAGAAGATCTTGCCTCCACACCGGCCAAAAATCCTCCTTTTTCTAATATTTCCAGCCTCATAAAGTCGTTAGCCAAAGTCTGGACCTCTCTAGCCAATGGGCATCTACAAACTTGTAAGTGGGCTAAACTACCCCTGCTCCCTACTCTTCTACATAAAGCATCTGCCACCACATTAGCTTTTCCTGGGTGGTACAAAATAGTAATATCATAGTCCTTCAATAGTTTCATCCTCCTCCTATGTCTCAAATTCAAATCTTTCTGGGTAAAGACATACTGTAAGCTACGATGATCTGTGTAAACTTCACACTTGACCCCATAAAGATAGTTTCTCAATTGCTTTAATGCAAATACCACTGCAGCCAACTCAAAATCATGGGTCGGATATTTACGTTCATGCACTTTTAATTGCCTTGAAGCATAAGCAATCACATTTCTCTCTTGCATTAGCACTGCACCCAACCCAGAATAAGATGCGTCACAATAAACAATGAAATTCTTGCCTTCCACTGGCAAGGTAAGAATTGGTGCAGCAGTCAAAAAGGTCTTGAGGTTCTGGAAGCTTTCTTCACATTCATCCGACCATACAAATGGAATATTCTGCTTAGTCAAGTTTGTCAATTGGGAAGCAACCGAAGAAAATCCCTTGACAAATCGACGCTAGAAGCTAGCTAAACCAACAAAGCTCCTTACTTCTGTAACATTAGTAGGTCTTACCCAACACTTCACTGCTTCAATCTTAGAAGGATCCAACATCACTCCATCCTTATAAACTACGTGACCCAAGAAGGACACTGAATCTAGCCAAAACTCACACTTGGAGAATTTGGCATAAAGCCTTTTCTCCCTTAATACTTCCAATACAATTCTTAAATGTTGCTCATGTTCTTTCCTGCTCTTTGAGTATATCAGTATATCATCAATGAACACAATGACAAAGAGATCTAGATATGGCTTAAAAATCCCGTTCATGAGCCTCATGAAAGCAGCAGGGGTGTTCGTAAGCCCAAACGACATTACTAAGAACTCATAATGCCCATACCTGGTTCGAAAAGCAGTCTTTGGCACATCTGCTGCCCGTATTTTCAATTGATGATAGCCAGATCTCAAGTCGATTTTTGAGAAGGTACAAAAACCTTGTAACTGATCGAACAAATCATCAATGCGAGGAAGAGGATACTTGTTCTTAACAGTTACCTTATTCAGTTGTCTGTAGTCTATGCACATCCGAAAACTCTCATCCTTCTTCTTCACAAATAAAACAGGAGCACCCCAAGGGGATGTACTTGGCCTAATAAAACCTTTACCTAACAACTCCGGAAGTTGCGCCTTTAACTCCCTTAACTCTGCTGGAGCCATTCTACAAGGGGGTATGGAAATGGGGCGAGTACCCGGCTCCAGATCAATACAAAAATCAATATCCCTATCTGGTGGCATACAAGGAAGGTCTGCAGGAAACACATCCAGAAACTCATGTACTATCGAAACAGACTCAATCGAAGGTACTTGGGAAGTATAATCCCTGAGATGGGTCAAGAAAGCTAAACAACCCTTACTCACGATTCTCTTAGCACGAAGGAAGGAGATGATACGAACTGGGGTGGAAGTATAGTTACCCTCCCACACTAGAGGATCTGTCCCAGGCTTTGCCAATGTCACAGTTTTAGCATTACAATCGAAGATTGCAAAATTTGGAGAAAGCCAAGTCATACCCAGAATTACATTGAAATCAACCATCTCTAGAATAATCAAGTCCACATGAGTATTGTTTCCCATAAAAGTCACAGGACAAGACCTATACACCTTCTCAACTACCACAGACTCACCCACAGGAGTATAGACACGAATGGGCATGTCAAGCAAATCAGAATATAAATCAAGACCAATAGCAAATGAGGAAGATACATATGAAAATGTGGATCCAGGATCAAATAATATTGAAGTCATGCAATCACAAACCAAAAGATTACCTATGATAACAGCATCAGATGTCTCCGCTTCAGACCTCCCTGGGAAAGCATAACAATGGGCCCTATCACCTGTCTGCCGGTTGCCCCTACCATGTTGCGTTGCAGTACTTCCAGTTTGTTTGCCACCCTGGTTTATTTGGTGACCTCCATTACCTTGGCCACCACGTCCTCCAGAATAGCGGCCTCTTCCATGACTACCTCTACCTCTGACTATTGGGGGTCTGTAGCTCTGTTTTTTACAATCTCTCCTAATATGTCCAGTCTCCCCACATCCATAACACTCTCTGGGTTCAAGCATAGGTCTTTGTGAGAATGATGATGTCTGGGGGTAACCTTCAAACTCATAAGAATGTTGGTTGGTCTGCGCTGGACCCCCAGCTACAGCCTGCAGTGAAGACTGAATAGGTCGGGCTGGGTAACCTCCCGAACTCTTCCCCCTGGAGTAAGAACCACTAAACTCACCTCCCTTACGAAACTTCTTAGATGTCGAGGCCATGGTGAAATCGTCTCGCTTCACCCCCTCCACCTCTATCACAAAATCAACCACTTCTTGAAAGGATTTTGCTGCAGCAGCTACCTATAAGGGTGGAATCTGCAAGTCTGACCTCTATCCCTTCACGAAATGGGTAATCCGCTCTTGTGGACTGAAGCAAAGTTGGGTGATATACCTGGATAGTGAACGAAACTTAGCCTCATAAGCAGTAACAGACATCCTGCCTTGCTCTAAGCTTAGGAACTCATCTCTCCTCCTATCCCTTAACGTCCGGGGTATATACTTCTCCATAAATAAGCTAAAGAATGACGCCCAAGTCATAGGTGGTGCTTGTTCTTGTTGACACTTAACATAAGACTGCCACCACATTTTGGGATTTCCTTGAAACTGATAGGTCACAAACTCAACACCGAATCGTTCTACTATGTCCATCTTATGCAGCAGCTCATGACAATCAACCAGAAAATCATAGGAATCCTCAGATTCAGTACCCTCAAGATAAATTTCACAACCTAAATGTATTAATATTTTACCAAAGATCCACCACTAAAATTTTCCTTTAAAATAATGCTCAATCTAAGTTCTTGTAGTAATCAACTAGTTGGTTTCTCAAATGTGAAAGCAACACTAAATCTTATTATCTGACCACGGCGTACAACTTGTAACTCCTTAAGTAATTAGTATTCATACTTGACAATCGACGTACCTGTTTACACATAACCCTAATACTGCCACACCGTGAAAGTCCGTTAGATACCTCACTAGAACACATCATATCTGTCCATAATATCGTACCCAAATAGCCCACATATTTCTACACAATTGAATAATTGCAAAACATTATCGAATATGTTCTCTCTCTAGACCAAAAAAAAATTGTTTTACTTCATAGATCAATTCACTAACAAAATAACACACTTCCCAACTCTAACCAAGTAAGAATCGATGACTTATTATGATATACCCTTACTCTATGAAGTCATAGTAGTGTCTTTATTAACCGACACTCGACATGAGACTACCAACACATTTTGCGAGTCGAGAAAATATATATATTTCTAAGGACATATTTTTTTTTCTTTCTGTTGTTGCTATTTCAACTTCAAATACTCTAGTAGTACCCATATTTGAAATAGAGTGAAGATGTTCAGATACCAATTTGTATCACCTAGATACCAATTGGATTCTAGTAGTAGCACGAAAGAAAGAAAGAAATGAGCTTTCCTAAAGTCCTATAGCTTCTCGAAGAAAAGTAAAGGCCTCCCCTTACCATTCCGCAAGAATCTACTAGACTTTTCCTTGTGTGATGAGATCAAAGAACCTAACGCTCTGATACCAAGGTTGTCACGACCCAAAACGTGTCGTGAGTGGCACCCACACGTACCTCCTTAGATGGGCGAACCAACACATCTAAACCCCAACATATACCAATAGTTCAACTATAAATAAAATAAATAATGCGGAAGCTCCAAAAGATACTAAGCAACCAATTTAAATAAGTTTCTAGAATTTAATACTTATCATCCCAAAATCTGATAGTCATCACATCAAGGACATCTAATCTCCAATACTAAGTCTAAGAATATCGAATACACTAAACTAAAAGAATAAAATGATATGTGTCCGAAAGTATAGGACATGATGTCATGACCGAGAGAATCCAACACTAGCTTGAATGGATAACTCACCTTGGAACTTGATATGCAGGAGGCTGGTTAGAACTTAGGTAAATCAGAAGTCATAGGTACACTCGCTGCATTTCATAAAAGGAAAACAAAGAAGAAAACAAGTAGGGCTCAGTACGAGGCAATATGTACTGAGTAAGTATCATCGGTCAACCAAAAATAGTAACTAATATATATTGAATAATAATATAAAATCAACTATAGCACTTAACATGTGATAAGCAACAAACCATATGAACAAGTGTCAATAACAATAAAGTAAGCACGTATTAAGTCAACGGTATCAAGATCACACATGAGGACTCAAGCCTCCAAACCATACTCATTTGGGAAATAGGTTCTTTAAATTTCAGTATATTAACATAATTCAAGATTCATTCCTTTTATTCTTCTTGTGTCCAAACGTGACACTCCAATCCCCTACTACTACGTGTCGCAATGTGACACTCCGATCCCCTAGTACTATGTGTCAGTACGTGACACTCCGATCTCGTAATACTACGTGTCGGAACGTGACACTCCGATCCCCTAATACTACGTGTCGGTACGTGATACGCTGATCCCCTAATACTACATGTCGGAACGTGACACTCAGATCCCCTAATACTACGTGTCGGTACGTGACACTCCGATCCCCTAATACTACGTGTCGGAACGTGACACTCCGATCCCCTACTACTACGTGTCGGAACGTGACACTCTGATCCCCTAATACTACATGTCGGAACGTGACACCCGATCCATTAATCTCATTAATTTAGTTCATCAAGCCTTCTTTTATGTCAAGGCATCATCATTAATAGAGAGCATTTAAGGTTTAAGATTCAACAGTCTCATCATTCTAATCCATCACAATTACATAATCACATCATGCAACCACAAAATTAAGCATATAGAAGTCTTTACAATACCACCCAATACATATCAATCGCTATTTAGAGTTTACTATGAAATTGCATAAACCATAACCTACCTCCACCGAAGAATCGTGATGAAGCAATCTACTTCCCCAATGTCCTTGCTGTCCCTTCATTCTTCTCTCTCTCGCTCGTTCTCTCTTCTTTTTCCTTTTTCAAACTCTTTTTCTTTTACCCTAATTATCATATAGTTAAGTATAAAAGATGATAAAAGTAACGCACTATTTATTTCAAGGTTATCTCCTTTAACCCCCAAGTAGTTAAATTATTAACATTAACCCACTAACTTTGAAATTATAATCATGAATATTCCAAAACGACCCTTAAAAACTTTTAGCAAAAATCCGACCGAGTCAAGGTTACACACTCGTTACAGTCCGTCCTGCAGGGTCGTCACAGAGTTCAGAGACTCAATTTCAGTAGAAAGGTCTGTGACGGTCCGTCGTGTCAACGAGGGTCCGTGCTGCAGTTCCATCGCGAAGTTCAGAGAGTTGATCCCCGTACCCAAATTTCAGAGTTTAAGTGTTTTGGCACGAAGACTCTGGACGGACCGTCGTGCCTATGACGGTTCGTCCCACCTCTCGTCGAGGGTAATGAGGAGAGAAGTAGTAGAATTACACAAGTGTGGAACGACGGAGTCCGTCACGGTCCGTCGTGACCATGACGGTCCGTCGCGTGAGCCGTCGACCTAGCTAGTTTTTATCAAAAGTAATTCTACTGCTCCAAATGACTAACAGGTCGTTACATTAAACTTAGGGTTTGTAGAAATTTTATATAAATTCATGAATTTATTAAATATATATTCCAAATTAGATTATCATGTTATTACTCAGATTTTCGCATGAATTTAAGAACCCTAGCTTTGTATTTCTATAGTTCTTGAATTACATATGCTAGGTCATATATTTCAGACACTTTAGATAGACATGCCTCAGTTATAAATGCATAATAACTAGATTCAATGTTGCATTCTCAGTTTGCATGTTCAGTTTCGAGCTATGCAGTATTTACAAAAATTCAGATATAACTAGTTAATATACATAATTCATTGGGAGTAGCATATTACCGAGTTGGACTAGGGTTTAGTAAACCCAATAGTCCCTGAACTACTAGCCAAGTAGGTTGTAAGTCCCCTCTGTGGGCAATTAATTTAGTGATCATGCCAGCATGCCTTTATACCTTTGGCAGGGTATATTGGGTCCTCTCGATGGGGCGTATACATCGGACTCCACATTTACCTCATGTGGTTTTATTTTTTGTTATTAGTAGCTTCCACAGTTCAGTCAAACTCTCTACATTGATCATTTATCATTATATTAAGTATTCAGTTTCAGCATGTTATAAATTGGTCATTGCATTGATTAAGCTCAGAAATCAGCACATCACGTTCAGATTATTATGCTTGTTTTTGTGCTTGTTCAGTTATGTTTTATTTCACCTTTACTCTATCCTACATGCTCAGTTCCTTTCAAGTACTGATGCATACGTGCGCTACATCTTCTCGTTATATAGGTTCATGTTCTCAGCATCAAGATCACCTATAGATTGATTTTCCGATCTCCAGTTCAACAGATTCTGTCATGAGTCCTCATTCTCCGAGGACAACAGTCGTGATTTTATTTCAGTTTATTGTCATTATTTTCAGTTTTTCCTAGATTTAAATGGGGGTTTTCCCAATATTTCTAGTCTAGTTTAAAGGCTATTTTCAGACATAGTTAGATTAAGCTTAGTATTAAGTTAATATTTTTTGTATTAAACTTACTGTTTTCAAATATCTCAGTTGTAGAATATTGGTATTCCCCATCTTTTCATATTAAGTATGATTTACCTTTAGCAATAGTTTATTATCTTTATTATGCTAATGATAATGCCATCAGAGTTTGCTTAGGATCACTTGTGGTCCTAGGTTCTTTGTACGCGTCTCGAGGGTAGCTCGGGTGTGACAATAGTATTGATACATATATTGATTGTTGTTGGATCATTGATATGGTTGATTTTTGGGCCTAGTATTATGGGAATTAGGATTGGTAAGATCTCTTGTTATGTCAATTTTGTTGGAAAGGCTAAGGAATGATAGTTATGGATATAGTAAGGTGATGATTATACCTTAGTCTTTATTTAATGTATACTCGATATTTAATTGTTGGTAATTGGTGTAGTCCATTTATTGTGGCGGTGTTTAATTTATATAATCCTTATGAACATGGCGTTGTCGACATTAGTATGTAAATTTTTGTATGATCTTGATATGGTTCATGTCAATATACGAAGTAAAAATGTTCATATTATGTGCATATGATCTTGTATGGTTTTTATAATGATATGATGGAATGTATTGCCCCCCGAATTGTAGATATATTATCATGAAGGGCTAAGGAGAGTCTTTATAGAATGATGTTGTACCTTGACTTGGTATACCTAGTTTTCCATATTTGGTACTCGAGCTTAATTGAATAAATTTTATAACGATTGTTGTGTCTTAATTTTGTATGCTTAGGCACCGTTGTCTTGAATTAATTAAATAATGAAAGTCTAGGATAGGTAGACCTAATGTAGGTGCCTTTCTAAGAAAGACTAATATGTAAGCTCTAATATAAAAAAATGTTTGAGACTAAGATATCCTAAAAATCATGATTGACAGCCTTGTGGACCCCTTTTTGATAGCAGTATTTTGAGTTGGTGGGATTTAGGAATGGTACCTTCTCTAACCCCAATACGTGAATGAACTTACTCTATTAGAACAAAGGCAAAGCACTGAGTTGATATGCTTATGGTAGTAGCTACTTGCGGATGATACTAGTGTACAATGAATCCCTTGATACCCTCTAAACCATGTGTAAACATGGGATGTGTCCTTAGTTCTACCTTTGTCAACTAGAACACCTTCTACATTGTAGGCTTTTTATGAAATCGTATTCCATACAAAGCTAGTGTGGTCTTGATCGATTACTCACTATTCTCATTAAATGTAAGTGCATTCTGGTATTGGAGAAGTTATACAATATGTAGGTAGTGGAATGTGAGTCTATCTATATATGGCACGAGTAGGATTTAAAGAGGCTAGGATGAGTTCCCTAGGTCTTCCAAGACTATTATATGAAGTCCTCTAATTTTTTAGTTTTCACTTAAATAGCTTTAATGAATAAGGTACACTTAGTAATGGAATGTAATCAATTGAAGATTTGAGGATCACTTAGTGTGGTTGAAGAGGGTGTATGGGCGGTGTCTTCATTCGTCACTTAGCTTAAAGAAAACCTTATGTACAGAGTCTAGAGCGATTAAAAGGCTTGATTGTTGAATATGGTTTCTTATGTGCAATTGTTGACATGTGTTATGTGTATTTAACTCTTATGAAAATGTTTCAATCAAAATATTATGGAAGTATATGTTACTATAAATGTAACTTTTTGCATGGTATTCTTGCTTGTTCATACTTAGTTCATGCAATGAACTAATTACATATGTTTCTCTTGGTCTATATGTGTAGCAGGAATGTGAGGATTTTCTCGAAGTTGAAGCTTGGGACGTAGGTTTATCTCAAGATTGGTATGTCCTCATATAATCAAGGACATGTAATATGTTGTCGTTTCATTTTCTAAAAGACTTTGTAATAGACTATAAGTTTCTTCTCAAATTAATCATAGGGTCGTGACTCTATGATATTGAATAGTGTCTAGTATAGCTTATGTTGAGACTTAGATTTCTTATTTTTAATAAAATATTTTTACTATTATTTTAAAATGTTTTAGTTTCCCACTATTTTTTATATATATGCGATAAATGAATGCTAAGAGTCTTGTACAAGATGTTTGAAAGGTTGGGTATGCCATGCACTAACTTGGAGGTGCCCTCGGGTCGTTACAAGAGGTAACTGGTAGAGGCTTTGAAGTCCTCTCATATAACTCTGTAATGATCATGGAGGACAAATCAATCTCAAATCCCTCCACCACTATTGTTACTATTACCGCCCAGACCCATGTTATTACACTGTCGTTCTTTATGGGCGAAATTTTATTTTTTGAATCAACAACTAGAAAAACATTACAACAAATATGAGATTTTGTAATTACAACTCAATAATAAAAAACCTCACCACTACTACAACTCTCGATTATCTATAATCGACTACTTCTACTCTCCAAAAAGTCAGACCCACCTTTTGTACAAACCTCACTAAAACTCAACTCTACAAGAAGCCAAACCTACTTCTTGTACAAAGAATCATAACTAACACTCAAGAACGAAACAAGAAAATAGTTTTACACGTTTCAAGACTTTATAACTCAAGAACTTCTTGAAATTAGCGAACATATAGATCTTGAAGACTTCTACTCGATTAATAATTCTCACTTTTCACTCTATGTGAAGTCGTGATCTTCTTCATCTACAATTGTCCTCTTCCTATAGAGTTTTCTTATGTCTTGAATCCTTATCAAATAAGGTAAATAAATTGTAATTTTATTTAAACAAGCATTACTCATTTTACCTTTGATAGTACAATCCTTATTATATACAACTTCCTTCCTTAATAAAATATATTAAGGTTTTTCTTATTTTTATCACCTTATATCTTCAATATATTAATTTTGTCTTTGACAAATAATTCTATGGCTTGGCTGCGTGGCTGCGACATTTTGCTACTGTGACAAATATTTTTTATCGCTTGGCTGCTTGGCTTCGTCAATTTGCTACAACAATTGTTTGAATTTCTTGTCTATCATCAAAACATTGATTTTTATATTCTTTTATTAGAATTACCGATTCTATCATATTCCCCCTTTTCGATGAAGACAAATCTGTGTGACGCAAATAATCTTCCCACTTTTGACAAATCAAAAAGGGTCCAATAGTAGCTAAACAAAACCAGATATAATCCATAGCAACAATTGATGCTCAGCCAGTTGAGCACAATAAAATGTTCTTGCAACAAAAAGAATAGTAACAACACAGGGTTAAACAACCAAAAGAACAAGGTGCAAACAAGATGCTTTTTCAAGTTCCAGATTGACTAGGTTTGGTGCAGGCAAACCCAAGCATATCTAGAACTATGTCAACTCTTGCACTGTTAGCAATCAGCTCCTGCACCAACGGATCTTTCAACGTGTGAATCTCAGCATTTGAAGTATGAAGTTCACCACGTAAATTATGGTTTTCCAATTCAAGAGTGGCATATTTTTCTTCTGCCACTTTGAGTTCCTGAGTAGCTGAGCAACATGACCAGATGTACGTGGAGAAGCATTACCAAACTGCTCCGACTCCATGGAAATGCAAAAATCAACAAGAATGGTTTGAGTAAACATATCTGCACGATTCAGAATCCTTCATTCTCCAAATGGTACTTCAAATGCATCAAATACTCTAGTTAATAGATTTCCAAAAGCTAATTGATGAGAACCTAGTTAACGATCAACAATTCTAGCAAGATGTTTGATTATCAGTGTGGGCCAGTCAATTCATTCGTTGCACTCAAGAGCATTCATAAGTCCCATGTCTCTTATGGAGGCAATGTGATGTTGGTGACCTCTAGGCAATGTTACTTGATGTCTATCTCAAAGAGAAGCTTATGCACTGATCTCATAATTACCTTTAAAACATTTTGTGCCCTAGAATTTACTCTACCTTGAGAGAATTTAGCTGGCAGGCTAGAATGTTAATCAAAACCCCAATTATACTCATTAATACCCGCATATGGTATATTCAAGATTTCCCCAAGCTTAGTTGCATCAAAAACAATTTCAACTCCCTTCACATTAGAAGATACCACATCTTATTCCAAGATTATCTAATTTGTATAAAAATCTACCACTTCATGTTCATAAATCAGATTAAGTTCAAGATATAACTACTCCCACCCCTGAAACCTTATTAACTCACAAACCTGCTTGACTATGTCCATTGATAGAATAGCAGGATGAAAAGTTCTACCCCTAAGCACTATTTTGGTTTGAAAATATTGTTTCTTTCCACCTTTGAGAAATTAATCCACATTTAATTTTGCAAATTTTGACTTTGACTGAGGGGTTTCAGATTGTTTACCCTTAGAGACATCATCAGTTTCAGAATCAGGAATCATTGGAGAAACAGATGAGTGAATAGGATACTTACCCAGACGACGACGCTTCACACTAGATGGTGCACCATCAGTTGGTTTGACTAAATTCGCACTCCGAGTTACTGGCCTGTGTGGACGAACCTGTTTGACTGTAATGTGTTTTCTTGGCCGTCTTGGTTTTTTAGGGTGAAGTATGCTAAGAAGGATGTTATCATTGTTTAGAGAATGTGGAGATGGTGGTGTATTTTTAGGAGTGGTTTTGTGAGTTGGCGAAGAAGAGGGGTTTTTTGGGATAGTGGTTATGGGTGTTTCTTGGTTTGGTGGTAATAGGGTTTCTTGGACTGGTGGTGATGGTGATCCTATGACGGGTAGTGGTGGAGACTCTGTAACTTTTGGTGGTGGAGATGTAGACAGATCTGATTTGGGTGAGGATGTAGATGGTTTTGTAGGGAGTTGGTTTTCTTCAGCTTGATTAAGTATAGTATCAACGACGGGGTTCTCTTCCCCCTGAGAAGATGAACTGTCAGATGAATTTTCATCATCTGAGTAAGCAACGAGTGGATTAACAAAGTTGATGGAGAAGATTTTTCTGAAAAATGGAGAAGAACAACGAGTTGCTTGATTTTTTGAGGAAAGTGCTTTATTGGAAACGGTTTTCATGTAGTATTCGATGAATTTTAGTAACTATGGGGAATTGACATCGAAGAGACATGTGCTTTGACGGTTGCACCTGTTTTTCAGAGACGTGACATAGGATAGATAAGAAGAAATTGTTTCCCCCCCCCCCTTTTTTTAATTTTTGACTTCTAATTTTCCTTTCTTAGTGTAAAGCAGTTGTAGAACCAACTAGACTGGACGTGATTCTTATATGCTTACAACTTGGTTGGACAAAAATCAATCTAAAAAGATGAGCCCTAACTCAAGCCTATTTTTCTGAAATAATTTTCTTCCTAGTGCCTTGGTGAAAATATAATCAACTTGATCCTCAGTTTTGCAGAACTTTATCACTATGTTTCCTTTTTAAACATTATCATGAAGGAAGTGATCTCTAACATCTATGTGTTTTGTGCGTTTGTGTTGAACTTGGTTTTTGGCCATGTTCATAGCACTTGTATCATCACATAGAATAGGAATACAACCTATTTTTATGCCAAAATCATTAAGCTGTTGTTTTATCCAAAGAAGTTCGGCACAACATTAAGCAGTTGCCACATACTCAGCCTCAGTAGTAGATTAAGCAGCCGAATTTTGTTTTCTAGTTGCCCAAGATATTAAACATGGTCCTAAAAAGTGTGCCATACCAGAGGTACTTTTTCTATCTACCATATGTCCTGCATAATCTGCGTCAGCAAATCCTTTTAAATCAAAAGAGTCACCAATTGGATACCAGAGAACCAGGTTCAATGTGCCTTTTAAATATCTCAAGATTCGTTTGACAGCTTTTAGATGTGACTCCTTGGGACAGGACTGAAACCGTGCACATAGACCAACACTGAACACTATATCAGGTCAATTGGAAGTAAGGTATAGGAGTGATCCAATCATACCACTATATCTAGTGTCATTTACTTGTGAACCTGGTTCATCCTTATCAAGCTTTATTGTTGTCCCAATGGGTGTATAATTGTACTTAGCTTCATTTATATCATACTTCTTCAGTAATTCCTTGATGTACATTTGTGGTTTAATTGATGTTCCAACTGTAGTTTGTTTAATTTTGAGTCCTAAAAAGAAGTTTAGCTCTCCCATCATACTAATCTCAAATTCACTATTCATTAGTTGAGCAAATTCTACTCCAATTAAATCGTTAGTTCATCCAAATATGATATCATCTAGATATACCTGGACTATGAACAGATCTTCACCTTGTTTTCGAAGAAACAGTGTTATATCAATTTTTCCTCTTGTGAATCAATGTGTGAGAAGAAAGGTGGACAATCGATCATAACATGTTCTAGGTGCAAGTTTTAGCCCATAGATTGCTTTGTCTAGTTTGTATACATGATCAAGATACTTGGTATTCTCAAAACCTGGGGGTTGTTTCACATACACCTCTTTTTGCAGATAACCGTTTAAGACGATACTTTTGACATCCATTTGATAGAGTTTAAATTCCATGTGAGCTGTATATGCAATCAATATCTGATTGCCTCAACTCTTGCTACGGGTGAATAGGTTTCATCGTAGTCTATCCCTTCTTCTTGGTTATATCCCTGTACAACTAGCCTACCTTTGTTGCGTACTATTTGACCTTGCTCATCGATTTTACTTCTAAACACCCACCTTGTTCCTATTTCTGTCCTGTTTTGAGGTTTTCGAACCAGGTTCTATACTCTGATTCTTTGAAACTGATAAAGTTCTTCTTGCATAGCCCTAATCCAATCAGAGTCTATTAGTGCTTCCTTTATATTTTTGGCTCAATCAGGGATACATAGGCAGAAGGCACACATGCTACGTAATTTGGATCTTGTAGAGGGTGAGAGCTTTGATATTTCCAACTGTGAGTTGGTATGACTACTGGCTCTTGAGGTGCAGAAGAACCAGTTTCATTAGTCGACTTATCTCATATTTCAAGTTTATTTATGAGAGGGTATGGATTCTTCTTCACATATTTTTGGTTCTGATGGCTTGGAGCTGGTTCCCTCGTTCTGTTCATCCTCTGAATTTCCTTCAATTTCCCTGTTATTTTCATTAAAGACAACATGAACACTTTCTTCTACACTGTTTGTTCTTTTATTCAGTACTTTGTGGGCTTTGCTTTGTGACGAATAGCCCAGAAAAATTCCTTAATCACTCTTGGCATCAAATTTTCAAAAATTGTCCTTGTCATTGTTGTGTATAAAGCATACACACCCAAAGGCCCTAAGATGTGCTAAATTTGATTTTCTTCCTTTTAGAAGCTCATATGGTGTTTTATTTAACACTGATATGATCATACATCTTTTTATTAGATAGCATCCTGTGTTTTCTACTTAAGCCCAATAGAATTTTGGAAGTTTTCTTGAGATTAACATTGTTCATGCAATATCTTCCAGTGTTCTATTTTTCCTCTCAACTACACCATTTTGTTGTGGTTTTCTAGGTGCTGAGAAGTTATGCTCAATCCTATTTGTAGTAAAAAATTGTACGAATTGTGAGTTCTCATACTCCAGCCCATGATCAGATCTGATGTTAATTATTTCTTTGTTGAATTTTTTCTGAACCATCTTTGCAAAGATTTCAACATAGTGAATGTTTTATCCTTTGTTTCAAGAAACAATGTCCAAGTGAATCTTGAATAGTCATCAACTATTACAAACACATATCTTTTCCCATCTCTGCTTTGTATACGCACGGGTCCACACAAGTCCATGTGGAGCAGTTCTAGTGGCTTGGTAGTACTCACTGTCAACTTTGGTTTTAAGGATGATCTAACCTGTTTTCCTTGAATGCAGGTTCCACATACATGGTTGTCCCTGAAACTTTTGGTTGGCAATCCCCTAACTAGGTCTTTAGATATGAGTTTATTTATTGTTGTCATGCTAATGTGTCCCATTCTTTTGTGCCAGAGCATGGAGCAATAAGAGACTGCACTTAAACATTAAAGAT
>JAKWIY010003061.1:37138446-37219328 GCA_027704805.1 Solanum corneliomulleri
CACTTACTTGAGATCTCACTTATCAGATTCCATTCTGGAAGACACAATATTTTCTGAAGAATTCGCCATGATATACCTGATCCATTCATAATATCAGGAAAAATGGATACAAATTTTTGACTTCTACTTAGTATTGGCAATAGGTCTGAAAAAGTATCTAAAAATATCAAATTTAGATATTTGTACCCTGCCGAAGTAAGGAACCATGGCATATATGTTTGGAATAGATTCCATTTTGAGAGAGTTGAAAAAGCACTATCTCGTTGAGAGGTTTTGTACGTCTGTCCTTTCTCAATGCATTTCATTAGACAAAGACTCCATTTTTTCCTCCTTTCGAATGATAAATCTTTCTCAGAACATGGAGTGTGAATCAAACCCATGTTTGAATTGAAACTGAGATACTGATGCAAGTTCTCCCCTCCTGAATCAGATAGATTCATATCTAAAAGAGGTTGACAATAAGTTCTTTCAAAATTGACTATTTGCCCCTCTGTAAGAGGTGTTCCAGAAATGTCTGTGATCGAGTAAATAGCTCTACGAACGAATGGATCGGATCGACTTGGAAAATGGAACGATTTGTACAAGTTATACGTTTCGTCACCACCTTGTGGAAAATCTTTAGGTATGAATATGTTATATACCTGTGACTCGATTAGTTAAATATTATCTCTTTTCAATCAAAATTTTATGTAAGTATATTTTACAATAAATGTAAATTTCTGCATGGTTTTCTTGCTTGTTCATACTTAGTTCATGCAATGAACTAATTACATATGCTTCTCTATGTCTATAAGTGTTGCAAGAATGTGAGGATTTTCTTGAAGTTGATTATTGGGACGTAGGTTTATATCAAGATTGTTATGTCCTCATATAATCGAGGACATGTATTATGTTGTCGTTTCCTTTTCTAAAAGACTTTGTAATAGACTATAAGTTTCTTCTCAAATTAATCATAGGGTCGTGACTCTATGATATTGAATTGTGTCTAGTAGTGCTTATGTTTAGACTTAGTTTTCTTATTTTTATTAAAATAGTTTGACTATTATTGTAAAAAGTTTTAGTTTCACACTACTTTTTATATATATGCGATAAATGAATGCTAAGAGGCTTGTACAAGACGTCCGAAAGGTTGAGTATGACATGCACTAACTTGGAGGTGCTCTCGGTTCGTGACTAGAGGTAACTGGTAGAGGCTTTTAAGTCCTCTCATATAACTCTGTAATGATCATGGAGGAGAAATCAATCTCAAATCCCTCCCCCACTGTTGTTACTATTACCGCCCGGACCCATGTTATTACATTGTTGTTCTTTATGGGCAAAATCTTATTTTTGGAATCAACAACTAGAAAAACTTAACAGCAAATATGAGAATGGGTTTCTTGATGCGCACGCCTTTATTGGTTACCCACTATGCCCGCTCCCCGTCAGTAACAATCTGATTAGCTAGCTAGTGTAACAATATCTTTTTTTTCTTGGCAGTATGTTGGAACTCTGCTCCTTGCACATTGTCCCATCTATAATCAACTTATGTCATGTTGACTTCCCATTAGTGATGATGTTTTGGATAATATAGAAAGCGTTGAATGGTGGTATCAAAGATATCGAAATACATCCCACGGACTAGTGTTGCTATGAGGTGTACCTTGGCTATGGGTCAGACATTCTTATGTGAGAACCCAAAGTGTAGTCTCATAGGAAGCATAGAATTTCCTCACAATCTCCACATTATATGTGCCTAGGTCTCAGTCCATCCACTCACACTAATGTCGTTAAAAAGACGATGGATCTCCGGTAGAGTGTGTATGATCCAAGTTAGGACCTGTCACTCCTCAATATTAAGTTGAGACATCTTGTTATTATCATAAAATAATTTGGCATATCGGTAGATTTTCAATCGCCCCTCAACATGCGACCTATTGAAATCCCAATTAACCGAAGTTTGATAAGTGTTAGGTGGAATCGGGAAAGTCCCTGAACTATAGGCCTCATAAGAAGAGCTAGCCCGATCATGTGCACTACAGACGGTGACGAAGTCAAAAGCAGACGCTGAGGCAGACCCTGCAACAGAACAAAAATCAAAACCATCTCCTTACCCGAAAACAAAACCAGCTAGTGATACACGAGTATGTCTTTCTCATTAACAAAAGAGACAATGATTACATCACTTACCACCTTCCATGCTGTATTTCGAGAAGAATGAGGTGTGGCTGGGATGTCCTTCTGTTCAGTTGAAAATGATAGAAATGTTTCTCTGTTTTAGTATTGTTATCAATCATCCTCAAAGTTGGGACAAATGATTTTGATTTGCCCCCCTTTTTGTAGTTTACTTGTTCTTGGGTGACACGGTACCTGTTGAGGCACTGTTCATCCCTAAATAACAACAAAAAACACTCCAAATAATTTTACAACTAAGAATGAACAAAAATATAACATATATGAAAAAGTAGGCTACAATGGCCACCCACGATCAGTGGAATTACCTACTGCCCGTGGAACCCCTCCGTAGATTAGATATTCCTAGATTGTGATTGCTCATGGAAACCACGGATGTAAAAAACGGTACGTATATCAATCTATGGACTGTAGTCCACATCCGTTGTTTAACACATAGTGAAATTTTAAAGTTCCAACATCCATAGACCTAATCTAAGGTCCATATATTGATCTATGGTCTGAAGAAAAGGTCTCGGGGGTGGGTTATTTACCTTCTATAGGAGATATCTCAATTTGAAACACAAAATTTTAGCCATTTTAAACAATATCCTAGTCTAACCATGTATTATAACATTGAACATGCTAGATTGGTATTCTAAGGGTTCTCATTACTCAATTCTATAGTAATTTCAAACAAGATTTGGAATCGTAAGTCGAAACTAAAATTTATTCTATTATTCTACGAGTTTTATGCACAAACCAACACACAATAACAATCTATCATTCCAACGGTGTTTACTAATAAACTTTATCATGTTCAGGAAAAAAAATACCTACGTCAAGACCTAATTCTTGACATCCGATAACCACGACGAATTTGAATTTCAAAGTGAAGAATAAGTCATTTAGTTTTCAAGAAAGGGAACTAGGGTATTTTTTCAATGAACCAAAACATTTGAAAACTCCTACTTGCTTTTAGCACCGAATCAGAACATCAGATGTGTGAATAGACTTTAGGGGTAAGAGGGTTTGGGGGAAAGGGATTGTTCTATTATTGAGTTATGAACAGGATGATTTATGGGGGAGTTATAGAATGATTCAGGAGTAATTTAGGGGATTGGAAGATTTAGAAGTAGTTTGGGAATGAAAGGAGGGAATTTAGAGTGATTTAAATTGGGGGCTTTTAAATAGGAGGGAATCTAGTTAGGGTGGGGAAAACAAGGGTTTTGACCCACGAGACCCCATCTATGGTACGTGGGTTGAGCTACGGTCCGTGGATAGGGGTTATAGATGATCTAAGAATAAAAAAAATTATAGCACTCACGTGGGAAAATACGGACACCACTCAGGGTCCATAGAATGAACTATGGACCGTCAATGGGGTCCGTAGACCTTTGCTCTAGACCTTTTTTTGCAGATTATTATTTTCACCCCTACACATATAACAACCATTAACACATTATTTTTCCATTTTCTGGAAACTTCTTAGATACGGACCACATGCTATGCCTATCTAACAATAAAATTAAATTTAAAGACCTATCGTTGGCTAGATTTTACAAATATGCAAAGAAAACTACTAAAGAAAAATAGAAACCTATCATTAGCTAGACATTAAATCCTGGGTTGCCGCCCAACAATCGTTTCATTTAATGTAGCCGCACGATGCAGGCCTCTTGATTACTCATACTTCATCAAGATAGAAGGCCTGAACGACTTCTTTTACGATCTTCGCATTTCTTATATAAAGCATCATCCTCTACTAGTTTACCTTTAATTTTGTTCTTTCACTATTCTCGAGCTCCACCGCTCTATGTAGAATACATTCTTAAGTAACAATGGACATGTCTAATTCGACTTGATCTTGCCTAGAAACAAGCACAACCTAGAGTTTAATAGAAACACGAGTTCCCCCAAAAAAATCTGGTTTTTCAATCCTTCGATCGTGGTAGTTCTTCATCTTCTCTTTCTATAACAATGAACGTTAATAGTCTTTTAGGAGAAACTATCTAGCATATTGAAGTCATTGACTCTTTTATTAGACGTAGTGCCCTATTCCAAATTGAGTTTCTTCATTGCCCACATAGCCTTGTGGTCTAGATCTACCGACAAATGACAAGAATTCACATATACAAGTTGTTATAACATAACTATGGAATTCTTGTATGCAGTGCGATAAACACATAGAGCATCAAGAAGCTTCGTTGATTAATCAATTCTAGTGACATTCATAGTCTTCACAAAAATATGTTTAATCTCTTTGGTGGACACCTCAACTTGTCCACTATTCTGCGTGTGTAAGGAGATGCTACATTAGTGGGACCACCAGATATCTCAAGTAGTGCCTTTAATAACTTATTGAAAAAGTGGGAAACTCCGTCACAAATAATATACCGATGTTTACCAAATCTAGAGAAGATATTCTTTTTAAAGAATGTGATGACACTATCACATTTATTGTAGGAGACTTGATTGCTTGTACAGACTTCGGAAAATCATATATTACAACAAGAATATACGTCATCCCATGTGAACTCATAAATAGCCAAATAAAATCAATGTACCAAACATCTAACATCTATATTACCAATTTTGTATTAATAGAGAGTTGTTACCTTTTCGAAATTCTTCCTTCTTTTAGCCAACGGTTACAAGACTTGACAAATTCATAAGCATCTTAATGGATGGTAGACAATAATACTCGTACATAAATATTTTATGCGCAGTTCGGATAAACTATGATGCCCGCCAACAGACAATGAATGGATTGCCTCAAGTATACTCAACATCTCAACCTTTGGCACACAACGACAAATAAAACCATCCGAACAACTACGATAAAAATATGGCTCGTCCTAGAAGAACTTTTACACATCATTCATAAAATTTTTCCGTTGGTGAAACAAAACATCTGGAAGCACCAAGTCGCTTTTCCGATAATTAGCAAAATAAGCGAACCAAGGGATCAGATCCTGAGAAGCAACCAATACCTATTGATTTATGCTTGTATCATTAATTCCAGCCCTATCAACAAGATTAAGCATATCCTCTTCCTCTAATTTGGACAAGTGATTGGCAACTTGGTGTTTGTTCTCCTTTCTATCTTTCACTACAAAATCAAACACTTGCAGCAACAGTACCCATCGATTCAACCTCGTTTTTGGATCATTCTTTTCCATAAAATATCTCCATGTTAAATGGTCGATATGAAATATGACACTAGTACAATGTAGAGTCATCAATAAGGACTCGGTATGTTTGGTCGTTCTTGTCTAAATTGGAACTTAATAGGGCAGGGCTAAGCTTTTTGGATCCCATTTAAGAAATGAGCTTTTTAGCCCTGCATGCATAAGTTCTTTTCTTTATGGCCTTCAAATATATCGGTGGAGTCGGCCCGCGAGCTATAAGATGAAATTTAAAATATAATATAATATAATATTAAAATTTTAAATTAAATAGATTTCGAAATTAAAACAATTAGGTTAATATTTCTAAATAAATATTTTTACTTTTACATCAAAAAATCATAAATAAGATAAAGATAATTTTATTTGTTATTTGATTAAGAAATAGTAACAATAACATAATATAATATAGATTTGTCAATATTTATTATAAATTTAAATTATAATTTATATTTTAATTTAATAATTATAAAAAATATATAATTATTTAAAAAGTGGGTTGTCCCGTCAACTTTGTATCCACGTACTTGTTTTATGGGCAATTCGTTTTTTGACCCACACCAAAAATTTGCTAGACGAGCCTAGCCCGTTAAATGTCAAAGAATGTAAGGGTTAGTCCGCATGGGTGGAGCTAACCAATATTGAAAAACTCTAGTACAAAGCATGTATGATGAAAGTTTCTAGAATGCAAAAACCTCTACAAGAATCTTTTGTTCCGTCATAGTGTTATTCTTCTGGGCCACATTTAGAGCATCGCTAGCATAGTAAATAGAATGAAGAATATTATGTTGTCTCTGTTAGAATGACATACCAAGCGCCACTCCAGTTGTAGCACACATTACATCCAATGACTGTCCCCAATCCAGTGAAATAATGATTGGTGCAGAAACTAACTTCTTATTAAACTCTCTAAATTCTCTCAAACAAGCATAGTCAAATTCAAAAATGATTTCATTTTTTCATAGTTTTCACAAAGTTTGTGCAATTTTAGAGAAATTTTTCATAAACCTCGAACGTAATCCAGCATTCCCAAGAAAAATTCTCATAAATTTACCAGAGATAGATTAGGGAAGCTTTTCTAATACTCAACTTTAGCTCTATCAACCTCAATACCATTCTCAAAGATCTGATGGCCCAAGACAATACCTTCTTTCACCATAAAGTGACACTTCCCAAAATATAGTTTAATTTTCACCCGTTTTAAGTACCTCGTCCATATACTCCAAGCACTGATCAAATATTCACCTATGAGAAAGAAATAATCCATGAAAACCTCAATAGTGTCCTCCTCTATATTGGAGAATATCGACATCATACAACACAGGAAGGTCGCTAGAGTATTGCACAAACCAAATTGCATGTGTTTGAAGGAAAAAGTCCCATATATGAAAGTAAAGGTGGTCTTCTCTTTGTCTCTTGGATCTATAATAATTTGATTGTATCTTGAATAACCATCAAAGAAACAAAACAAAGCCTTACTTGCAAGTCTATCCAATATCTGATCCATGAATGGCATAGGAAAGTGGTCATTTTCTATTTAGATGTTCAATTTCAAGTAATCCATACAGACTCTCCATTAAGTCACAGGCCGCATCAGAACAAGCTCATTTCTTTTAATCCCACAATAATACCACCATTTTTTGGGACACAATGAACAAGACACAACCAAAAACTATTTGCAATGGAATAAACAACTCCAGCATCCAACCACTTCATGATCTCCTTTTCAACTACCTCTTACATAGTCGGATTTAGTGTTCTCTTGTGCTCGATACTAGGCTTGTAATCTTGCATGATTTGTAATTTGGGATAACAAATACCAGAAGGGATCTCAATATTGTCAATAATAGTCCACTCAATAGCTCGGCTTCACCTTTTCAACACTCATACCATACACTTTACTTATCGCCTATTTAAATCTTCAACATTGATGATTGGTAGAGTCTCATCTCTACCCAAAAATACATTTCTCAAATGTGGTGGTAGGGTATTGAGTTACACTTTAGGCGCCTCCTAAACTAATAATCTCGCGGGTGGGGACTCCCGATTCTTCATATCTATCTCTAATTTTTTTGGCTCGAACGATGTCTCAACATATGAAGTGTAACAACTAAATCATCATAATATTTGATGCAATAACTCTCAAAGTTCTTAATAAGTGCTACTAGTGCTTCAACACCCATTCTCTCTTCAATTTGTGCTTTAGACCCCCTCTAAACTTTATATGTTATAGAAGATGCTGGTTGGATCTCAACCCTCAACTTCATGGACCTACAAGTATTGAAAGTTCATTCTTCATTGTTAAGTCTCATTATATTCCCCTTTCACCATATCAACAAAAGAACGCGTAGTATCAACGAATGGTCTAAAAAGAATGATATGGACCTCAAAAAAAAGGATACAATTTTTTTCTGGAACATGAATGATTTTAACTAGAATATCATGGAGTACACCAATGGACCTCTTCTAAGTTCTATCGGCGATGAGCAACTGCATCATAGTTTGTTTTGGATCTCCCTATCAAACTATATATATAGCATCATATGAGTGTCAAAGGTTGTTAACATTGTTTTAAGAAATAAAATAATGATTATTTTATTTAGAAGGTTTTACAGTCAAGATGTCAGAAAACGTCCATGACTTCCGGAGAGTAGTGAAATAGCGGCTACTTTGTTATAGCCTGTTTCACGGTCTTTTAAGAGTTGCAATTTGATAAAATTTGGTGGAAAGGTGTCAAAAATTTATTAGATTGCATTTAGGGTCTAATAGACTTGGTGCGACTACGCAAGGACTACTCAAAGGGACCTTGGAGAGTACCCTTGTATTTGACCAAAATTTGCAAAAGTAGCTTGTGACTACCGATGATTTCAGGCGATGAGGCATAGGTTTTATTACGGGGCATCGATGCCTCCATCATTGAAAACTTAACCAAAATCTAAAAGTTTCCATGTATGGATGTGCAGGACGGTGGGGGAGGAAAGATTCTACTAACCTATAGACATTAGGTCATGGTCTCGTAGGTCAGGCCTGAAATTTCACAGTCCTATTTTAAGTGAGTTAAATTTATTATTTAATTATTTTGGGGTTTAAATAGATTTTATGGTGTGTATAATTAATTTAATGAAGTGACTATATAAATTACCTAAGTCTAAGCCTAACTTAACTCCCCACAGTTCCCAAACTCAAATTACTCTACCTTCTCTCTACTTTCTCTCTCCCAAAGAAGACTATATTGAAGGGAAAGTTCTAAGGGTTCTAGGGCTTCACTAACATCTCTTTTATCCAATAATTATAAATGAATATAAAGTTATGGGAACCTTTTACCTTTGGTATACCTTTTCCCAAAGGTCTCTTCCAAAATTAGGTTGTAATGATTAATTGCATATGGGTTTCTTCCAAATCCGAAAGTGATCTTTCAAAATTTTACTGTTCTATACTTATAATGATTATTATGATTATATTATGATGTATTATTGTTTAATTATGGTAGTTCTTAATGTTAAACAAAGTATGTGGAATAGATCATGATTTGACCCAAATTCCTAACACTAGGTTATGAACTCATGTCTAAGTCATTAGTATTGATGCAATTGACTTATTTCTTGTTTTAATTACTATTTAATGATGTTATTACACCTATTTATGTATAATTTTATATTGTTTGATTGTAAGATCAATGATGATGGCTTTTGAAGTAGAATTGGTAACACTTTGCAATCTTGAACCTTTACTTAAATTATGATTGCTTGTACTTGGTGATGAAGTTCGATTGAAGAATATCTTGTGATTTTATTAAGTAGGTGTTTATATTATGATTTAATTTAAATGTATCGATTCTGTGAAGTGTGAGATTATCTTTATGATTTAATGATTAGAATATTGGTTATGAATTTCCTATGTGCCTTATTATGAGATGATGATGATAATGTGTTAATCTCACATATAAGGGTTGTATTGAAAGGATATTATCATGAAATTCCTAATGAGATAATTATTATGAATACATAAGGGGTTAGTCTCCTATGACCTAAACTAATTTATGATCATTAATGGTAAAGATAAAAGCATTTCAAAAGGGACTCTAGCTTAGCAGTTGCTGAACTAGTAGTAGGGAGTGTCCTTTCCCAAGTAGTTAGGGAAGTTAGGTTCACTATTATACTCATTATATTGGAGACTATAGTGAAATTTTCATAAAGAGGTTTCCAAGAATATCTCCTAGTTCATGAACAATGTTTTCGGCCTAGGAATAATAGCTAGTGGATCCACCTAGAAAGCTATGTTCATGTTTTGATACTACCTTGGCAAGAGTTCACCTTCTTCCGATGTAGAGTTTTATTACACCAGATTCACGATTTAGATCTTCTGGTCCATGGAAGTTAAGGCAAGTGTTCTCGAAAGAAAAATGAAGTATTGAAGTCAACACTATGTAGGGTGACTTAAGGGGTTCGACATAGTCTAGGTAGGGGTATGGGACTCTAACTATACATTAGACTAGTTGGCTTTGAGGGAAGTCCTAGAAGATTGTTATTATGTCTATAAACTAAATGATTATGAACTTGTTGACTTTACATGTGGATGATCCTATGTGATGTTAGATTGATTTATGAACATGCTATTGGTTTAGATTGTTAAATATTATGATGACTATTGTTGATGCAATGTTATGTGAGTTTAGACATTGCTTGTGATCCTTTGTTAGGTTTACTTAGTTGTGTAAAGTAATGAGGCTTTACTTAGTCATTGCACTTGTAGACTTAATGGTCGGTTATGAGTAAGGGTCATGTATATGATTTGATGTTTTGAACTCTTCTTTATGATTTATTGTTATAACATGATGTTGGAGTTGTTGTGGTTATATACTATAGAATATTATTGCACATGTTAACTTAATAATGCTTGATGATGTTGGTTTTGTGTTGTAAATGGTATTGTCTTAAAAAATATATTTGATTATTGGCCTATATGGGTTCTTGGTTGTGCAAAAGGATTTTCAAAGTCACTTAGCATGGTTTAGAACAAATGTCCACTTTAACATGATTTCAAATGTTCTATGTGAATAATTCCATACTTAGTACAAATATGTACTAACCCATATTTCTATGTTTCTACAATTATGTAGGTTCTGGATGTTGAGCTTTTAGTGAGACTTTGAAGAGTACTTGGACTATCATTCTCCAAGATTGGTAGGCCCTCACCTTCCAAAAATGACGCCACTACCTAGCTATTTGATATTCTTTTAGTTTTAAATATAATTTAGTTCTGTCTCCTTAATTTTAATATTATTATTTTATATACATATAGGTTTATGCCCAACTGATTTACTCAATCTAAATTGTTTAAATGTGAGATATATCCTATTAGAATATCTTTATGCATTATGTATGTGCTCTAAAAGTATAAGCCTATGTAATGTATCCTATGTTAGGAATCTATGTAAATTCCCTATGTATATATAATGTGTAAGTAAGAGGTCAATGTAAGCCTAACAAAGATATATGTATATTGAAAGTTGAAAATTTTCTGCAATTTAACCTATGATATGCTATGACGAGTGCTAAGAGGTAGTCTTAGTCCTCTCGGAGGATTCCGTTGTCGGTTACCTCTTGGGGGTGCTCCCTGGATGTGACAAACTTGGTATCAGAGCATGAGGTTGAATTTCCTTGGGATCGATGTATCACTAAACCACATCTCTTTTAACCTAAACATGTTATTGCCGTTATTGGTATGAATACATGAAGGGCAGCCTTAAGTTGGCTCGAGGAAGGCATTGCTAATGCGGGATCTTATGACAACAAAGCTCCTCCGCAAGACAATCAAGTCCCTCCACTTGATCAAGTGCCTATAGGTGATCATGTTTTGGTCGCCCCTTCACCTATGACATATTGTGAAATAAGGACGACTTTTCTATATTTGTGCCAAGCCATGACTTCCCAAGATAATGTCGTCACTTATCAAGTCCAAGCTATGATGGATCAAGTGAATCGGGGAGTTGAACCCCATATGATTCCATATGCTAGCACTATGGCTTTTCATTTGAGTGACTTTACCAGGATGAACCCTCCTATGTTCTTTGGGTCAAAAGCGAATGAAGACCCTCAATATTTCTTTAATGAGGTATACAATATCTTTTTTTTCTATGGGTGCGATTATGGGTGGAAAGGCCGAGTTGGCTTCCTCTCAACAAAAAAATTTGGCTCCCACTTGGTAAACCCAATGGAGGGATAATAGGATGCTAAGAGGTAGTTCAGTGACTTGGAGATCTTCAAGAGAGACTTCTTTGATAGGTACTTCCCCAGATAGTTCAGGGAAGCTAAGGTGGAAGAATTTATCAACCTTCATCAAATAGGTATGAGTGTACTTGATTACTCCTTGAAGATTACAAAATTTTCTATGTATGCTCCATCTTTGGTGTATAACCCAAAGGGATGAGATGAGTCGTTTTCTTACGGGAGTGTCCGATGACTTGGTCGAAGGATTTATTTCGGATATTCTTCATGATAATATGAATACCTCTCTTCTAATGGTTCAAGTGGAAGAAATTAGAGTAAGGAGGAAGAAAAGAGAGGACAAGACGACTAAGTCTTTTGAAAGTGGATCTTCAAAAGGGATGTTTAAAATACATGATAGGTATATATTTAACAAGAGGTTCTCCAATAAATTTCCTTAGACATTTCACAAGGCTCGTGATAATAGGGTGTCTAACTGTAAGTCTCAAAAGGTAAGAGAAACTAGTTCACCAAGCAAGAATATACTTGTGTAAAGTGTGGCGAGAAACATATGTGTGAATGTGTAGTTAGGACGAAAAAATTTTTGGGTGTGGTAAAAGTTGTCACAAGGTCAGAGATTTCCCTAATGTGAATGGACAAGACAAGATTAGTGGGCAAGCAAATGGTTGTAATGTTGATGCTCCAAGAAAGAATCTCTTTTATGCTCTCCGCTAAGTGGTAGACAAGAGTGTTCTAATATGGTGACCTGTATTTTACAAGTCTTCTTTTTAAATATTTATACTTTACCTAATCCATGTGCTACATTTTCATTTGTTACTCTTTTGATAGGTTGAAAGTTTTATATTGTGCCCGATATCTTAAATGAACCTTTTATTGTAACCACCCCTGTAGGTGATTTGGTGGTTGCAAAGAGGGCATATACAAATTGTCTAATTATATTGCCCAATAAAGTTACCCATGTGGAATTAGTAGAAATTTATATGGTTGATTTTGATGTGGTTTTAATAATGGATTAGTTGAATGCTTCTTTTGTTTCCATTGATTGAAGGACAAGAGCGGTCATGTTTAATTTTCCTAATGAACTCATCTTAGAGTTAAAGAGGGAAAGTTCTATTTCATACCATATTGTAAGAGTCAAAAATTTAGATTCTGAAACACCTCCAATTGAGTTAGTCCCTGCGGTAAGGGAATTTTCGGAGGTCTTTGCTAATGATCTTCCCGGAATTTCTCCTGAATAGGAAATTTATTTTGATATCAATTTGCTACCGAATACAACTCCCGATTCAATTCCTCTTTATAAGATAGCTCCAGAAGAATTTAAAGTGTTGATGGCTCACCTCAAGGGTTTACCAGACAAAGGCTTCATTCAACCTAGCATTTCCTCATCGGGGTCTTCAGTTCTATTTGTGAATAAAGAATGATGGGTAACTTAGGATGTTTATTGACTATCAAAAACGTAATAAATGAATAAGAATAAGTATCCTCTCCATCAAATTACGAACCTGTTTGATTAACTCCAATGGGCGAGCTGTTTTCCAAAATTGACTTGAGGTCGGAATATCACCAACTTAGGGTGAGAGATGAAGATATCCCAAAATGTCCTTTAAAACAATATATGGTCACTATAATTTTAGGGTGATATCTTTTAGGTTGACTAATACTCCGGCTGCATTTTTCAACCTAATGAATAGGGTGTCAAAAATTTTTCTAGATGCCTTTATGATTGTTATCATAGATGACATCTTCGTATATTTGAAGAACGAGGGTGAACATATGGAACACTTGAGAGTGGTGTTACATGTCTTGACGGAACACCTACTATTTGCTAATTATGGAAAGTATGTGTTTTTGTTAAGGTCGGTGGCGTTTCTTGGTTATGTCATATAAAGTGAGGGTGTCGAGGTTTGTCCAAAAAAGATCGAGGCGGATCGACCTAGACCATTAGATCCAACCGATATAAGAAATTTCTTGGGTCTAGCTAGGTACAATAGGAGGCTTGTGGATGGTTTTGTGTCCATCACATCTCCTTTAAATACATTGATTCAAAATAATATCAAATTTGAGTGCTTGGAGATTTGTGAAAGAAACTTCCATATCTTGAAGGATAGGCTTACCAGCGCTCCAGTGTTGACTTGACCAAATGGTACCAAGGATTTCGTCGTATATTCTTATTCATCCCGTGTGGGATTGGGTTATGTCCTTATGGAACATGGGAATGTTATAGCCTATGCCTCTATGAAACCCAAGGTTCATGAGAAGAACTACCAGTTAGCGACTGTGGTGTTTTCCTTTACAATATGAAGGCATTACTTCTATGGTGTTCATGGTAATGCGTATAACGACCACAACAGTCTTCAAATCTGCATACTCCAAAGGATTTAAATCCTACATGACGAAGGTGATTGTAATTGTTAAAAGATAACATCATCAGTGTTCTCTACCACCCCAAGAAGAACAAAGTGGTCGGATGATCTAATTCGTATGAACATGGGAAGCGTGTATCAAGTGGAAGAAGAAAAGAAAGATTTTGTGAAGTATGTCCATAGGTTGAATCGTTTGGCTGTTTAATTGGAAGATTCTCCTAATTGAAGTTTTATGGTACATTATACTCCGAATAGTATTCGGAGGGTTAGGTGAATTCTAAGCAACACCTTTATCCATCATTGATTGAGTTAAAGTATTCAGTTCTTTCTAAGAATAATGAGTTATTCTCCTTAGGGGAGATGGTGTTTAGAGGTACCACAGGAGGTTATGCGTTCCCAATGTGGATTAGTTGAGAAACTGGGACATAGAGGAAGCTCATGGTTCCCGTTATTCAATTCATCTGGATTCTTCAAAGATGTATCATGACCTTAGATAAGTATTTCGGTGGGATGGCTTAAAAAGCGACATAGAGGAATTTGTTGCAATGTGTCAAAATTACAAACCAGTGAAAGTTGAGCAATGAAAGATAGGTGTCTTACTGCAAGAAATGAAAATTCCCACGTGGATGTGGAAAGAAATTAATATAGATTTCGTAGTAGGCTTGAATTGGACATCAAGGGAAAATGAATCTATATGGGTGGTTGTGGATAGGTTGACGAAATCCACTAACTTTATCCCCATTAAGTCTACTTCATATTCGGCAGAAGAGTATTCAAGAATGTATCTCAATGATATTGTGAGCCTTCATGGGATCCCTTTATCCAATTTACTTATCAATTTTGGAGGTTGTTCCAAAAAGTGTTGGGTACTAAAGTGTAGTTAAGTACCACTTTTAATCCTCAAAAAGATGGTCAAGCGGAGCGTACTAATTAAACCCTTGAGGATATGCTTAGAGATTGTTTAATTGATTGCAAGGGATGTTGGGATGAACACTTCCCTTGGTTAAGTTGTCTTATAACAATATCTACCATTTAACTTTATCCATGGCTCCTTTTGAAATTTTTTTATTAAAGGAGATGCAAATCTCCGGTTGGTTGGTTTGAGATTGGCGTGTCTTCACTCTTTGGTCTGGAGTTGATCTATAAGACTTTGCAGAAAGATCATATCATAAGGAACCGATTGAAATTAGTCTATATCGAGATAAAGTTTTATGCCGATAATATAAGAAGAGATTAGAATTTGAAGAAGGTGATAAGGTGTATTTGAAAATTTCACCTATGAAAGGGGTGATGATATTTAAAAAAAAAGGGATGTTATGTCCTCTCTATGTGGGTCCATATGAAATTTGTCAAAGGGTTGGTAAGGTTGCGTATGAGTTTAGATTGCCTAGTTAGTTAGCTTCAGTTCACCCGGTATTCCATCTCTCTATGCTTATGAAGTGTATTGGTGACCCCGAGTCTATTCATCCTATTGAAGGTCTAGATGTTTATAAGAACCTGTCCTATGAAGAGGTTTCAGTGGAAATCCTTGATCGACAACTGGAGAAGTTTAGGTACAAAGAGGTGACCTCTGTAAAGATTTTATGGAGGAACCACAAAGTTAAGGGAGAAACATGGGAGGTTGAGGCCAACTTGAAGTCCCATTATAATAATCTCTTTTCTAATTAACGTTATTTGTTCCTATAAATGATGAATATAATGAGTAAAATTGAAATCTATTTGTTATGCAAAGATATGCATAATTATGGTAAAAACATTTGCTAAAATGAGTCTTCATAGAAATATGCTCTTTTTCTTGATTTGCACTTATTTTTTTATTTGGTATGTTGTTGCGTTGATTGAATGATATTTAGCATGGCGATATGTTTTGAAAACACTTTCTTCATATGTGAGTTTTTGAGCTTATGTTGATGTTGAGAAGGAAATCCCTTATGTTCTGATGTTGAGCTCTTATACAAAGTAAGTGATATTTTTAGTTGATTTGTGTAAGTGCCATGTTGTTATGAATATTTGAGTTGTAACTCATGTTTTAACATGTTTTTTTTTGTTTGGCAACTAGCATTGAGTATATCCTTTTCCTATATGATATTTTAGTGTCATTTGGGGACGAACGTTCCTTAGGGGGGCTAATGTAACATTCCAAAAGTTCAATATCTAATCTAGACCCTCATAATTGTATCTTAGGTTGGTAACACTTTTTTAAGAGCTAAAATAATCGTTATAAGTCATTTAGGAAGTTTCAGAGTCAAGACGTCAATAATGTCCATGACCTCCGGAGACTAGTGAAAGAGGAGCTATTGTGCCTTAGCCTATTTCACGGGGTTTTAGGAGTTGCAATCTGAATAAATATTTTATAAAGGTGTCAAATATGTATTAGAGTTCGTTTAGGGTCGAAACCTCTAGGTACGACTCCCCAAGAACCAACCTAAGAATCATTGGAGAGGACCCTTGCATTTGACCCAAATATGCAAAAGTAGGCACTGGCTACATATGATTGTAGGCGACAAAGTATAGGTTGGACGATGGGGCTCGATTCTTCTGTCATTGAAAATTTATCCACTTTAAAAAAGTGACAAAAATGACAAGTCTCTAACTATATCGACGGATGTGCAGGACGATGGGGGAGGCAAGAACCGACTGACCTACAGATCGTAGGTCTGGCTGCATTTTCACAATCCAATTTTAAGTGAGTTCAATTAATTTTATAATTAGTTAGGGGTTTATTTAGAGTTTTAGTGGTGGTTAATTATGTTATTTAAGTTACTATAAAAACTACCCAAAGTCTAAATTAAACTTAACATCCCATAATTCCCAAAGTCAAATTACTCTACCTTCTCAACTTTCTCTCTCCCCAAGAAAACTCCATTGAAGGGAATGTTCTAAGGGTTCTAGGGCTTCAAGAACATCACTTTTATACATTAATTTCCAATTAATATAAATGTATAGGAACCTTTAACCTTTGGTATTCCTATTGCCAAAGGGCTCTTCCAAAATTCGTTTCAAAAAAATTAACTACATATGTGTTTCTTCCTAATCCGAAATTAATATTTCAAATTGTATTTTAATTTATGCCTAATGATTAATCTGATGTATTATTGTTAAATTATTGTAGTTCTTGATGTTAAATCTATTATGTGGAATAGATCATGAATTGACCGAATTTCCCCAACCCTATTTTATGAACTTATGTTGAAATGATTAGTATTGATGCATTTGACTTTGTTCTTGTGTTAATTACTATCTCAGGATATTACTACACCTATTGATAGATTAAATTGGATTGTTTTAGGGTAGCACCAATGATGATGCTTTTGAAGGAGAATTGGTAAGACTTTGTCGTATTGAACCTTTACTTCAATTTTTTTGGCTTTTACTTGGTGATGAAGTATAATTGAAGCATATCTTGTGATTGTATTAATTAGTTTTTTGTATAATGATTCAACTTAAATGGCTTGATTATGTGAAGGTGTCATATTATGTTTAAGATGTAACGATATAAGTTTGTTATGAATTGCCTTTGTGCCTTATTATGAAATAATAATGAAAACGTGTTGATCTCACATATAAGGCTTGTATTGATAGAATATTATCATACATTTCCTAATTATAATATGAATATTTCTATACAAGGGGTTATTCTCGTATGATCTAAAATAATTTATGATCGTTAGATGAAAACTTAATTACATTTCAAAAGGGAATCTAGCTTAACACCGAGTGAACTAGTAGTGAGGAGTGTCACTTCCCAAATAGGGATGGTAGGTTCACTATTATACTCATGAGATTGGATTCTATAATTTAATGTTCATGAAGAAGTTCCCAAGCATATATCCTAGTTCTACTATGTTGCCCCCACAGGAATACTAGCTAGGGATCAACCTAGATTGTTATGTTCATGTTATGGTACTACCTTGGCATGTATTCCACTTTATTTCGGTGTAGGGTTTCATGACACCGGAATCAATATTTAGATCTTGTTGTCTATATTTGTTGAGGAAACCGTTCCAGAAAGTAAAAAGAAGTAATGAAGTGAACACTAACAGGGTGACTTAAGGGGTTTCCCTTAGTCGAGGTACGGGTATGGGATTGCACATATACATTACAATAGTTCATCTCGTGGGAAGTCCTAAAAGGTTGTTCTTATGTCTATTAAGTGAATGATTATGCACATTTTAACTTTACATTTTGATGATCCTATAAGATGTTAGTTTCACTGATGAACATTCTATTGGTTTATATTGCTAAATATGATGATGACTAGTCTTGATGCGATTCAATTGGAGTCTTATCATATCTTGTGATTCTTTTTCGGGTTTACTTGGGTGGGTAAGGTTATGGGGATTTATTTGTTCATTGCACTTGTAGACTTAATAGTGGGTTATGAGTAAGGGTCTCGCATATGTTCTAATGTTATGAACTCTTAGACATTCTTTGTTGTTATAACATGATGTTTGACTTATCTTGGTTATCTACTCAAGAATGATATTACACATGTTGAATTGATTATACTTGTTGGTGTTGGTAATGTGTGGTACATTATCTTGTATTAAGGAATATATGTTATTATTGGCTTATATGGGTTCTTGGTTGTGCTTAAGGCTTTTCAAAATCACTTAGCATGGTTCTGAAAAATTTCCCCTTGCATGATTTCAAATGTTTATGTGCATGTTTACATCCTTAGTATAGGTTTGTACACACCTATATTTCTATGTTTCTACAATTATGTAGGTTCCAGTCATTGATCTTTTAGGGGGGCATTGGAAGATAACTTTGACTCTCATACTCCAAGTTTTGTAGGTCCTCACCTTTTGAGGACGATGCCACAATTTATCAATTGGGGGTTGTTTTAGTCTTAAATACAATTTAGTACCTTCTCTTTCAGTTAAAGACTATTATTCTATATGCCTATATGTGGCTTTTGTCCTAATAATGTAAGGACTATACAAGAATGTTGTACTGGATATTGATGGCTTAAATATGTGACATTTCCTTTTGGAATATCTTTACATATTATGTATGTGAACTGAATTAGAAGCATATGTAATGCGTCATATGTGAGGAGTCTATGTAAACTCCCTATGTATATATAATGTGTAAGAGAGAGGTCTAAGTAAACCTCACAAGATATATGTATATGAAAAATTTTAGATTTTCTGCAATTTAACCTATTATATGTTATGACGAACGCTAAGAGGCTCGTCTTAGTCCTCTACGAGAACGGTGAAGCCGATTACATCTAGGGGGTACCCCTGGGTGTGACAGAAATTTATTTTAAATCGATAACAATATGAGATTTATGCTAGCACAAGGATCACACAGTGCCTTAGAAAAAAAATAGAACCCAATGGTACATGGGATACTGAAGGCACAAATATACTACTTCTTTTGCACAAGACACCTGTTACAATAGTACTACAGTTTTGTAACCCATCATGATCATCGAAACTCACGTACATTTTCTTTATCACCATGTCGATCGTAAACATAGCATACCCATTCCTCCAAAGCTTCTATCAAAGAAACATTGATTGAAAGTTGTTACAACATAGTAATAAATATACAGTACTTTCCTTCTTCAGTCTTCTTCCCTAACCTCTGTGCTAAGGGAGGTGGAGGCCTGGGTATCGGAACAACTTTCTAAGTTACCTCTATTTATCTCTTTCGCATTCTTAGGCTCTCCAATAACCTCAACCACAACATTTTTAGTAGTCGTTGTTTTCACTCAAGATAGCATCGGTGGATCGATTTTTTTGCTTACCCTTGGGAGTTGTGACTATCATACAATGCCTATCATTCTTCAGATTCTTGATGATATTTCTCGGAAGAGTGCCAGGTTAACATGGCTTCACTATAGTAGACAACTTATTCATTTGTTGCTCAAGATGCTTGATTGATTAGAATTTTCATCATCAGTATTAGAACAAACTCTCTCAATGATTTAACATAGTGATAGTTTAGTGCATAAGTTGCAACTGTGGTTCCATACATAGTCACGAATTCTCGGATCTTCAGCAATGCCTTGCCTGCCCATCTTCATTTATAATGTACAGATCATGAATAGACCTACGGTCCGTATATCACCTTTATAGATGCTCTTTTCTGCACTTCTTTCAACTCTGTCTCCAAGTTTCCATGTCTGAACATAAATCCTAAAAACATGACAAAAATATAAAAACCAATACAAAATGTCCCTAGACACACATGCAACTCTTAACTGAAATGTATAAAAAAAATTCCGCAAACTCATGGTACATTAGTACCTCATTCGGAGATAATGGGCAAGGGTACCCCATGTAACCTTACTGTCTCACCCAAACACAAAATGGCTTATTCATCCTACAAAAAAGAAACCTTCACGGGAATTAAATGGTTAGCTTCATCATTCGGTCCACTATAACCCAAATTCAATCATATTGTCGCCTAGTTTGAAACAACCCTACTATGAAGTCCATATTCACGTATTCTTACTTCCAAGTAGGAATACGAATTGCTTGAGCTAAACCTCCCGATTTCAAATGATCAACCTTCATTTATTGGAAATTCTTACACTTGGCCAAAAAACTCACTATTTTCTTCTTCATCCCATTTCACCAATAGATCTCCTAAAATCATGATACATCATGGTGGCTCCCAAGTAAATAATATATCGAGAACTATGGGCTTCAGAATAAATATGTCCCTCAAGTCGTTAACATTTGGAACACATAACTAATCTTGATGTCACGACCGGGGAGCACCCCCAGCCGTAACTCACGTCGTTATCCTCAGAAAAGACTAAGACAAGCCTTTTAGCATTCGTCATTACATTTCATAGGTTTTAAATGTTGAAAAAAATTAAAATTTATCAAATATATACATAGTGAGGTTTACATAGACATCGTCCATACTACTTATGGAGTTTACTTAGACTCTTCACATATGAAGCGTACATATAATTATTATTTACACTATACAAACGATACATCAAAATTAGTCTAATACTTTGTCTCATATTGAACCTTCTAGAATGAGTAAAAATGTTTTACATTTTAAGAAAAGTCATTTTGAAAACCTTTATGCAGATACAAGAGAGTATATATAAGACAAGAATCAAAACAACATAAGATATGTTCAAAAAAACTTTAGCATCATAATGTCATATTAGCATTTCATGATCAATAAGTGATATCATCAACATACAAGACCCTTACCGAACATTCCATCCCAATCCTGATGTGCAACGCTCATGTGGAGCCCTCATAACTACACACAATCAAGTCAAGAAAATAGGAGATCATAAGTAATTTCATGCTTCGTAATGCATATCATCATAGGTAGTCATCACGGTACGTAACGATTAAGACCAATACAATGTTTATGAATGTAACAAACATCAAATAAGAATAACTTCATATAAACTCATCGTTATACATTTCATTATATCGTAATATATAAAAACAAGGAACAACCTCCTAGGACTTCCCTCAAGGCAAACTAGTGCAATCACATAGGTAGAGTCCCACATTCGTACCTCTACTTACTCAATCCACTTTAGTCACCCTTATTAGTGCTCATCTTCATCACTTTATTTTACTTTTAGGAAAAATTTCCTTAAACGACATAGACCACATGAGCTAAATGTGGAATCCAATGTCATGAAACCCTACACCGAAAGAACGTGGTGTATTTGCAAAAGTAGAAACAAAATATGAATATAGAATTCTAGGTGGATTCACTAGCTAGTATTCCTGTGGGGAAAACATAGTGTATGAACTTAAAGATATACTTTAGACCCTCTTTATTCACCATGAATTTCAGTCTCTATCTCATGAGAACCATTGTGAACCTACCTTCCCAAATTGGGAAGGGACACCTCTCATAACTAGTTAACTCAGTGCTAAGCAAAACACTCTTTTTGAAATGTCTTTAATCCTTTGTTAGTCAATCATAGCTTAATGTAGGTTATGGGACACTAACCCCCTTGTTTAGATTATCATTTAGCTTATTAGGATTTGCATTAGAATGTCCTTTCATTACAACCCTTCATTTGTGAGATCAACACAGCTTCATCATGATTTCATACTAAGGCACATAAGTGATCACAATCAACCTTATATTATTATACCTTAATCAAAATCTCACCATTCATATACTTAAGACATTTTTATTACATTCATCATACCATCACCTACTTAATCTAATCATATGTAATACTTCAATTGAACATCATCAATGTATAAGCCATCATTATTGAAGTAAAGGATTCAAGATCATAAGGTCATACAAATTAACCTTCAAAGACTTCCTCAAGATTTTATCAGTCTAACAATGTTCACCCTTCAAATAAGTTAACAACATCATACAATAGTAATCTATGCAAGAACTAAGTCAATTTTATCATCACTAATAAATTCAAGATCAGTTCTTAACCTAGGGTTAGAGGAATGGGGTTCATCATGAATTCTTCAATAATTAGATTAAATCCCCAAAATAAATTACCCTATGAAGTAATTAAATGAATTAGAATAGTTAAAACAAGTCTAACAATCAATACGTTCATCAATTACCATCAATTCATAAGCAAGATCCAAGATTTGCGGAAAATTGGGGAAAAGACATGATCTACACGAAATTACCCTTCATTAAGATCAATTGATCAACAATCTACACTCAATTATTCATGGGTAATAAGAATTACTCATAATCAATCATCAATTTCAAGGTTAGTAGAAAATTCATTTATAGAAGAAAACCCTTGAAATCGGGTGATATAGAAATCAACTTGAAAAGGACCTCTTGGGAAAGGAAACCCAAGAGTGAATCATACCTTATTGAGTCATAACCAACGAAAATTTGAGTGAAATGCTAGGGAATTTAGTCTTCTCTTTCAATCTTCTAGCTTCTTGAATGGAGGATTAATAGAGAGAGAAAGTAGAGAAAGGTGAGATATTTTGGATTTTGATTTGGGGATTCGATTACAGTGAGTGAATGTGAGGTAAAACTAATTGAAAATTAATATCCCTTCCATTAATTATCCAAAAGTCCCCTCATTTAAGTTGACCTATAAATGAAGTCAAACTTTAATTCCAAATTTCATATTATCGTCAGGGAACAAGTTCGCAATGCAGATCTTTTCCCGCAAGATTTTCTAAATTGATTTTTGAACAAGAAGAGTACTCTACGTTTCCTCAATACGGACCAAAACTTTTGGCCCGTAGGGTATTATGTCCGCGACACGGACACACTTCACCATAGTGTTGCTGGTTGCTGCCTTTTGGCAGCATGTTTGCCAAGGTTGGGGTCCCTTCGTAGACCCCTTGCGTGATCCTTCGGAGGTCGCACCTGGACGTTTTCACCCTAAATACATTTTTTACCTCGTTAAATTGATCATACAAGTTTATACTCCATACAACACTTCCAAACCTTCACACAACCTAAGCTTGTTTGACTAGTTCAATGGCACTACTTTCCGAACGTCTTGGACATTTTGACTATACTAGTTTAAATACATTAATTTAGTCTTAGAAACATTTTTTGAAGGCTCATTTCATTATGTGAGGTTCTAGACCAAGTTATGGAATTTTGGAGTGTTGCATCATCTACCCCCCTTAGGAATATTTGTCCCCGGATTACACCAAAATCTTTTATATGGGAAGGATAAACTCAATACTAGAAGCACAACAAACTACATTTATATAATCAACATGAACCACATCTCATAGGAGTACATCACAACTCCATTAAACACATGTAATTAAACATAGAAACTCATATAACCACACATAAGAGTTCAATCTCTCATAATACATTCTGAGGAACTACCTTCTCAACATAAACATGAGCTCAAAATAAAATTAAAAAGTTACCACGCTATTCTTCTCAAGAGAACACGAAAATACTACAAAGCTCAAGAAGACAAAACATATATTTAACATAATTGGAAGTAACACAAAAATCCTTTTCCATGAAAACTCATTTTGACGTAACCCTTTACCAAAAATATGCACATACATTGAAACAGGACACATTCATACTATTCATTATTTTCATGAGTAGGAATGACTAACCTTAATCAAGAAAACGATTAGGATAACGGTAGTTCATGTCGGCCTCGGCCTCCCATTTTGAACCCTCAACTAGGAGGTTTCTATATGGGACATTATGAAGGCCACCACTTTGTTCCTCAAATTCTTGACTTGAAAATCTAGAATTTCTACCGCAACCTCTTCATAGGAAAGGCTCTCATCCACACCTAACCCTCCGATAGAAAGAATGAAATCGGGATCGCCAATACACTTTTTAAGCATGAATACATGGAATACCGGTTGAACCGAAGCTTGTTCACTACGTAATCTCAACTCATATGCAACCTTTCCAACCCGTTACAAATTCTCATAGGGACCCAAATATCAGGGACTCAACTTTCCCTTATATTTTAATCTCATCACCCCTTTCATAGGTGAAATCTTCAAATACACCTTATCACCCACTTTGAATTCAAGGTTTGTTCTTCTATTGTAGGCATAGGACTTCTGCCAACTCTAGTTGTTTTCAACCTATTCCTCATCACCCACACTTTTTCAAATGAATCATAAACAATTTCAGGACAAAGGAGGGAGGACTCACCAACCTCAAACAACCCAACAAGAGATCTACATCGTCTACCATTGAGTTCATCAAATAGAGCAATTGAAATACTCAAATGGCAAATGTTATTGTCAGAGAATTCAATCAACGGCACTTAATTGTCCCAATTCCCTTTAAAGTCTTCACACAAGATCTTACCATATCTTTTAGTCTTTTAATAGTACGCTCGACTTGACCATCCATATAGGAATGAAAAGCGGTGCTAAGATTTACTTGGTACCCAACCCTTTTCTAAAAGACCGTCAAAATGAGAACTGAATTGAGCACCTCTATCCGATATGATGTACAAAGGAATCCCATGAAGACTCACAATCTCATCAATGTACCTTGCATAATCCTCTGCCATAAAAGTAGACTTAATGGGAATCCTGTTTGTGGATATTGTCAATCTTCCAATATAACAAAAATTGAGTCTTTTTTCCTCCGAGTTTGAAACAACCCAACAATAAAGTCCATGTTAATTTCTTCCCACTTCAAAGTAGGAACAACCATTTCTTGGATTTTACCTCTAGGCTTTAGATACTTGGCTTGCACTTGTTGTCAATTTGGACACTTGGATGTAAACTCCGCTATGTCCCTTTTAAATCAATACAACCAATGCACCTGTCTAAGATCACGATACATCTTGGTGAAACCCGAATAAATAGAATATTGAGAACCATGACCTTCTTTCAAAACCTTTTTTCATGAAATTATAAACATCCGGTAGACCCAACCTATTTTCGTATCTTAGGACAACCTCAACCCTTTAGGAGAATGGCTCATTTAACTTGCTAAGCACCAATTTCTTCAAGTCCATCAATAGCGGGACAAGATGTTTCTAAGACTTAACCTCAACAGATAAGGATGAGTCAAAGTTATTATGAACAATAAAACCACTAGTTGAAGAATCTGCATACCGAGCACCCAATTTACCCGACCTGTTAACATCTCTCACTAGGTATTTTTCCCTTCTTCTACATGATACACATTACCCATGGTTATACGAGTTAGAGCATCCTCAACCAAATTGGCCTTGCCGAGGTTGTAGATAACACTTATGTCGTAATCTTTCCATAGTTCCAACCATCTTCCTTGTAGTACATTCAACTCCTTTTTAGTAAACACATATTTTAGACTCTTATGGCTGGTATACACATCCACATGAACACCATACAAGTAATGCCTCTATATTTTCAATGCAAAACTACGGCCGCCAATTCAAGATCATGAGTTGGATAATTCTTCTCATGCACATTGAGTTGTCTAGAGGCATAGGCTACTACCATTCTATTTTACATAAGAATCTACCCCAAAACAACTTGGGATGCATTATAATATACCACAAAAACATTGATACCCTCCGGTAAAGTCAACACCAAAGTGAAGGTAATCCTATCTTTCTACTTTTTGAAGCTTCTTTCACATGCCTCCGACCACTCAAATTTAACAGTCTTTTGGGTTAAGGTAGTCAAAGGAGAAGCAATGGATACAAATCCATCCACAAACCTCTTATAATACCCATCAAAACACAAGAAACTTTTAATGTCATTTGGGCTCAATGGTCTAGAAAATTTTTAACCGCCTGGATATTCTTTGGATCAACCTCTATTACCTTACTTTAGAAAATATGACTCATAAATCCCACCGATCTCAACCAAAATTTTCAATATGTTTACATCGCCAATCGTTGGCATTCCTTAAGGCATTGTAATACCACTCTCAAATGGTCCATGTGTTCACCCTCGTTCTTTGATGATACTAAGATATTGTCAATAAAGACATTCACAAATCAATATCGGTATTTTCAGAAGACTATATTCACAAGGTCCATAAAAGTTGTCAGGCATTTGTGAGACCAAACGACATCCCTAGGAAGTCATAGTGACCATACCTAGTATGGAAAGCCGTTTTAGGTACATCCTCATTTCTCACCCTAAGTTAATGATACCCCGACCTCAAGTCAATCTAGAAAACTAGTTATCCTCTTGGCATTGATCAAACAAGTCGATAATTCGAGGTAGAGGATGGTTGTTATTTATGGTGACCTTATTGTGTTGAAGATAATAAATACACATCCTAAGGGACCCATCCTTCTTCTTAACAAACAATATAGGACTACCCCATTGTGACATACTAGGTTGAATGAAACCTTTATCTAGTAAATCCTTGATTTGAGCCTTCAACTCTATCTATTTGACCAGAGCCATCTTATAAGGAGGAATTCAAATGCGTCAATATCCGGTAATAATTCAATACTAAATTCAATTTCCCGTTCAGGAGGAATCCACGGCAAATCATCCAGAATGACCTCCATAAAATACCTCACTACAGGGACCGACACAATAGGTGGAGTTTCGTAGTCTAGATTTTTTACTCTTACAATATGGTAAAGAAACCATTTAGATATCATTTTATAAGCTTTTAGACAAGAAATGATAAGATCTCTAGGAATTGAATCACCCCACTTTAACTCTAAGACGGGTTAATTAGGAAAATTGAACTTCACTACCCTTGTTCGATAATAAATACACTCATAAAATAACATCAAAATAAACCATATCAAGTTCTACAATATCCAGCTATATAACTCTATTGGGCAAAGATAATAAAACTCCTATACACTCTTCTAGCCACAATGGACTCACCCACCAGGGTTGTAACCAAAAATGGTTCAATCAATACATTAGGTAGAACATCAAACTTTCAAGCTACTAGAGGAGCTACAAATGATAATTTTTACGGCTGGGGAGCACCCCCTAGATGTAATATTGTGTACTTGACCTCTCGGAGGTCTTATACAATTTAATAGTTGTCATTCATCGTATTCTCATAGGTAAATTTAGCGGAAAATTTAAAACATTCTTAGCAGGATTTCAATTATACATAGTTAAACACTCTACTCTCTTTTTGTCATCCTAGACTCAACATCATAAGAGTACTTTAGGGACACGGCCCTTCCAACATAAATAATATGTACAATATTAAGAGACTTTACATTAAAGAAACTATTTAGGAAATTATGAACTTAAGGATTCATTTCCTTGAGATTGTGAATCACATATCAAGCTCCTCACCATTTAAAGACATACTTTAAGAAATCCATAACCTACACTTTGTGTAAAAATATATCGAAGAATGGAGTTAATACAATAATGCACTATGCATTGCGACCATGCAAAAACGTTCATTCAAAAAGGGACATTTTACTAGAAATAATGCATTATGCCTCTTCTTTGATAAATCTTTATAAACATTTCCTATAATAAGAATTATACCATTTACATATTTAAGATAGGCATATTCAATGATCGTACATCATATAATATCACATATTTTATTTTAGGCATTTTTTACCCATTTTACAGTAAGCTGATTTTCACTTTATAGTGAACTATTTCTTTTTACAGCAACTTTTCCTGAACTCATTAACCTCCCAAGTAACCCTTTATTAATACTTGGTGCAATGCATAACCTTACTGCCACAAGGTATTCATACATACAATCCACAGAAGCCGAACACATACCATAATAAAAGTATAACACCTCATAGTCACATTTAAGTCAAGCCTCCAATGACTTTAAAGTAAGCAACATCAACTTGCACATATACTAACTTCACTTCACATAAAGAATTATAAGACCTTACTCACAATCCCAAAATAAGTCTTCTAGTGCAATGTACATGTGAAGCCCCATTACCTCACACATACTTAGAAAACCTGTAAGAGACTACAAGCATCATAACATGTACTCCATACATCAAACACAATACTATAGTCAAATACATGCATATCAAGTAGGACCTTCAATCATATAATCCATAAGACCGACATTATGCACATAGGGTTAAGACCAAATCATATAGAATCATACCATGCATTTCATCACAACAAGTAGACGATACTACAATACCATGCATAAATACATAAGTATACACATGTACATTAGATCACCTTCTTAGGAATTACCTCAAGAGCCACTAGTACAATGCATAGGTGAAGTCTCATACCCCCACCTACACTAAGAAACTAGAAAGAGGTTATCCTTGTTAGGGTCATAGACATTTAGTTCAATTGTCTATTTTACATTATGGGAACTATAGACTTAAGCGACACTAAGACCATAGATGATACATGTAATTTGGTGTTGTATATACTCACACCAAGGGAAGGTTCTCTACTTAGCCAAAGTAGAACATTAACACATGCTAGCATACTAAGTGAAATCATTTGCTAGATCCTATGTGGCAAGCATAGTTTGTGGAATTTGAATGTACATGTGAAAACCCTCTTTATGCTAAATGGGGAATTGTAGTTATCCACTATGAAAACATAACTCTATGCCCTTTGGGCTATGAGGCTAACAACCGAGTGAGGACTATGGTGATTTACCTTCCATCAATATTAAGGGACACCCCACGACTTCATGTTCTCTCGGTAGTAAGCTAAGTTCCCTTTTATTAAAACATTACTTTATAAAAACATAGCATATTCTTAAGGTCATATATGAGATTTAATCAACCTACATCATTTGAAAACCTTTTAAAATGGACATAGCATATTCAAGAACCTTTCTAGTTTAGGGTACACTTGAGCGATGATTTCAAGGCCCCTCCATTGACTAGATCATCATATATGTCTGTGTGTGTGCATATACTTATGTGTGAGCAAACCTTTCACATAACACATTAAGGTCACACATGTTCATACATTAATGCATAAGTGTATCTATGAGAAATCATTTCATCTAAAAAGATTAAGACACTATGCACATTCATAACATAACCATTCTTTCATATTCATATACATAAGAAAGGAAACCTAGGAACCATCCTATCAAGGCACACATGTCTAATGCATATACAAGGTCCCATACCCTTTCACATACTAGTACACCTATAAAGTTATCCTAGTTTATGATACATCACATAACATGCTTCATAAACTTATACCTTACATGCATTCTAGTAAACATCAGTGAATATGAGAAACAACTCTCTCATTAGACACCATAATCCTATACTACTTGTAAGCATGCATAATGTGTAAGTGTGTGTTCATTGGTCAACCTTATCACCTAATTAATATCAACCACATATTGCGGCAGCCACCCTCATAGGACAATAATGCACCTTAAAACACAGACCACACAACACAAAATAGCATACATACTTTCTAGACTCCTCACCTTAGCTATTCACAAATTTATATAGGGGTACATTGGTAAGGGATTATTAAGCATTACAACTCATCAATGCAAGAACCTAAACATATCCCTAACATAGTTATACACATGCTTATCCAATAGTCATAAAACCTAGATCACAACTACAATAGGAGACTAGACATAATGCTTCACATTGGGTGATCATCACCATCATATATTCATAACAGAATTGCCATCAAGGACATGATCATATCACATATATATTGGAAATAAAGTAACCACCACCAACATAAGTGGACCGCACAACACAATGTCATACAAGACTTCATCAACTAACAATACTATAAGAAAGCAAAGAAGATAGGCAATCTTACCAATTTCTCAGCCTTTGATCATCATTTATTAATACCCCTTTTTCATCAAAAATACAATATATGTCAGTAAAGACAAGTATCTTTAAATAACAAAATACTACATTCATGTACTATAAACTCAAGATTACTGTGAATACACTACATTCATCAATCGATAGGAAGTAGAGTAATATAGATCACTCACAAATTTCCCTAGAATTGATCATCAATCATAGTTCATCAATAATAAGCATGTACACCAGTAGCTAAAGAGATAATAACCTAAGCTAAATCATGCTTCATCTACACTATAATTTAGATCACATAATGTACATTATAATCTCAATCTATAGGTTAGAATATTCTATATTAATCCTTACCAATTCGATTGTATTTATTTATGTTAAATCAATTATACCTAATTGATCATCATATTACAATGTAGGCAGTAGCTAAGACAATTCGTCATGATCGAGTGACATGACAAACCATTCTAGCATCAAGATCACAACATATTATATTATAGACGAGCCTAATTCAAAACATCAAACATTGATCCTCATGGATCACTCATTAATAATTCACCTTCAATACACATACTAGGCAATTTATATAAGCAATTCAATATGCTAGAATCATAATTCGATCAACAGAAATTCAAGATGACAAAACCCATACATTGCTAAAATGGGAGTTCGAAAAGATCATGGGTTCATCATGCAATTGGATTGAAATTCACGTTGCAATAGTGATATTAACATCTATTCATCATAAACAATCCCTTCAAGACGATTTGAGAAAGAACTCATGGCTAGATTGAAGAAGGAAAAGTTTGATCATCTTTTTGTCATTGAAAAATTTGAGAAGAACTCTCTATATGGAAGATTAACTAAAAATGAAGGATCACCTTACCTTATTATAGAAGAAAACCATTCAGAATTGTTAAAGAACCCATTGGAATCAAAGTTCCACGCATTTCTTGAGCTTCACCTCCAAAGGAGGTTTCTAGAGAGAATATTTTGGGAGAGGGAAGTCGAATTTTGAATTTATGATTGGGAATGGGCTATTAACGTTTTTTATAAACTAAATACACCCAAAAAAAAAATAAACCACCTACAGTCAGGCTATCACGTGGGGTGAATTTCCCATTCACCCAATAATAAGATAGTGTGCATGGAAATTTTACACAATCTGCATAAAAGGTCTCAGACGACACCCAGTATGTCCATGGACAGACCTTACAGAAGGTCGTAATTTGGGATTGACTCTTGTCCATTGACTTGAGCCTTCACCAGGATATGTCGTGGACCAATCCTAATAATCTATGGGGTGTAGGTGTATCTAATGACCGTCCTTTGGCCTTGTCGATTGACACTTCTAAGGCAGTCTCTCGACAACCTTTGGGACCTCATTAAAGGATTCTAGTGGGACACTTAGTAAGCCGTACCTAGACGTCTCCAAAGTAAATATATAGTTTAATATTTCAAGAAACTTCCACATCAGCTTAATCCAAAAAAAATACTTGCAACAGGTCCAGACATGTTAGGCACACTCAAGAGACACATGTACGTTTGTAGGACTAAAATTCAAACATCTTCAACATTCTTGAACGTTTGACCTCTAACTTCATGAAACTCAATATACTACCTATAAAATCATTATTAATCATATAAGGACTTCATAAGACAATGAAACACATATTAGCACATAAAAACATCTAAGCCCTCTTTGTGACTAGTCGTTGAACGTCTTGGTCGTCCATTTACGTTTGACTTCCAAATAACTTCAAAAAACTCATGCATATTTTAAAACACATGGCTAAATTGTTAACAAGATCACAGGCACATGTGAGTCTCGACACACCCTATCTCATTTTGAGGGTCTTACAATAATGTAGCACCGACACTAAATAAAACATAAACATCAACAGACAAGACTTTTAATATACCGGTGTCCACATCGGGAAACTCTTCTTATTTTAGAGGACTGATTAAAAGTGGTTTCTCTTTGGATCATTGGAACCAAGAACACTTTATTAAGCTTGATAAATCCCCTTTCCTTGAATATTCACATTAGGACGATCCTTAACCTTATTGCCACTATTGCCACTCCCCAAGAAATTTTTTGTGCCAACTAGATACTCACCCAAATGTTTCTTACCACACTTTGCACAACTAGGTCTATTAATAGGTATATTTCCACTTATTGCCTTTTGGGACTTAGAGTAAGATACCCTATCCTTGTTTTCCTTAGGCAAATTTGAACAAATTTTATTGGAAACCCTCTTCTTGAATCTAGTCTTGTCTTCAATCTCATGCCTACCTTTGAAACTACCTCCTTAAAAAGAGTTGGCCCTTATAAAATCCCTATTATTACTCTTGAGTTTAGTCTCCTCAACTTGTTGTGCATGATACATCAACCGAGAGATATCCATATTATCATGTAGCATCGCCAAACGACACTCTTCAACAAAGTCATCGGACACTCCCATAGAAAAATGCCTCATCTCATACTTTGGGTTAGACACAAAGGAAGGAGCAAACTTGGACAATTTAATGAAATTCAAGGAGTAATCTTGCAGAATCATGCCTCCTTGATGAAGGTTGATGAATTTTACAACAATCTCTTCCCTTTTATCCATATGAACGAAACAATCAAGGAAAGCCCTTCTAAACACCTCCCAAGTGATAGGACCCGCTATCAAGGCCCTATTTTTTCTCTCTTGGGTATATCATGTTTGAACTACGTCATTGAGTTGGTAGGAATCTAGTTCGTCCTTTTCATTCAAAGTAAACCCTATAGCATAATGAGTCTTGCAAACTTCATCACTAAAATCTGGGGGACCTTCATTCACTTTCATTCCATAGAACATAGGAGGATTCCATCTAGTGAAGTTCATCTAGCATAAATCCGTAGTACTAGCATTGTGCTAAACACTGGGACTAACGTCCATATTTGTTTGAGACGTCATGGCTTGAGCTTTAGAGGCTACCTCTTGTGATTGGGTAGTCATAACTTGAGCCGAAGTCACAAATATTGACCTTATCTCTCCATTCGTCATAGGTGGAGGAATCACCAGAGCTTGATCTTGTGGAGACACGTGATTGCCTTGTGGAGGGACTTCGTTTCCTTGAGGAGGAACTCCCACATTAGCCCAATCTTTCTCCATTATTCTTGCGGCTACACAACTTGTAGTCATAGCCTATATCCACAAGAAAAGTATTAAATGAAAGAGGACATGCCACAACTTTCAAGATTAAAGATAACTAAGAATTATTATGTGTCACATAGACTATCATTTATAAGTGTGGAGCTCTTCATAACCATGAACAAGACTCTATGTAAATGTTGTTCAATGAGTCATTAATCCAAATATTTCTTTAACTGCATGCTCTAATACCAATTTTGTCATGACCGGGAGAACCCCCTAGCCGTGACCAGCATTTTCGTCCTGAAAGAGGACTAAGACGAGCCTCTTAGCATTATTCATTACATATCATAGGTTAAAATGCGGAAAAGAATTAACACTTGTCATATACATGCATAGTGAGGTTTATATAGACCTCTCGCATACTACTTAATCTGTTTACTTGGACTCGTCGCATATGAAGCATACACAAGCTTCTAACTTAGACAACATAATTGATAAATAGGAATTAGTCTAATATTTTTTCACATATTGAACCATCTACAATAAGTACAAATGTTAGACATAGCCAATACTAAGTCAATATGTAATTATAGGCTTACATTAATGTTCCAATGATAAAGGAATGAACAATGTATTGAAGACAAAACAACTTCAAAGCTAGAATATAGAAAAGGTAATATTCCCAAAGATGTGGACCTACCAACACTAGGAGAAAAAATTCCAAGTCTTCTTCAATCGTCCTCCTAGAAACAAAATGGTCCAAACCGACATAGTACACTACTTGTACTAAGTATAGATAAATGCACATAAAACCATTAGAAGACATGCATGAAAGGGACCATTTAATTAGAAATATGCGAATTCATTTTGAAAACCTTTATGCACAAACAAGAGGGCATTTACAATACAAGGATCAGAACAACATAAGACATGTTCAAAAACAAGAAAAACATAATCATAATGTCATATTAGCATTTCATGTGCAATAATTCATATCATCAACCTATAAGACCCTTATTAATAATCCGATCCCAAACCTACAAGTTCAATGCTCATGTGGATCCCCATAACTCCACTCAATCATGTAGACAAGATAGGAGATCATAACTAATGGCTTTCTTTATAATACATATCATCATAGGTAGGCATCACCACATATAGAAATTTAGACCAATACCATGTTCATCAACGTAACTAACATCATATAAGAATAATTTTTTATAAAGTCAATATTATAGATTTCATGATATCATAATACATAATGATATTATAAAAAGGTCCTAGCACTTCTCTCAAGTCCAACTAGTCAATGCATAGATAAGTCTCATAACCCTACCTACACAAAGTCAATCCCCTTGATTCACCCTAGTTAGTGCTCATCTTAATTACTTCATTTTACTTTCAAGACCAATTGCCTAAACTGACATAGAACACATGAGATAAATGTTGAATCAGTGTCATGAAAACCTAAACCGAAAGAAGGTGGTCTACTTTCCAAGGTAGAACCAAAACATGAACATAGCATTCTAGGTGGATCCACTAGCTAGTATTTCTATGGGTGAAAAATAGTTCAAGAACTAGTAGACATACTTGAGACCCTCTTTACGCATCATAGAATTGTAATATCTATCTCACAATTTAAATATTCAATACATTTCAATTGCATTCATCATATCATAACTTACTTAATGTAATCACATTTAATACTTAAATTGAACATCATCAGTATATAAGCCATCATAATTGAAGTAAAGAATTCAAAATCATAAGATCATAGCAATTCACCTTCAAAAGCCTTCCTCAAGATCTTATGATAAATCCAACCATAATAACCTATCAAATTACTTAAAAAATTGTAAAATATTAATCTATTCATGAACTTAGTCAATTGTATGATCGATAATCAATTAAACATCAATTCATAACCTAGTGTTAGGGGAATAAGGTTGATCATGAATTCTTAAAAGTAAGATTCAATCCCAGCAATACATTACCCTAGGAAATACATACATGAATTAGAATAGTTAAAACAATTCTAAGAATCAATACATTCATCAATTCCTATCAATTCATAAGTAAGGTCCCATGATTTGGGGGAAATTGGGGAAATGACATGTGTAACACTCCAAAAGTCGAAAACCTAATCTAGAGCCTCACATGAGTGTATAAGGTTTATAACACTTTTTTATGGTCAATAAGAATGTATAAAAGTTAGTTTGGAAGTCTTAGACTCAAAATATAAAGGAATGTCCATGACATCCAGAGACTACTACAAAAAGGTGCTAGTGTACCTTAACCTATTTCACGAGGTTTTAGGATTTGGGATTTATTGAAATTTGGTGAAAGGGTGTCTAACATATATTTAAGTAGGTTTAGGATTGAAAAATGTGTGTACGAATCCCCAAGGAACACCTTAGTGTTCCTTGGAGAGGACCCTTGCATTTGACCCAATGCTTCCAAATAAGGCAGTGTAGACAGTGTCTACCTATGACCTGCAAGCAACGAGGCGTAGGTTAATCAACGGGGATTCAATTCCTCCGTCAATGGACAGTAATCCAACATCATTAATTGTCCAAAAATCAAAACTCTCTGACAAAACAACGATTGCAGAGGACGGTGGGGATCCTTGTCGTCAATTGACCTACGACACGTATGTCGGGGTCTCGTAAGTTAAGCCTCTAACTGTCCTGTAAAGTTTAAAAATGGTCATTAATTATATTAGTTATTTAGGGGTTTAATTAGTGATTAGATTCTTATTAATTAGATTAGTTAATTAACTATATAACCTACCCTAAGTCTAAAACCTCACTTAACACCTCTTAATTCCCACACCAAAATTTCCTTTCCATCTCTCTACTTTCTCTCTCCTACAAAGAATAATTACATTGAAGTGCTAGGCCAAGGTCTTTAGGGCATAAAAAACTGTTCTTTTCTCAATCAATATTCAACAATTAACAAGGTATGGGAACCTTTCACCTTTGGTATTCCTTTCCCCAAATTGTTTTTCAAAAATTGGATTTTTTAAAAAAATGATTTTTTATGTTCTTTCTAATACGAAATTGATCTTCTAAATTGTATTGTCTACTGTTTATTTGGATTAGCATTATTGGATTAGGACGTATAATGATTTAATTATTGTAGTTTTTCATGAGTCAATCTAGTATGTGGAATACATCATGAAATTGACCCAACTCCCAAACCTTAGGTTATGAACTAGTTTTGAATTGAGTGATAGTGATGCAATTAACGTCATTGTTGTTTTAAATACTATTGAATGATGTGATTACGTATATTATCAAATTGCATTGGTTGGTTGATGGTAAGACCATGATGATGGCATTTGAAGGAGATTGGGTAAGTCTTGATATCTCAAACCTTTTACATCAATTATGATGGTTTGTACCTGATGATGAAATTCAATTGAAATTATATTGTGACTAGATTAAGTAGGTATGGTATGATGATAAAATTGAGATGTATTGACTATATGATTATGATATTATGCTTATGATTATTGGATATAAGGTCGTTTATGAATTATGAATGTGCCTTATCATATTTTAGTGATGTTAATGTGCTAATCTCAAATGTGAAGGGTTTTATTGGAAGGTGTTCTCATGCAATTCCTACTGAGCTAATGACTCTGATTATATAAAGAGATACTCTCCCATGGCTGAACTATGTTATGATTGTTAAATAAAGGTATTTCAAAAGGGACTCTAGCTTAGCACCTAGTGAATTAGTAGTGAGAGTATCCTTTCCCATATAGGGAAGGTAGGTTCTCTATTATACTCATGAAATTTGATACTATAATGTATGTAGCATAAAAAGGGTCCCAAAACACATCTCCTACTTCTTGAACTATGTGGCCCCCATTGGAATTATAACTAGTGGATTGACATACCGTGGTTTCACAGTATCTTTAATGTTTTTTCCTTAAGTTTAGAGAGTGTCAAAAAACCTTTTCGGATTGATTTTTATATATGTTTTTCTTTATTTGCAGGAAATCTTTTCAAAGATGAACGTGGACGTTTTTTAGCAAGAAATGTATAAGACACCACCTACGGAGCCTGTGACGGTGCGTCGAGATTGTGACAATCCATAGATGGCATCGTAGAGAAACTACTGAAGCAAGATGGGGAAGTCTGACCCAGTGTTGGATTACAAAAGTTTTTGACGGACCATCATAGCCATGATTATCAGTGTTGCTGGTTCGTCGCAATGATCAGAGAGTAGTCCCAGTATCCAATTTCCAAGAAGTTTAAGTATTTTGGAAAGGAGACCCTCGACGAACCGTCGTGCTTGGAACGGTCTGTCAAACAGTATGTTGAAGGTAATGAAGAAAGCAGCAGAAGAATTTGTGAAGTATGGGACGACGAAGGCCATGACAGTCCGTCGTGACCACGACTGTCCGTCACCAGGTCCGTCGACCCACCCACATTTTGATAGATTTTCAGTTATTATAATCCTTCTTTTATTAGGTTTTGATTTTATTATCAATAGTTCGGAAAACGTTGTCTTTGGGGTTAGACTTTTTGTTAGTAGACTCTATGATATTAGACTTTTTGATTTTTAAAATTTTTGGATAATCTTAAGTTCTCTTGTTCAAGTATTGAAGTATTAATTTCAGCAATTGTTACAGTTTTTCTAGAATTGATTGTTGGTGATTTTGTTGATTAATCAAGTGAATTTCTAGATTTTATTCTTTCTTATCAAAGTAAGTGCATGAATTCTTTTTTGAAATATATGAATATTTTTATTATGACTATGTGTAACTAAATTCCATAAATAGGGTTGTGGGAACCATGGGTGAATAATGAGGTAAAATCTAACTAAACTAACAATTCCAAAAGAGTGTCTTGCATGTATTGAAAATTATTTCATTTAGAAGTCTTTTTAACGGATGGCCAACGTTAGAACTCGCCTTAATGCTACTTGTTGGACCTAGGAGATAGATAATAGGAAAATATTATCAATATGGATTTAGTGGTTACTATATAATTGGCTAGTGTCGATTTGTACAGGTAATAAATTTGTCAAATATCGAATAAAATGCTTAATATGAGTAATGATAAGGGTTAGTATAGCAACACACGTAGCCGGACAAAAGTACGGAGTTTCTAGATGCCGGAGCAAGAATTTAGAAGCACATAACTTATCACTTTGCATGCAAGATACTAGAAAAGAATTATTATAGTTATAATTATCAAATTACGAACCTGTGGGGAACACTTAAACCCTAGTTACTTTTATTAATTTATTAAACTCCAAGATTTGAATCTGTTTGTTGTTTACTCTAATTTAGTTAGTTATTTTCATTAATTTAGAAATAAAAAACCCCTTTCATTGTCTGTTGTTTTATAAGGAAATAATTGACAAAATAATATTTATAATTGATTAAAGTTAAGTCTGAATTATTTTCCTCGTGGGAACGTTCCCAACCTCATTAGTTAGGTTCTTTACTGGATACAACCACTTTGCTTCTTATTTGAGAAATAAGTTTGAGCGTATCAAATTTTGGCGCCGCTGCCAGGGAAAGTAGCTATTAGATTAACTTAATATTATTACATAAGTTTGGTCGATATTTTCCTAATTTTATTTTTTATTATTTTTTATTCTTGCAGAACTATCTTCCTTGTATGCAAAATACACAGAGAGAAAGAGAACCCTTGTTTCCCTACGATTATGAATTAGAGCGTACACTATGCAATATGAATCGAAACTTGGATATTAACGATGATGATACAACCAGAACATATCAGCTCTCGTTGATGTTCATGGTCTGTTATTACCCGATGATCTGTCCTGCACTATTGTTCTGGTTGTCAGAGAACCTATTCCTAAGGGTCTCTAACTTTTCCTAAGTGTCCTCTGACGGACATCTAAGATGGACCGTCATTAACATAACGGTCCGTCCTACACAACCATCATGGTTGTCAAAGACCCTTGTCCTAAGGGTCTCCATTTATTTCCAAGTGTCCTCTAACGAATATCTAGGACGGACCGTCATACCCACGATGGTCCGTCCTGCACAACCGTCATGACGGTCAGAGACCCCTCTCCTTAAGGTCTCCATACTTTTTCTAAGTGCGCTACAACGGACATCAATAACGGACCATCATTATCATGAGATTCCGTCCTGCTGATCCGTAATAACTATCAGATTCTTTCCTTCAGGAGTATCCACATAAACATAGTTGAAGTAAGACATGACGGATCCCATGATGGTTCATCATACTCACGATGAATCATCACCTGGTCCGTCGTGTTTCACTGTTACTACAGATATGTCATTACAACTTTGCTCTTATATTATTTTTTGGTTATTTTTGCTTGTCTTGATTGATCTTCCTAGTACTAATATTGATTCTTTACAGGTACTATCTCTCATGGCACCAAAACAAGATCGAGTTTACGCATGTGGGTGTTTAAAGTCAGTTGCCTCGTCTGCCCGACTGGTTATAGGCTCTGATGATGAGCATGCTCCCCTGTACGAGCCCCCAGGCACTACCACTCCATCATTGCTGCACGTGCAACAAGAGCTATGCCCAAAAAGGAGGCGTCTGGCGTAGTCACTGCCTCGCAGTCTGATGATGAGCGTACACTGACCGGCACACCTTCTGGGTCAGCTACACATGAAGAAGGAGCATCTGGTTCCTTAAGAGTTTCATAGTCGGAGGAAGCCTCCGCATATGCAGAAGTCCTTGCACCCTCCATAGCTACACAGTCTACATCGTCTGATGAGGTTGATAATCCTGATTCCACTCCAAGCTCACCGACTGGTGCTCCCACCCCCGTTGCTGACCAGCCCAACCGGTGGTGTGTCGACGCGCAATACCAAGTGTTTTTAGACGCCAAGCTTCTAAATTTTAAAGGCGTCATTACACGGACCCTTACACTAGAGAGGCGGATCTTTACGAGAAGTCTCTCTACCATGCCAGAGATCCACAATCTCTTCACGAGACATCGGCTAGAGTGGACGTCTTGTTCGTTAGGCCGTTATAGTGAGGAGTTAGTATGCGAGTTTTACGCCTCTTACATGGCTACTATCCGATAACAAAGAGATAGGTGGGCTACCCCGGCAAAATAGGTCCCACTTGACCACGTCCGAGTATGCGACATACAGGTCGACATCTCCCTTCCCTCCATCCACCAGTATCTTTACGGCGAGGATTTTGATGCCAACAGGACCCCTCTCACCGCCGAGTTCGACTACCATTGGAAAATTGTAAAAGATGGCTAATTCTTGCGTGATCCATCGCTGAGAGAGACCACCAAGAGGTGGATGGCCCTGCACTTTTCTATTGATGGAGAGGGTTTCGACGGGGTAACGGAGCTGAAGGGAGCTATCAAGAAAGCTAACTTGACCTTCACGGCTAAGTTCTTATGGTTTATTGTTCGCCACTGTCTTTCCCCCAAGGCTGTTGATAATATAGTCAGATGGGATTGCGAAGGTCTAATGGCCGCGACGATAGCCGGGTTTGAGGTGGACTTCACTCGGCTTCTATAGGCGGTCATGCACGAGATGGCTTTCAAGGTCACAACTACTTACCCTTTTTTGTGCATGATATTTTCCTTATGCAGGTCTGCAGGTATGCCCTTCTTGCACATTGATAGCTCAAGACTTCGCTGGGCACTGTTGAAATCGGCCTCATCAGGGATGAGGCCAATGAGTTTGCTCCACGCAGAGGGTCTCGTCAAGAGTTGCCGCCACTTGGTAAAAATCTGGCTGATACGGTAGCAATTGGTCAAACGGCTACACAGGTTGCTTCCAAAACAAGTGACACTACCCCGGTTGAGTCAATGTCGGGTAGTAGCACTGCCCGTAGCTTCTCTCTCAGCCCCTTTCCCCACTCTAGTCCCGCTTGCTAGGGTTCAGAAACTATAGCCTCTGATTGACAGACTTCTTCATCACATCCAGCCTTAGATGCAAAGGTCTATTTCTAAGGAGGAGGAGCGCTTGGAGCGTAAAATGGTACAGCACATAGAGCGGAAGATTGATCAGGTTCATCAGCATTTGGACGCTTTTAAGTTGCGAGTGCTAACCCGGCCAGCCCCTCAGGTGGACGTGTCGATTCTTCGGGCTGCAGTTGAGAGTCTGCGAACGGAACAAGGTTTGGAGAAGAGGATGAGGCTAGAGCACGGAAGATGGAGCGCCGTTAGATGGAGGCTGCGAGGAAAGCCTCTCTTGATGATGAGTGGCGCGTCGGATAAGGGTTGTAGAGTCCACTGTTGGGGCATTTAGCTCCAGAGATGTGGACACCGCGGAAGGCACTACTGATAGTACTGTTGCTGATGAGGACACTACTGAGTGTGTCCAGACTACATAGTAAGTGGGTTCCAAGGAAACAGACCCACCAGCTTGCTAATCATCGGCGCGTTGCGCCCCAGGTTTGCTTTACCTACCACTATCGTACTTAAGTTTTTTTATGCATTGGAGAAAATTGCATACCTTTTTGTTAGGGGTGGGGTAAATTAAAAGTGAATGCTAGGGTGAAGTTTGAGTAGCCCCATTCACGATCCTCTTTTGGGGTTCTCTTGCCTGTGTTCTTTTTCCCCAAGAGATTGATTATTTATATTATTGAACCGGCATGTCTACGTCTTGTTTGCATAGTTTTACTATGTAGCATGATGGATAAAAAAAATGATATTCTGATGTAATAAAATTGATGCATGGCTAGGCACAGTAATTGATAAATGTGTGGTTTTAAGAATGACATAGAGATACACCACTACATGACCCTAAGTCTATGACTCGAGCTAGGTTTATGATAATCTGGTAGAGTAATGAGATGTCAAGTGAGTGTAAGAAAAAATTGAATAGTCAACTATTTGTACTAAGCTAGAACTTGCCTAGTTAGTCCTGCTAATAGAAAGTTGTAATAGACAATTAGGAAAAGATATTAGGCCCTTGTTCAATATAGCCAATTTAAAGCCTAAAATTGATTAAAAAAAGAATGAAATAAATCCCTTTTTGATCCAAATGATTTGAGTGAACAATAAACCTTTCTTTTTCACCCCAACTGATCTTTTCTGGAAATAATGTGTTGGCCTTGGTCTCTCCTTGGACATGTGCACCTTAGCTTATGCCAAAAGCATAAGATTAGGGTGGCTAATGCACTAAAAAACCTTTTCATGGCTCTGACCCAACTTAGGGTATTTTCTACTTTGACTCATGGCAAAGCCATGAGTTGAGGGTGTCTATTATGAGGAATCCTCTGGAAGGGGGGGTTGAAATAACAAAGAGAGGAAAACAACAAAAGTAAAGTGACTCATGAAAAAAGTTGAAAGAAAGTAAAATAATATATATATATATAGATAATATATATATATATATATATATATATATATATATTTAATATAATCAAGAAAAGAAAAGAGTCACTTGCACAAATGAGGAAAGAAGGGAAAATAGCATGGTGAAAGAATATGAGAAATTGGCGAAACAAAACGATAAAAAGTGGTACTCTTAGCCGATATGCCAAGGAGGGAAAAAAGTCACTAAAGTATACCTAAATATACCTTTCCTGACCATAAGCCTATCATACAAGCTAATAAAGTCCTATCATGATCCTAAGAGTTGTATAACGAACTTAAAGTAGTGAAAATAAGGGCAAGATTATGGCAATATGTATGAATGAGTTCTTAATTTGTTCTGAGAGTGAGTGTTTAAAAGTAATGCTTATACTCAAACTGAAATAATTGTATGAAAAATGAGGATTTTTTTAAATGAGGACACCAGTAACAATATCGGAAATATTAGCAACTCAGTTAGAAATTGAAGAGGATATGTGTCAGTGCGTGGTGAGTCTGTGTCATCGACTGTTTCCACATAATTCAAGCCTACTAGTGATAACATGCATAACCATGAAGAGAATGATCCGGACTGACAGCCAAATGATTGCGAAAGCTAAAATATGGATACTATTGTACAATGATTTTGTAGTAAGTCATAGTGTGTCGCTTAAGGAAAAACAACGAATTTAAGTTGAGGGTTTTGATATACCGTGGTTTCACGTAATTTTTAATGCTTTTTCCTTAAGTTTAGTGAGTGTCAAAAAGCCTTTTCTAATTGATTTTTATGTAGGTTTTTCATTATTTGCAGGAAATCTGTCAAAAGATGAACACGAATGTTTTTTAGCAGAAAATGCACAAGAGACCACCTACGGAGCCTGTGATGGTCCATCGAGCCCGTGACAGTCCGTAGGTGGCATCGTAGAGAAGCTGCTAAAGGAAGATGGTTGGAAAAGTCCGTCATACCTGCCGTTGAGGGTAATAAAGAAAGAAGCAGAAGAATTTGTGAAGTATGGGACGTCAGATGCCATGAGGGGTCGTGGTGACCACGACGGTCTCTCACGAGGTCCGTCGACCGAGCCGCCTTTTGACAGATTTTCAGTAATTAGAATCCTTCTTTTATTAGGTTTTGTTTTTATTATAAATAGTTAAAAAAAACTCGTTTTGGGGGTTAGACTCTTTGTTAGTAGACTCTTTAGTATTATACTTTTGGATTGTTAGACTTTTGGAGAATCTTTAATCCTGTTCATGTATTGAAATATTAATTTCAGCAATTTTTACACTTTTTCTGGAATTGATTGTTGGTGATTTTGTTGATTAATCAAGTTAGTTTCTGGATTTTATTCTTTCTCTTCATAGTAAGTGCATAAATTCTTATATGAAATATATGAATATTGTGATTATGACATTGGGTAACTAAACTCCATAAATAGGATTGTGGGAACCATGGGTGAATAATGATGTAAAATTTAACTAAAATAACAATTCCAGAATAGTGTCTTGCATATATTGATAAGTCTTTCATTTAGAAGTCTTTTTAATGGATAGCCAACGTTAGAACTCTCCTTAAAGCTACTCGCCGGACCAAGGAAGTAGATAATAGGAAAAGAATTATCAACATATTTTTAGTATATACTATCTAATAGGCTAGTGTCCATTGGTACGAGGTAATAACATAGTCAAATATCGAATACAATGCTTAATATAAGGTAAAGGTAAGGGTTAGTATAGAAACACACGCAGTCGGACCAAGGTGCGAAGTGAAATTTTCTAGATGCTGGACCAAGGATTTAGATATACATAACTTATAATTTTGCATGCAAGATATTAGGAATGAATTGTTATAGTTAGATTTATCAAATTAGGAACCTGTGAGGAATACTTAAACCCTAGTTACATTTATTAATTGATTAAACTCCATGATTTGAATCTGTTAGTTGTTTTCTTTAATTTAGTTAGTTATTTTCATTAATTTAGAAATAACCCCCCCCCCCTTCTATTGACTTTTGTTTTCTAAGGAAATAATTGACTAAATAATAGTAATAATAGATTAAAGTTAACTCTGAACTATTTTCCTCGTGGGAACGATCCCAACCTCATTAGTTGGGTTCCTTACTTGATACGACCCTTTACTTCTTATTTGAGAGGTAAGTTTGACAGTGTCAGGATCAACCTAGATATTATGCTCATGTTTTGGTACAACTTTGGCAAGTAGTCCACCTTCTCTCGGTTTAGGGTTCCATAACACCGTATTCTACATTATCTTATGCGGTCTATGGAGGTGAAGGAAAGATGTTCCCAAAAGTAAATAAGTAATTAAGTGAACATTAACTAGGAGGACCTAAGGGGTTTGACTTAGTTTATACAGGGGGATGGTACTCTACATATTCAATGCACTAGTTTGCCTTGAGGGAAATCCTAGAATGTGATTCTAATGTGTTATGCTCTTATAAGATAAAAGTTATGCCTATGTTGATTATTCATGTTAATGGTTTATATTACTAAATTTGAGGATGAATACTTATAATCATATAATATGTGAAGTTGGAAATTATTCATGATCTTTTGGCTAGTTTGCTTGGTTGAGTAAGCTTATGGGGCTTTACTTGATCATTGCACTAGTAGACTTGATGAAGGCTTATGGAAAAGGGTTTTACTTACGTGGTAATGTTAAGACTCATGAATATTCTATGTGGTTATGACATGATGTTAAAGTTTTGTTGTCTATGGATTCTATTATGCTATGAATATGTTGACTTGGCTTAACTTGAGTATGTTGGTCTTATTTTTAATAGGCTTATGTCATAAGAAGTATATGATTATTGACTTATATGTTTTATTGGGTTGTTCACAAGGATTTTCAACGTAACTTGGCAAATTTTTTTTAAATGGCCATTTTTAGAATGTTTTCCATGTTGTGTGTGCATATATTTTCTTACTTAGTTCAAGTGATTTTCTAACCCCCTATGTCTCCCTTTTCTCCAACATTTTAGATTCCTGTCATTGAAGAATTCGTGACAAATTTTGAAGGAAAGCTTGGATTATTTCTCCATGTGTGGTTATGTCCTCACGTTATAAGGATGATACCTTTTTTGTCTCACTCTACCTATGATACATTGTTAAAGTCTAAAGACAATCATTTATTCTTTTTGTTTCAAGATATTGTTGTAAGCCCTAAGTGGCATTTATACATTTGTGTAAGGGCTTTGGTGATATTGTTCTATTTCGTTTGGATGGTTTAATATGAGACGTACCTATTAAGACTGTAAGGTGTACTTTATGTAGCATAAAAGTAGAAGAATATGTAATCTTCTTATACGACGAGTCTATGTAAACTAGGTATGAATATATAAATTTTAGGTGAGAGGTCTATGTAAAACTCATAAAGTATATATAAATGAAAATTTTTAATTTTCTACACCTTTTAACCTATGAATGAAATGATGAATGATAAGGGGCTAGTCTTAGTCCTCTCTGAAAACAATTACACCGTTTACTTCTACGGGACGCTCCCTGGATGTGACAAACTTGGTTCACAACATGAGGTTCAATATCTTCAGGTTGATGTCTAATTAAACCAAGTCAATGTAGACTCTTATTCATAATTGTCAAGGGCGTTACACTTATGAATGAGATACTATGTGATTTTTCAGAAACTCTCATCTTCTATGATCTATATGTCCTACCCCTACAGTCTAATTATGTGCTTTCACCTAAATTTTGTATTGTGGTTATAGATATGAATACTCAAAGAGAAGCTTATAGAAGGGTCGAGGAAAAAATTTCTAATGTGGGAGATCATGACTGTCACGTGCCTTCACAAGACAACAAAATGCCTCCACTTGAAGAAGTAGCTATGGGTGAGCAAGTTCCGGTGGTTCCTCCACCGATGACCGATGGAAAGATAAGGCAGCTTTCTCAATTTGGCCCAATACATGAACTATAAAGCTAATGGTGTCACCTCTCAAGTCCAAGCTATGACATCCCAAGGAAATAGGGAGGTTGGACCTCGAGTATCTCAACATGCTAGCACTATGGCCTCTTGTTTGAGAGACTTTACTAGAATGAATCCACCTATATTCTTTGGGTATAGGTCGGATGAGGAACCTCAAGATTTCATCGATAAGGTCTATAAGATTATTTATGCTATGGGTGTGACCTCGATTGAGAATGCGGAGTTGGTGGATTATAAACTCAAAGATGTGTCCAAAACTTGGTACACAAAATGGAGATATAATAGGGAATTAAGGGGTGTTCAGGTTACTTGGGAGATTTTCTATAAGGATTTTCTTGTTATTCTTTTTCCTAGAGTTTAGGGAAGCTAAGATTGATGAATTCATCAACCTTCTTCAAGGAGGTATGAGTGTACTTTACTACTCCTTAAAGTATACTAAATTATCCCAAGTATGCTCTAGCCTTAGTGTCAACCCAAGGGATAAGATGAATCATTTCTTATATGAGTGTCAAAAGACGTTGAAGAAAAATGTCATTCGGCTATGCTTCATGATAATATGAACATGTCTCGTCTCTTGATTCATGCTCAATAGGTGGAACAAACATGATGTTAGGAGAATGAATAGAGAGTCGAAGAGGGTCAAGTTTTATGATTGTGGTTCTTCAAAGGGGAGGTTGGAAATTCAAGACAAGCCTAGATTCAATAAAAGATTCTCCAATCAAGTTTCTTCCAAATTAACCAAGGCTCATGATAATAGGGTGTCTAACCTAAGTATCAAAAGGGAAGAGGTACTAGTTAACCATCTAAGAAGCCAACTTGTGGAAAGTGTGGTAATAAGCATTATGGTGAGGGCCTTGTTGGGATGGAAAATTGCTTTGGATATGGAAAGAGTCGACACAAGGTTAAAGATCGCTCTAATGTGAAGGGGCAAGACACGTGAGTGGTAAATAACAAGCAAGTGGTTCTAATATTGACACTTCAATAAAGAATCGCTTAGAGTTCTCCCCATGTGGTGAGTGATATGTCACAAGTTTGTCTATTGATCTATATGTTTTTACTTGATTCGGGTTGCTACTATATTATCTTCTTGTTATTCCTTTGCTAGCAAGGAATTTGATATTTTGCTTGATATTCTAAATGAACCTTTCAATGGTAATAACCGCGGAAGATGAGTAGGTTGTTCCAATGAGATATATAAAAAAATTGTCCTAATATTGACCAATAGAGTTTGTCCTATATATTGACCACTAGAGTTGCTCATGTTGAATTAGTAGAATTTCATATGATCGATTTTGATAGCACTTTGGGGATTGATTTTTTCCATCATTGTTTTGCTTCCATTAATTCTAGAACAAAATTTTTCAAGTTAAATTTTCCAAATGAACCTTCTTAGAGTGGAAGGGGGGAAATTCTATTCTTAGAGGTCGTACCATTTCTTGTCTAAAGGCTTGTAAGATGATCTCAAAAGGGTGTTTCTACTATATTGTAAGAGTCAAAGATTTATACTCCAAAAATCCTTACATTGAGTTAGTCTCCATAGTGGGGGAATATATAGAGGTCATTCCTAATGATATTTCTGAAATTCCTTCCGAACGGAAAACTAATTTTGGTATAGACTTGCTACTAGACACCAACCCCATTTCAATTCATCTTTATCGGATGGCTCTGGCCAAATTTAATTAGTTGAAGGATCAAATTAAAACTTGCTAGACAAAGGCTTTATTAAACCTTTTATTTCTCCATGGAGTGCTCTGTTTTTGTTTTTGAAGAAGAAGGATGGGTCCCTTAGAATATGCATTGATTTTTGCCAACTCAATAAATTCGCAATTGAGAACAAGTATCCTCTCCCTCAAATTTATGACTTGTTTGATTATCTCCGAGGTGCAAACTAATAATCTATGTTTTACTTGAGATCAGGGTATCACCAAGTTAGGGTTATAGGTGATGATACACCAAAAATGGCATTTCAAACTAGATATGGTCACTATGACTTTTTAGTAATGTCCTTGGTCTCACTAATAGCCCGACGGAGATTATAGACCTCATTAATAGGGTGTTTAAAAGTTACCTATATCCATTTGTCATTATCTTCATTGATGACATCTTCGTATATTTGAAAAATTATGGTCAACACATGGACCATTTAATAGTGTTGGTGCAAGTTCTTAAAGAAAACAAACTATATGCGTTGTATAGAAAATGTGACTTTTTGTTGAGTTAGGTTGCTTTTCTTGGTCATATACTCTCTAGTGAGGGAGTTGAGGTTGATCCAAGGAAAAATGAAGCGGTTAAGATTTGGCCTAAACCATTTAATCCAACCTACATTACAAGCTTTTTAGGTCTAGTAGGATATTATAGGAGATTCGTGGATTGTTTTTTGTCCATTGTTTCTACCTTGAATACTTTGACCCAAAAGAGTGTGAAATTTGAGTTGTCGGAGGAATATGAAAGAAGCTTCCAAATATTGAAATATAGGCTTACCTCTGCGCCGTAGTTGACTTACGGGAGGTAACAAGGGCTTTGTTGTACATTGTGATGCATCATTGAGTGGTCTTACGGTGTATCCTTATGCAACATGTAAAAGTAGTAGCTTATGCTTCTAGACAACTTAATGTGCATGACAAAAACTATCTAACCCATTATTTTGGTGTCGTCATCGAGAAGCGGAGGGTGGAGCTTTAAGTTAGCGGTCATGGTATTTCTCATGACGAGGTCAAGACCCTAGCCAAAACCGATGTAGTTGACCTTTCAGAGGTCGCTAACAAGCCTACTTACGTCGTCATTACATCATCTAGATTAATTTTGTCGGAACATTTGAAACTTTTACTTACTTGAAGTGCACATAGACTTCATAGTAGGATCCTTTATACTCATATAAGATTTATCTACATCAGTTTATAATCATATACAACAACTATCTAATATCAAGATATTCAACTGAATGAAATAGTCATATCTGCATAAAATATAAAGTTGCCAGAATTTCACGAATACAATGTCTAAAAATAATTGAGAATGAAATGGTAGTGGAACATACTCAACTATATCAAGCCTACATCTAAGATAGAATATAATGGGCAAGCATTCGGAAAGCATGAGGGCCTACCATGTCCGGATAAATGCTCCACATCCAGAGAGCTTCAGCACCTTCTTGTAAACTTTAGCGTCCACCTGTGCCTGCACCTAAAAGTAAAGAGTTGTATGGGATTAGTACACACTTGTACTAAATATGGGTACATGCAAGCAAACACCAAGGACATGCATGATTAAGAAGAGATCTTTCCTAACGATATGAGTTATGAAAAGTCAAGTAAGTGGACTTTCCGAAATTGGATTAGAAAACCCATGCTCTGAGAGTAACATGCACTATCATATGTAACATATTGAACACAACACATAACATATTGGCTATTATCACATAACATCTTTCATATGATTGCTCCATATGCCATGAGACCTTGGAATCATGGAATTCACATTAGGACTTCCCAAAATGAGGTCTCAACATATGGGACCTCAACTATGGACTTTAGCAAACACAGATTCCGCTTCATTCAATCATACGTACTTCGTTTTCGTTCGTTCATAATCTAGTGTAAGCACCAGCCATACCTAGGATGTAGTTTAATAATTTCATCGGGTTCGCAGTTCAATGACAAAGAATTACCTAGTGTCATTACTTAAGTCTATCTAACCTCTTGATTATCCTATCCTCACACTTTTGTATCGTTCATTTCATTATGTTCATTACATGAGGCTGGCCTCATTCTTTCTTTGGGAGCTTTAACCTTAATCGATATAGTTAATGTGAGCATCATGAAATCCAGTGTTTAACCCCACACCAAAAAGTGGTGGAACCATAGGCCAAAGTGAACAAAAACATGCTAGCATATATAGGGAATCGAACCCTGTTAGAACCTTATATTGGAAGTATAGGTTCAAAGACTAAGGGATATAAGGAGACCTATACCTGTCTGGAAGGACAGTCTTATCTCATGATAATCACACGAACATGTGCCTTACCGAAAGAATAAATGGAAACTCATAGCTAGCCTATCGGTGCTCAATATAAAGTTCCTTTTCATTCATCTCATAAATCATAGAAGGTGGCTTCTACAATTAGGCCTCATAGCTCATTAGATGATTTCTCCTATCATCACTAGTATTAAGTATACTTTAACTTCAACACTTTCATTAAAGTTTTGATAGAGACTGGTCTTTTCATTAACCTACACTCTCATAGGTGAGTACGTCTTGCTAACATTTACTTAGACTCATTTGAGATTTCTCTAACCTTTCACATTATCTTCTTATCAATTTTTCACCACATTCATTAACTTTAGCACATTTACTCTTCATAAGTACTCACCCCTTTTACGTGAATGTTCTACTCATCGTATGCAAATACACTTGGCCCTTTAATGTGTGTCAGACTCTAACCTAACCCATAGAGGGTTTCATCATATCTTCAAATAATATCTTAGTTTCACTTACTTTTAAATGTATGCTAGACTTATGAGTCCACACATACAAGCCATGAGGCTTCATTCAAAATTAGTCTAAGTGATTCATATTTACCCAAGATTATGTAGTACAAGACTTTTTTTTTATAGGTATGCCAAGATATCAATTTTGATCCTTAGAGGAAGCATTCATTAAATAATATTTCATATACAACTTATGTATCAATACGGGATTGGGCAAGGGAACCCAATTTTTAATAACTTAAGCAACACTGAATCTTATATTAAACTTGATAATTGCATTTTTTTATGATTTGGTGGACTGTAGTTCGATCTGCATCACTCCCATAAAATTTCCTTTGGTTTTCCTCTTCTCTTTCTCGTTTAGGGCAAGGAGGTTGTGGGATCAATCCCCCACAAGATCATTCTTTTTCTTTTAATTTATCTCTTAACTTTCTCACCTATGCAAGAGGTCGTGGGATCAATCCTCACTCTTCACATTAATTTTTCTCCTTTATTTTGATCCTATGTCTCTCGTCCATTCAAGAGGTCGTGGGTTCAATCCCCACTCTCCACATGTATTTTTTTCTCCTTTATTTTTCTTCTAACTCTCTCATCTATTCAAAAGGTTGTGGGTTCAATTCCCACTCTCCACACTTATTTTTCCTTTCATTTTTCTCATGAAATTTTGTGTAGTTTACATTTGGTGAGGTCTTGGTTAAACTCCCAAACCTCAAAATTATTACAAAAATTTAAAACATAGCTATTTTTTTTTAATTCTTGGCCGAGACCACCAATTTCCAACAAGCGTGAAATTTTGTCTCTTCCAATCCATTTTCTCTCATTCTTATATTAATTTTTTAGTATTTTGAGTGACATTTAGTAATCCACCTTGACCATTTATGAACATCACGTTTTTAACATTTTTATTCACGCGAAACACAACATTTAACATACAAATTGCATGCAGCTAACATAGTAAATTTTCCGCACACACATCTCAAAATAGTCAACTTAACATACTTTTCTAGAATATATTTTTAATCTGTAGTAGGCGTTCTAGATACATTAAGCATTACTTAGCATAGCGATTTTAGGGCTGTTAAAGCATTTGCCTCTAAAATATGGAGGCATTATTTGTATGGTTTCCATGTTGATGTGTAAACCGACCACAAGAGTCTGCAATATGTGTTTACTCAAAATGAGTTAAATCTTCGACAAAAAAGGTTGTTGGAATTGTCGAATGATTATGACACGAGCGTTCTCTACCTCTCCGGAAAATCCAATCTGGTTTCGGATGATCTAAGTCATATACCATGGGTAATATGTCTCATGTAGAGGAATCCAAGAAAGATCTTATGAAATATGTGCATAGGTTGGCTCGTATGGGTGTGAGATTTGAAGAATCTGCAAATAATGGTTTTATGGTACATCATAACTCTGAATCATCTTTCGTGGTTGATTTGAAGTCTAAGCAACAATTTCATTAATCAGTGATGAATTTAAGTAATCGGTTCTTGTTAAGATTAATGAGTCATTCTCCTTATAAGGGATGATGTCTTGAGGTATCACGGAAAGTTGTGTGTGCCCAATGTTAATAACTTGAGAAACCGGATTCTTGAGGAAGCTCATGGTTCCTGTTATTCAATTCAAACGGGTTTTACAAAGATGTATTGTGACCTTAAAGAAATGTTTTTGTCGAAAAGCTTAAAAAGGGACATAGTGGAATTTGTTTCAAAATGTCCAAATTACAAATAACTGAAAATCGAGCACCAACAGCCAAGTGTTTTACTTTAAGAAATACAAGTTCCTCCTTGGAAATGGGAAGACATAAATATGGACTTCGTGGTAGGTTTTCCTTGTACACAAAGGCAACTTCACTCAATATGGATGGTTATGGATAAGTTGACACAATCCACTCATTTTATACCCGTCAAGTCCATATACAAGGAGGATGATTATGCATGGATTTTCATAGATGAGATTCAGTGACGCCATTGTATTCCATTATCCATAATATTGGGTAGGAGCGCGCAATTCACAGCTAGTTTTTGAATATCATTCCAAAATGGATTAGGTACAAACCTAAAGTTAAGCACCATTTTTCATCCCCAAATGGATTTTTAAGTGGAGTGTACTATTAAAACCCTAGAGGATATTCATAGAGCTTGTATAATTGATTTCAAGGGAAATTGGGATAAACATTTTCCTTTGGTTTACTTTTCTTATAACAATAGTTACCATTCCACTATATTTATGGCTCCTTTTGAGGCCTTGTATGGTAGGAGATGTAGATCTCTGATTGGATTGTTTCAAATGGGCGAGTCTTCACTCTTGCGTCCCCAATAGATTTACAAGACTTTGGAGAATGTTCACATTATAAGGAACTGGTTGAGAACAGCCTATAGCCGGCAAAAGTCTTATGCCGATTATAGGAGAAGGGGCTTAGAATTTTAAGAGGGTGATATGGTGTATCTAAAAATTTCACCGATAAAAGGAGTGGTGATATTTGTCAAGAAAAAGAAGTTTTGTTTTCGTTATGGGGTCCATGTGAAATTTCACAAAGGGTTTGCAAGGTTGCATACGAGTTGACATTACTTAGAGCATTTGTTTTGGTTCATCTGGTGTTATATGTCTCCGTGCTTTAAGTAGTGCATCACTCATCCCGAATCCATACTTTCTATTGACGGTCTAGTTATAGAAGGGAACCTCTCCTATGAGGACGTTTAGGTTGATATCCTTGATACACATGTAAAGAAGTTGAGGAACTAGAAGGTTCCTTACGCAAAAGTTCTATGGAAGAACTACCTAGTTGAGGGAGCCACATGGGAGGCCGAGGCCGACATGAAATTGGCATTACCCTCAGCTCTTTGATGAATACGGTTAGTTTTTCCTACTAATAATTAAAAAAAGAACAAATTGAAATTGACTTTTTTTTGCAAAGATGTGCATATTTATAATAAAGGGTTTTTATTAAAATAAGATTCATGTGAATGATGTTTCGCTCAATTTTTCATTTATTTGTGGTGTGTGGTATGATGTTGCCTATATGAAATGAGATTGAGCATGTTCATATGTTTTGAAGGAAATTTTTGGCATAAGTTACTACATGTTGTGTTTAGCTCATATTGTTGTTAAAAAGAAAATTCCTCATACTGTGGTTTTTAGTTCTTATCAATTGTAATTGATGTTTTAAGTTACCTTGTGTAAATGCCATGTTATGTTTATTTGAGTTGTATATCCTTCTGATTCTATATGTTTTGTCTTCAGCTGATAGTATTTATTCTATCCTTTCCCTTCAAAAGATTTTTAGTGTCAAAACATCAAAGAACGTCCACGACGTGCAAAGACTAGTGCAAAAAGGTGCTAGCGTGCCTTAGCCTATTTCATGGGGTTTTAGGAGATTGAATTTAATGAAATTTTTTAATAGGGTGTCCAAGACATATAAAAGTAGTTTTAGGATCTAAGCGTCCAGGTACGACTCCCCAAGGACCACCCTAGGGGCATTTCACCCAAAACTGCCAAATGAGGCAGTGTAGACAGTGTCTACCTACGAACTACATGTGACGTGCCATAGGTTAACCGATAGAGCGTCAATGCCTCCATCTATTGACCAAAACTAAGGTTGCATAGTACGGTAGGGGTCTTTTCCATCGATTGACCTATGTTTTGTAGGTCAAGGTCTCGTAGGTTAGGACTTTGACTTTTCTGTGAAGATTAGTTAGGGACATTTAATTAATTTAGTTAATTAGGGGTTTAAATAGTGATTATTATATGGATAATTATATTATTTAAATAAGTATATAATCTACCTAATTCTAAAACCTCACTTAACACCTCTCAATTCCCAAACCTAAATTGTTCTACTTTCCCTCTCCCAAAAAAGAAGAACTCCATTGGAGGGCGAGGTCAAGTTCTCTAAGGAAGAAAGAATGGTGATTTGATCATTAATCTTTAACAATTAACGAGGTATGGGAATTCACCTTTTGGGAATCCTTTCCCTAAAGGGTTTTTCGAAAATTGGTTTTTCAAAAAAAAGATTTCATATGGGTTTCTTTCTAATAACAAATTGATCTTCTAAATTGAGTTTTCTATTGTTTCTTTGGGTTATTATGCTTTGATTTGTACTTATAATGATTCAATTATGCTAGTTTGTATGAGTTAATCTATCATTTGGAATATTTCATGAAATTGACCCAAGTCTCTAACCCTAGGTTATGAAGTAGTGTAATATTAAGTTGTAGTGCTGCAATTGAATTCATTATTGTGATTACTATTAATTTATTTAATTAAATATTTATTTGATTGAATTGGATGGTTGATTGTATGACCAAGATGATGGACTTTGAAGTAGATTGGGTAAATCTTGATATCTAAAACCTTTTACTTCAATTATGATATCTTGTACTTAGTGATAAAGTTCAATTGAAGTTCTCTTGTGATTTTATTAATTTCGTTTGTATAATGAATAAATTGAGATGTCGTTATTATATGATTATGTTATTATGCTTAAATGAATTTTTTTAAGGTTGGTTTGAACTTGACACATCCCAACAATACCACCTAAACATAACAACGTCGTCACGCTCGAAGAGACTAAGACTACCTCGTAGCATTCATCGTTACTTCATAGGTAAAAATTTGGAAAATTTAAAACTTTTCACCTACACTACTTTATGAGGTTTACTTAGACCTCTTCTTACACATAATAAATTCTATCGAGTATACATAGACCATTCGTATAAGAAGATTATATAGTCTTCTACTTCTATGCCCACATATAGAAAACATACATAGTATATTCTTATAAATGATGTATCATATTAACGATCTTAGCGGAGTCAAATCATCATGGGCATAAGCACTTACTCATATGTAGAAATGTCACATAGGGCTAATAACAATATCTTGAAACAACGTGAATGAAATTATTGTCTTTAGACTATAACTAAGAACTATATCTGGAGTAATAACAAAGAATCATCCTCAAACTTGAAGACGTACCCACACTTGGAGAAAGGATCCAAGCCTTCCATAAAATTGTCACAAATCCATCTATGACCGGAACCTAAAATGTTGGGGAAAAGGGAATAAATATGGTTAGCACATAACTTGTATTGAGTATGGAATCATATGCACATACAACATAGAAATCATTCTAAAAAGTAACATTTCATTAAAGCATGCTAATTTACTTTTAAAACACCTTATACAAATTGAAGAACAAATACAAGTCAATAAGCACATATTTCTTAAGTCAAGACCATGTAAATGAAAACACCAACAATACCAAGTCTAGTCAAGTCAACATTCATATCAACATAAATGAGAAAATAATCAACACAACTATACCTTGAGTTATAATTATAAACAAGCATGTCTAAGAGTTCATAACATCATAACTTAAGCAAGACCATCATTGATACACCCCCATTAAGTCCACTAGTGCAATAAATAAGTAAGACCCAATAACCTCACTCAACCAAGTACACCAACAAGAACTATAAGCAATGCCCACTTCACATACTATATAATGAAAAGTAAACATCATCATATTTTAGAAATAGACATCAAAAACATGTTCATAAGTGAAACCAATATCACATAGTGTCTTTAACATGTAAGATCCACATATATATATCATTTATATTTATAAGCACACAAGAACATAGAACATCTTTATTAGACTTCCCTCAATGCTAATGAGTGCAATGTATAGGTAGAGTCTCATACCTCTACCTAGACTAAGTCAAACTCCTTAGGTATTCGAAGTTATATTTTACTTTATTGCTTCATTTTACTTTTGGGAACATATTGCGTTAATCAAAAGAAGGCGGACTTCTTACCAAGGTATTACCAAAACATGAATATAGCATCTGTGTGGATCAACTAGCTAGTATTTCTATTGGGGCAACATAGTTCAAGAACTAGGAGATGTAGTTGGGACCATCTTTAATTTACATGCGTTATGGACTCCAATATCATGAGTACATTAGTGATCCTACCTTCTATATGTGGGAAGGGACACTCCTCATTTCTAGTTCACTCGGGTCTAAGATAGAGTCCCTTTTGCAATGTGTTTCATTAATAATCATAACTTTGTTTAGGTAATAGAGTATACCCCTGAAATAGTTTTCATCGTAGATCATTGGACTTGTATGAGTATTCTCCTTTCATTACAATTCACACATGTGAGGTTAGCACATTTACATATTCCTATTATGATAAGGAACATAGGTAAGTCATCACCACCCTTATATTATTACATCTTATGCAAAAACACACAAGTCATAAAACATACATTGCAATTAAACATCATACCAAACCGAATCAATTTCATCATAAGGTATACTTTAATATAATTCTTCACTAAACACAAGTAGTAATAATTGGAATAAAAGGATTGAGATTACAAAGCTTACCCTATCTCCTTCACAAGCCATCAGCCAAGGTTTTACAATCAAACATTCAATTAAACCCAAGAATGTGTGTAATATGATCACACAATAGTAACTTACATAATAATTAAGTCAACTGAATCACCACACAACAATTCATCACTAGATCATAACATATGATAAGGGACATGGGTCAATTTCATGATTAACTTCACAAACTAGGTTAATTTATCAAGAATAGAATAATTAAATAATATTACATCATAAAATAATCATAATTATCTAAATAAACCATAAAAAGAAATTTAGAATATCAAATTAGTAATAGAAGAAATCCCATCTGAAACTCATCTTTTTGAAATCAATTTTGAGGAACCCTTTGTGGAAACGAATCCCATACCTTGTTAATTTATGAATATTGATGGAGAAAATTAATATAATTGATGCCCTAGTACCCTCCTTTCTTGTCCTTCTATTGAATATTTATGGGATAGAGAAAGAAGAAGGAAGGAAGAGCAATTAGGTTTTGGAAAATATGAGAGTTGGGTAAGTTTAATTAGGATTGGGTCTTTATATAAGTCACTAACTAACTTAATTAGACCTCCATTAACCCCTAAATAATTAACTAACCACATAATTAATTAATTAGACTAACTTAGAACATGGTAACAAAAAAGTGACCTGACCTACGAGACCCCGCCCTACGGGTCGTAGGTGAGTCGACGGCCAGTGTCCCTTTAGTGCTGCACATGCTTGATTTTGGTCTAATACTTGCCAAAATGACCTCTTAGTAAAAATTTGTCTGATTGTCCATCGGTAGTGGCAATCGACGCCCTGACAACTGGACAACACCTCGTAGACTGCCCCTCGTCGATTGCTACTCTCTTATACAGCTTTTAACCACAATGCAAGGGTCCTCCTCAAGGACCCTTTGGTTGTTCCTTGGGGATTGGTACCGAGACATTTCGACAATAAACCAAATATAATACATGTTATACACCTTACTACCAAATTCCATCTAATTACGACTCCAAAAACCCTGTCAAATTGGCTAAGGTACACTAGCACCACTTGAACTTGTTTCCGGACGTCATGAACATTTCTTGACACTGTTATTCTGGAACATATGAAATGACTTATATACGTTAAATTTGACCTTAATACAGTGTTACAACTCTTAGAATCTCATGGTAAGCTTTAGTTTAGGCATTAGATTTTCGGACTATTACAGAAGTACTTATGTGCCTTATCATATAATAGTGATGTTAATATGCTAATCTCAAATGTGAAGGTTTGTATTTAAAGGTGTTATCATGCAATTTCTATTGATAAAATGACTATGACTATTTAAGGAGCTACTTTCCTTTGACCAAAACTATGTTATGATTGTTAAAGAAAGACATTTCAAAAGGGACTCTAGCTTAGCACCTAGTGAACTAGTAGTGCGGAGTGTCCCTTCCCAAATAGGGAATGTTGTTTTACTATTATACTCATGATATTGGAGACTATAATGCATGTAGAATAAAAAGGGTTCAAAAACACATCCCCTAGTTCTTGAACTATGTTGCCACCATTGGAATACTAGCTAGTGGATCCACCAAAAATGTTATGTTCATGTTTTGGTACTAATAGGGAAAATAGTCCACCTTCTTTTTGAGTATGGTTCAATGACACCGGGTTCCACACTAGCTCACGTGGTCTATGTCAGTTAAGGCAAGATATTCACAAATGTAAAATGAAGTAATAAAGTGAACTCTAATCAGGAGGACATAAGGGGTTTGACTTAGTTTATATAGGGGTATGTGACACTACCTATACATTGCTCTTGTTGTCCTTGAGGGAAATCCTATAAAGTGATTCTTATGTTTTATGCAATTATGATATAAATGTGATGAATATGTTGATTCTATGTTAAGGGTCTATATTGATAAAAGTGAGGATGAACACTTATAATCATATGATATGTGAAATTGGACACTTGACCATTGTACTAGTAGACTTCGTCAAGGGTTATGGATAAGGGTCTTACTTATGTGGTAATATTATGAACTCATGAATATTCTTTATGGTTATGAAATGACGTTAAAATTTTAATGTCAATGAATTCTATTATGGTACGAACATGTTCACTTGTCTTAACTTGAGTAGGATGGTCTCTTTTTGAATATGCTTATATTATAAGAAGTATATGATTATTGTATTATATGTTTTATTGGGTTCATCATAAGTCTTTTCGAAGCAACTTGTCATGTTTTTATAAAATGTCCCTTTTTAGCATTATTTCCATGTTATGTGTGGATATGTTTCCATACATAGTACAAGTGATGGGCAAACACCTTTTTCTTCCTTTTCACCAACATTTTAGGTTACGGTCATTGAAGGACTCATGACCACTTTTGAAGGAAGTCTTGGATCATTTCTCCAAGTGTGTCTATGTCCTCAAGTCCCGAGGATGATGACTTTTGCCTCACTCTACCTATGATACATTGTTATAGTCCAAAGACAGTCATTTCATTCTTGTTGGTTCAACATATTGTTGTAATCCCTGTATAGGCATTTATACATTTGTTTAAGTGCTTTGCCAATATTGTTCTATTCCGTTTATATTGTTTAATATTATACATCCCTATTAAGACTATAAGGTGTACTTTATATATATTTGGCATAAAAGTACAACACTATGTAATCTTCTTATATGAGGATTCTGAGTAAACATGCTATGAATATATTATGTGGAAGCGAGTGGTCTAAGTAAACCTCATGAACTAGATATAGATGAAAAATTTTAATTTTCCGCACTTTTTAACCAATGAATGTTATGACAAATGCTAAGAGGCTAATTTTACTCCTCTCTGAGGATGATGACACCGGTTATTTCTTGGGGGCGTGTCACATCCGCGGAGCACCCCCCAGATGCGACAAGCGTCGTCGTCCTCTCAGCGGACTCAAAAAAACCCTTAGCATTCGTCATAACATGTCATATGTTAATAATGCGGAATAATTAAAAACTTTTACATATACTAAGGAAGGTATATTTAGACGTCTCACATAGAAGCTTACTTAGGCATTCTTATTGCAACATCATAACATACATACCAAAGTCTAGAAGTTCTCTCACATAAAAACCATCTAAAGAATATGAAGCTTGGACTTAGCCAATACAAAGTTAATACACCATATAGGCCTTACTAAAATAGAATCCAAATGACAAAAGGAAGTAAAAAGTAAATCTTAAAATTAATAAAGTCCTCATAAGCTAGAATAATGAAAAGATAGCATCCCCGAACATGAGGACCTACCAATACATGGACAATTAGTTCCAAGCATCTTTATTCGACTTTCTTAATCTTATTTGGTCCTACACTACATTTGTAGTTATGTAATGTAAGGGGTTCGTACCCCACATATACTAAGTATAGGTAAAATGCACATAATATTTAAGGACATGCATGAAAAGGACCATTTCTTTAGAAAGCATGCTGAGTCATTTGAAAACCTTTAATGCACATACAATACTGCGTATACAAGAAGAGGATCACAACAACGTAAAGCATGATGATAACCAAAGACTTAACATCATAAAATAATATTAACATTTCATGTTCATGCGATCAGATAACATAATATATTAGACACTTACCAATGATCCAATCCCAAGCCTACAAGTGCAATGATCATGTGAAGACCCATAACCCCACATCATCAAGTAAACAAGATAGGAGATCATAAGTAAAGCTTTCCTTACACAACATATATCAATTGTAGTCATCATCGCATATAGAAATATAGACCAATAACAAGTTCATAAACATATCCAACATCATATAATAGTTACATGATATATCATAAGCATTAAACATTTTTTGTTATCATATTACATAAGAACAATCTCCTAGGGCTTCTGTTAGAGTCAACATGTACAATGTCTAGGTAGAGTCCCATAACCCTACCAATACTAAGTAGACTAGTCAAGTCATCCTATTCAATGTCCATTTACATTTATTTAATTTTAATATATGGAATAAGTATCGTAAAAGACATTAGACTTTGTGAGATAAACATAGAATCCGGTGTAGTGAAACCCCACATCGAAAGAAGGTGGTCTACTTTCAAGGTAGAACCAAAACATGAACATACCATTGTAGGTGGATCCACTAGCTAGTATTCCTATGGTGGCACCATAGATCAAGAAATAGGAGAAAATTAAAGACCTATAGTTACACATTACATGACAACCTCTATCTGAGGAGAGTCATTGTGAACCTACCTTCAAACTAGGGAAGGCACACCTCTCATATCTAGTTCATCGATGCTAAGCTAATGTCCCTTTGTAAATAACCTCTAAGTCATCATTTATTCATAAATATTATGATAGCTCATAGGATATTAACTCCTTATATAAACGTGATCATAAGATCTTTAGGTTTAGGATGACAAAATCCTTTCATCAGAACCTTATTTTGTGGGAATAACATGTCATAATGATAGTGTGTAAGGCATACAAGATAAACATCATCAACTTGCATTATCATATACTTACCATAATCCCACATTTAACGTATTTGTAGGCCAACATATATGCATAGAAAAATCATCCATACTTCAATTCAAAGTTAAAACAATTATAGGACAACATCAGCATAATAGAGAAATCATGAGTTTATAAGACTTACCTATTGCTTCCAAGAACCTTCATCAAGAACTTACGTTCAATCTACAACATCCATCCAAGAACTTAGTGAAATGCTCAATAACATAACCAATACCATACCATAAGGTCATATACAAGGCCAATTTGTAGTTAAGGATAAGAGAAAAGGTCATTAAAGAGTTCATTGAAGCTATAGTTCCATTCCAAACATTTACATGTTATCAAGTGATAGATGTAACCTAATTAAAACCATTATTTAGAGAAAGAACATGCTTCACACGAAAATCAAACATTACAAACCAATTAACCAAAAAATACATATTTAATTAACCATAGAAAATTGTTATTTTTCATCATTAGTCATAAATCTTGAGTTAAGAAGAAAACCCGTTTTGTAGAGTAAAAACTAGGAGTTGAATTCTTGAAAAAAATCTCTGGAAGGACCTTTTGGGTAAAGCAATCCCAAGAGTGACTAAATCATACCTTATTGATGAATATTTCACAAATTTCGAATGAAATCTTGAAGTCTTTGTCTTCTTCCTTATGTTTTTCTTGTTCTTTGATGGAGTTCGGAAAGAGAGTTTTTGAGAGAGATGAGAGGTATTTTTTTAATAACTTTTGAAGTGAGTGAAAGTGGTCTAAAACTTACCTATAATCATTATTAACTTGTCCCCTAAGATACAAAAATACCACTCACTTAAATGGGTCTTTTTGTGAAGTTAAATTTACTTTAAAAAGATGTGACGAATTCAAGAAGTTGTTGCGTGTCGCGGCGTCATTTCACATTTATTTTTTAAAATTTGAGGTAGAAAGAGAGTCTTGTGGAGGCTCCGCGTTTCGAGGAAACTTTTGAGTCTCCACATTTGTGCTGCCCATCACGCAGAAGCCCTCATTTCCTAGCTGCACGTAGGCTGCATTGGCAGCCTCATCGCCAAATATAGGGACGTCAACTACTTCAAATCACTTCCTCCTCAAGGACTGTTAGGGCGGTCCTTGGGGAGTCATTACCATACTTTTGGTTCCTTTGTACTACATACTACCTATTTAAAGTTTTTTTACAACTTTTGGACATCCAATTGACACTCCTAAACCTTCACAAAGCATAGGGACGTCAACTACTTCAAATTAGCTAGTTTCTGGACATCAATGTCATTCTTTGTGATTTTGGCCCTAAGCTTTTCTAATTGAGTTCTTTACATTAATATAGGTATGGAAACTTCATTTTATTCATTTTTAAATTTGCTAATCTCTAGTATAAGTTATTGAACTTCCGAAGTATTACATTATCCCCCCCCTTAGGAAAATTAGTCCCCGAATGACACTAAAATCGTTTGAAGGGTAAGGATAGACTCAATACTGGCATCCCAACCAACAACAACATAAAATCATAAGGAGTCAAGGCTCATAGGTGTACTTCACAACTCCTTTCAAACACATATCACAAAAAAAAAGGCCAAAAAGAGACCTAGAAAAGATACCTCACGAGGTCTCTTTTCGGAAAAAAGAGACCGAAAAAGAGACCTCAACGCTAGGTCAGTAAAGTGCTGGTCACATTTTTACAGACACCTCATGAGGTCGCCAAACGGAGACCTCACGAGGTCACCACCAACAATTATCTGATTTTTTACAAAAAGAGACCTCATGAGGTCACTATTGTATTATTTAATTTAATTTTATATTTTTTTATATAGAGACCTCATGAGGTCACAATTTTATTATATTATTTAATTTTATATTTTAATAAAGAGACATCATTAGGTCGCTAAGATATTATTTAATTTTATTTATATTATTTTAAAGTAGAGACCTCATGAGGTCTCTGTTCTGCATTTATTTTTGGAGACCTCGTGAGGTCTCCATAATGAAATTTATGAAAAATATAATGCAGAATAGAGACCTCATGAGGTCTCTTTTCTACATTTATAAAATAAAAAATGCTAATTAGAGACCTTATGAGGTCTCTATTATGAAGTAGCTGAAAAAATTAATACAAATTGGAGACCTCATGAGGTCTCGTTTCTGCTTTTCTGCATTTTAAATAGAAAATGGTAATCGAGACCTCATGAGGTCTCTATTGTGAAATATCTGGAAAAATTAATGCAAAAAAGAGACCTTATGAGGTACTATTATGAATTATCTGGAAAATTAATGCAAAAAAGAGACCTCATGAGGTCTCTTTTGTGGTAAAAAACTGGCAGAAAATTTTTATTTCTGCGGCTTCTCATCACCTGTCATTTTAATTCAGTACCCAAATCAAACTCAAAGAGCTTCAAAAACTCAATTGAAGCAATACATTTACTAAATATTCTCTTATCAACTCAATTGCAACTCACATCAACATAATTAATATATTAACAAAAACCATGATATCCATAAGTTATAATACATTCCACATTCCAACGTTATCATGTATTCACAAAACAAATAATTCACATCACAAAATTATAAAGTTAACAAAATGATCCATAAGTTAACTATCACAAGTCTAAACTACACTAATGTGGTAGTGTGTTTGCCACATAATCATCACTTTCTTCAACTTTCTTCATCACTACTAGTCTCATGGGTCATATTTCTTTGTTGACCATACATTGGATATTGAGTAGGTTGAGATTGAGGAGGTCGAGGAGGGAAAGTGACATCACCAGAACAAGGGGGAATCCCTCCTGAGGCAAGTAATTCATCGAATTGAGCCTTAAGACCTGCAAACTATAATTCCAACCGCCTTCCCTAGCCCGTGATTCTTCGGCTTGGCTAGATAGCTCAACATCTTTTTCTCCATAGCCAAATTTTTCTTCATTGATTCATCATGATTTGAACTACTTAGGCCTTCAAACTCAGAAGAAAATTCACGGAAGGTTTTATGCGGCATTCCATATGCATACCCATATCTACTCGGCCCACAAGTTAAGTCTAACCAAACTCTCTCATCCTGTTCTTGAGTAAGTGGCATACCTCGATTTTCTTCCGGCAGAGTTTGTTGTAAATCCTCCAAAGCTTGAAGATATCATTCTAAATTGAATGTTATCATATGATAATATAAATTGTTTTAAAATAAGTAATTATTTTTTAAAATTAGAGGCTTACATAGGTCACTTCAGCTCGCGGTTCAACCCACACGTCTGGATCTTCAGGATTTTTCTTCTTTCTAATGTGTGTTGCCTTAAATGCCTCAGCTTGAGTTATCGGTCTTCCTAGTTCCTTTTCCTACATAAAATATTAAAGTTATAATCAAGAGTAATTAAATATTAATACATAAAATATATAAACACAAAGAAAAATGATACACACCAATTTCCTGCTCACACTTCCTTGACTATGAGGCCCACGTGTGTGTAGAGAACCACCCTTAGTAGATGATCTTGCCTTTTTACCGATCTCACTCATCTGCTTAAATCTTGGATAATATTTCCAATGCACGAGTAATTTTGCCCAATCCTCCGGTAGAACCCAGCTAGGTTTGCTATTATCTCTACGAGCTTTATTAAACAAACTAGCTAGAGTATACGTAGCTTTCTTGTGAAAGTTTGCACAAATTTTGGCCTCATGTTCCGGACGCCAAGAAAATTTTTTCTACAATTAAAGCATAAATTATTTTATTTAATAAGTATTAATGAAGACAAGTATTTTAATAGTGTTAAACAAATAAATTCGAACATACACTGAACTCCAAAAATATTTGTCTCTTGAGATTGCTAGGGAACTTGCCCCATGTAGGATAAGTATCTCTATAGAGTTCTTTGATTGTCTGAGAAATGATCCCCACAGCATCATCTGGATTGAAACTGTAATACAAAGTTTTAACATTTACAAGTTAAAACAAATAGAATTAAATCATATAATAAAAACATACCATATTTTTTTTAAAAAAACTTACGTGTAGCCTTCAGGCTCAATGACAAGTCTATTATTCATGTCCCTCATGCCAACTTGTGTATTGTCATGACCAGGTGTATCTGACTGATTTGTGGTAGGAGTGTTAGGCTCAAAACTATTACCTTGAATGCGAAGACTCGACATCATAAGTTGTGACGCAGATGATGATGATGGTTGTGAGTCTGCAGGGTTCTGAGTATTAGTGCGAGAGACACTAGACGTTGGTCGATTATCCTCTGGAGGCAAAACATTGTATCCCTGTGTGGTAGCATTCCCTGATGTGGTCATCATCAAAGGTACCTGAGGGGGCGGCTGAGTATATTCCAGTGGTGGATGCATATAGGTCGAAGGAGGATTAATACGTGGAGGCACGGTCCGCCTAGAATAGCAATGGGGCTGAGTGTCTTTTGGTGGGAGAGATGTTGTGTTGTCTGATCTTATATGTATACCTGTTTGTTGTCTTCTAACCATACCTTCTTTCTTTTTTTTTTCTTTTGGGGCCATTATCAATATCTTTATTCTTACATTTACCTGTCATATTATTAGTAACAAAAACATTCAAGTCAAAGGTTGTTAGATATTGAAGATATGAGACAACATCATCGAGTAGCTTATCTAGCAGTTCATCACTTTTTAAAAAAAATAAAGCCACACCCACAAGTACAAAATAATATCGAAAACAACATCCAACAAAAGGCACACGAGAACATATGAAGTTGAAGTTATTGAAATTAAAACAAAAGGCACACAAGGATAGATTAATAAAAATTACTCTCTGTATCATTAATAAATCTATAAAGCAATCAATACAGAGATACAATGGTAATTACTAATCCTCATCTTCCTCATTCTCATCCTCGTCCTCATTCTCATCCTCATTCTCATCCTCATCCTCATCCTCATCCTCATCCTCATCCTCGTCATCGTCCTCATAGTCATCTTCATCCTCATCATCATACTCAAACTCATCCTCATGAATTGTTTCATTTGCCCCTTCATTTGTTATTTCTTCCATATCAACCTCTTCTAATATGTGTTCAAGATGCTCTAAATTATTTTCTAATTCAATATCGACGGTGTGGTGAACAATTGATGAATCATCATTTTGGTATGCAACATCCAACACGTTTTCAACTTCCACACGCCCATGGGTTTGGTTTTAATAACCACCCACCAATCAGCTTTATCTGGACGCAAGGGATAAGGAACATAGTACACTTGCTTAACATTTTGTGCAATAATAAAAGGATCATAAGCTTCATATTCCCTTGTGTGCTTTACTTCAATGATATTATATTGTTTGATTTCTCTCGTACCTCTTTTGGTGTTGGATCAAACCACTTGCATCTAAATAATATAATTTTTTTTGTAGGCCAACCGGAATACTCCATTTCCAAAACTTCCTTGATTACCCCATAATAATCAATTCCATCTAGATTTCCATCACCACCTTTTACCCAAACTCCACTATTGTTAGTTTTTTTTATATTTGGAGTATTCTTCAGTAGTGAATTTAAAACAATTAACAACATACTTATTCATTGACTAAGTCTTGATGGGTCCCCAAGAAATGTCCTTCATAAATTGGTCAAATTGACCATTTTTTGTGTCATAAATCTATAAATATTTAAAAAGTAAAAAATAAGAGTCAATTAAATATAAATTTATTTACTAATAATAGTATTATGAAAATATTATAAGGCTTACGTAATCTTGAAACCACTTTGAGAAATTCTCAAATACTCTTTCATTGCCATATAAATGCACAATGTAACTGTCAAACAAGACGGATATTGAGTTAATTATTTTGTCTTGTAATTTCATATTTTAGTGAGAAAAAAAACTTACTCAACAAATGGTTTAACTTGTGGGCAATTCAATAAGATATGTGTAGATGCAGACTGCAACTCAATGGCACTAAGATTCCTCCTTGTGTGTTTTTTTGAACCTTTGCCTTGTTGATTGAAGATTGATAGTGGCTTCATAGTCTCACAACCATCGTCATGGCAATTGGGTCTATTTTGAAAGCATGACACACTTCTTTTAAAGTAATAAGAACCAAAATTAGTTATCTCCCTACCAAGATGCAATTGAACCATTGAGCCTTCAACTCTATGATTTTGTTTCATGCCCCGTTTAGACTTTCCAATAGTCCTACATTATACATTGTTATCATTGATTTAAACAACATACTAATATAAAAATATTAATAGTTAAATATTTACCTCTCAAAAGGATACATCCATCTATATTGAACCGGACCTCCAAGGCGTGCTTCATGCACTAGATGTACAGGAAGATGCTCCATCACATCGAAAAATCTAGGTGGAAGAATCTTCTCCAATTTATTCGTAGTTACAAGAATATTCTGATCCATTTGAACTAGGTTGTCTTCCCTTAACGTATTAGAACACAAGTCCTTGAAAAACAAACTAATTTCACTCATAGGTTTCCAAATTCTATCATGCAAGCCACTAAATGCAACGGGGAGTAATGTTTCCATGAAGACATGACAATCATGACTTTTCATACAATGTAATTTTCCATGCTCCATATCAACACATTTTCCAAAATTTGAAGCATGTCCAGCAGGCATCTTAAGTTGCTCGACCCATTCACAATTTACCTTTTTGATCCCTTTAAATGAATAACTAGTGTAGCTTAGTAGGCTTGAAGAACTTGTTGTTATGTTTCTCTTGCAACCATAACTCTTTTCGCTTGCAATATTCAAGTAAGTCATTCTAGCTTTAACACTATCTTTTTTCTTGCCAGTGAAATCCATTACTGTGTTAAATAAATTATCAAAGCAATTTTTTTCAATATGGATGACATCAAGATAATGTCGAAGAAGATTGTCCTTCCAATACGGTAACTCCCAGAATATGCTTTGTTTTGTCCAGTTATGTGCAACACCATATCCATCAAATTTATAGGGTTGTTCTTTTGCGACCTTTGGAAAGTTTTGAACCCTCTCCCAAACATGTTCTCCAGTTAAGATTGGAGGAGGATAACCTTGTTCAACAGAATTCTTTCTGAATGCATTTATCATACTCCTAAACTCATGATCCATTGGCAAGAACTGTCGATGACAGTCAAACTAAGAATTTTTACGACCATGTTTCAAAGTGAATGATTTAGTATTTTCCATACTATAAGGACAAGCTAATTTTCCCGCTGTCATCCACCCTGACAACATTCCATATGCTGGAAAATCATTAATAGTCCACATTAAGGAAGCCCGCAAATTAAAATTCTGCTTAAGAGACACATCAAATGTTTCAACCCCTTGAACCCGCAATTGTTTCAACTCATCAATCAAAGGTCGCAAGTATACATCAATTAATACTTTTGGATTCTGAGGGCCAGGAATGACACAATTGAGAAATATATATGGACTGGTCATACACATCTCGGGTGGAAGATTATATGGTGTTACAAATACAGGCCAACTAGAATATGGTGCAGCAGAAACAGAAAGTGGCGTGAATCCATCTGAACATAAACCCAACGTAATGTTACGTGGTTCAGCTTCAAATAGTGGATATGTTCTATCAAAATGCTTCCAAGCCTCTCCATCGGATGAATGACACATAACTCCAGGTGGTCTTCTATCTTCATGGTGCCATCTCATATGAGGAGCAGATCTATTAGACGCATACAACCTCTTTAACCTTGTATAGAGGTAAGTAATGCATTGCCTTAATAGGAACTTTCTTCCCACTAGCTGTCCGTTTATAATGACATTTTCCACAAAACTTACACGATTCGAGATCAATATCATCCTAATAGTATAACATGCAACCAATTTCACAACAATGAATTCTCATCGATGACATTCCTAACTTTGATACCAACCTCTTTGCCTTATAGAAATTATCAGGTATCTCTAGATTTGGGTCAACTAAATCATAAATAAGGTCAATCATAGAGTCCATTGCCCCTTGAGGAACACTACAATCTGATTTGATACTTAATAATCTAACGGCAATAGACAATTGTGAGTGTGGACTCCCCTCATATAAAGGCCGACTAACATATTCCAATTGTTCAAAGAAAATTTTACATTCAACATTAGGAGCTTCTTCACCTTGATTAGCAAAATCAAAATCAGAATGCACACCAAAAGCATCTTGAACCATGTCATCAATTCTATAATTTTGTGCATTAGAATTCACATTGCTACAACTTTCACCAGGACATAATGTTGGAATACATCAAAGTTATTATCAATTTCTCCATGACTAGTCGACACAGTGTATTCTTTTTTAAACCCATTTCGATAGATATGAAGCTCAACAACATCTGATTTTTCATAATTCAAACATTGACATTTATTACAAGGAAACTTAATCATACCACTACGTTGAAAAGGATCTAATGTCTTTGCATACTCCACAAAACCAATGACACCTTCTACAAATTCAGGTCTTATCCCAATTCGACAAAAATTAGTCATATTATACATCCAACTACGATCCATCTATATAAGAATCATAAATTAAATTTGTCAAGCACTAACACAATAGTTACAAATTTAACTTATTAACCAAGTTAACAAATTTCTAAGTCTAATTAGTCTAGTTTCAAATAAATTCTAATACTATAGTAACAAGTTTAAATTATTAACTAACTTAACAAATTTCTAAGTTTAATTAGTTTAGTTTTAACTTAATACTAACACGATAGTTAAAACTTAAAGCTAAGTGTCAACACTAGATGGACACAAATTGATTTTCAAAAGAAAATCAATTTTGTCATCAATAGGATCAACTAGTGTTGGTACTTATGCTTAACAATAATTATATCTAAAATTTAATTTAAACCTAAGTATCAACACTAGATGGAAACAAATTGATTTTCAAAAGAAAATCAATTTTGTCATCAATAGGATCAACTAGTGTAGGTACTTATGCTTAACTAATAATTATATCTAAAATTTAAAGCTAAGTGTCAACACTAGATGGACAAAAGTTGATTTTCAAAAGAAAATCAATTTTGTCATCAATACGATCAACTAGTGTTGGTACTTATGCTTAACAAATAATTATTTCTAAAATTTAAAGCTAAGTGTCAACACTAGATGGACACAAATTGATTTTCAAATGAAAATCAATTTTGTCATCAATAGGATCAACTAGTGTTGGTTCTTAGCTTAACAAATAATTATTTCTAAAATTTAAAGCTAAGTGTCAACACTAGATGGACACAAATAGATTTTCAAAAGAAAATCAATTTTTTCATCAATAGGATCAACTAGTGTTGGTACTTATGCTTAAACATATTTTGTGATATTTGGTTCTCCTTTGTAGTATATTATGACTTATAATTATGTAGATTAATGTTAGGGATTGGGGAATGTTTTTGTTTTGTTCATGTTCACTCTCTATTATATGTATATCATTCTACATCTAACTATTATTATATGTATATGATTAGACCTCTCATAATGTTTATTTAATTTAGAGTAAATGATTCATCCCAACTCTTATTAATTGAAAAAAAAAACAATTTTCACTTCACAAGTTCCCAATATTGCTTTTGTTTGATGAAAAAAGAGATGTTAAAGAGTAAAAATCACATATTATAAATTCATAACAACATAAGTATTTGTGCAAGTGACAATATGACAATGAGATATAAATATATAACAATACAATCAAATGAACCTCAAACTCATCTCATGATCTAACACATTTATTTCAATATTTTTGCTGCATTTATAAAATATAAATATTCATAAATAAGATTATATCACAAGGTACAGTGACGATTCAAAGAAATCATGCCCTTCAACATCTTGTAGCAATATTAAATTACCTATGATTGAAGTTAGAGAGTTGGGTTCAACTATTGAGATTATTTTAGTTAGTTCAATACACATTTAGTTTCAATAACCAAAAATAAATAAATTTACCTGGAGATGGAGGCGTTGTGCTGCTGCTGAGGCGACTGCAACTGGCGGCGGCTGGCGAGCTGGCGGCGCGAGACCTGGCGGCGGAGCGAGAAGGTCGACAGAGAGCGAGGGTCGACAGAGATAGCGATGAGTGAGAGGGTCGACAGAGAGAGAAGAAGAGAGAGGAGGGCGGTCGACGACGAGAAAGAGAGAGGCGGTCGACGATCGACGACGAGAAAGAGAGGCGGTCGACGATCGACGACGAGAAAGAGAGAGGTGCGCGGTCGACGAGGTCAATGAGAAGAGAGAGAGAGGCGCGCAGTCGTGTAAAAAAATTAAGAGAGAGGGAAGAAAGAGTTATTTTAATTTTGGTAGTTTTTTGGTTTTGTTTAGAGACCTCATGAGGTCTCTAACTTTTTAAATATTCAATTAAATTAAATTATTTTTAATTTAACAAGTACAGACCTCATGAGGTCTCTACTTGTTAAATTAAAAATAATAATTTAATTTAATGAATAGTTAAAAAATTAGAGACCTCATTGAGGTCTCCAATTTTATGAGAATTAGATTAAAATTTAAAAATTTTTAAATAAGTTAGGTAAAAAAAATTATTCATTAAATTGACCTCACGAGGTCTCTCCTACATTAAAAAAATAAAAAATATTAATTTAAATAGCGACCTCATGAGGTCTCTTATTATTGACCTATTTTTTGAGGTCACCATTTTTAGGTCTCTTTTTGTCTTTTTTTAATAGTGCATATAGCAACTAAATTCATGATACACAATATATAAGATCTTAACATTTTAAACCACATAACGAGGAATTTCCTTCTCAACATCATTATGAGCTCAAAAAAGATCAAAGAGTTACCATGCTATCATTTTTTTCAAGACAACAACAAAACAACAAAATATCAAGAAGATAACATGCATACATATTTCATGTAAGTACAAAAATAGAGTAAGAAGACTTTTTCTTAAAACTCAAGTTGGCAAACATTATCAAAAACATGCACCTATTTAGAAAAATCAATTTCATATTTGTTTATTATTTGACTTATTAAGAGGAATGTCTAACCTCAAGGAATAGAGAAATAAGGGTATCGGGACTTCATGTCGGCTTCGTCCACCTATGTTGCACCCTCAACAAGATGGTTCCTCCATAGAACTTTTGCGGAGGCAAATTATTTGTTCCTCAACTTTTTGAATTGGCGATCTAGGATCTAAATCGGAACCTCTTCATAAGGTAGGTTCTCATCCACCCCTAAACTTTCAATAGGCAAAATAGACACCGGTTCGCTTATGCATTTCTTGAGCATAGAAACATGAAACTCTGGATAAACAGAAGCTAGTTAATTAGGTAGTTTCAGCTCATAGGAAACCTTTCCAATCTGTTGTAGAACCTCATAAGGACCAAGATATCGGGGATTAACTTCCCGTTCTTAACGAATCTCATAACCCCTTTCATAGGTGAAATCTTCATTACAAATTATCACCTATTTCAAAATAAAGACCTGTTCTCGTATTGCCGGCATAAGACTTTTGCCGACTATAGGTTGTCTTCAATCTATCTCTAATGACTCGACTTTTCTCTAAAGCCTCATAGATAATCTCAGGAGAAGGGAGTGAGGACTCACCAACCTCAAACCATTAAACTGGAGACCTACATCTTCTACCATAATGATGATCGAATGGTAACTATTTTTGTAGGAGAACCCAATTAATGGTAGATGATAATCCCAACTTCCTTTAAATCAATAACAAGGCACTTCACATATCTTCAAGTGTCTAAATGGTACGTTCACTTCCCCATCCGTTTGAGGACGAAAAGTGGTGCTAAGTTTCACTTAAGTACCTAAACTATTTTTGGAAGATTTACGAAAACGAGAAGTGAATTGGGCACCTCTATTCGAAATGATGGACAAAAAAATCCCGTGAAGACTGACAATCTTATTAATGTATATTATTGCATAATCTTCGGTGGTATAAGTAGATCTAATAGGAATAAAGTGTGCATATTTGGTCAACCTATCCACAATAACCCATATGGAATAATTTGCCTCTGATTTCGAAAAAACCAACAACAAAGTATATATTGATGGCTTCCCAGTTCAATGTAGGAATATCCATGATATGGTTTAAATCACCCAGTTGAAGATGCTCGGCTTAAATGTGTTGGCAATTTGGACACCTTGCAATAAACTATAATATGTCCATTTTGAAACCATCGCACCAAAAGACCTCTCTAAGGTCATGAATATTTTAGTGGCACCCGGATGAATAGAGTAACGGGAACCATGGGCTTGTTGTAGAATTCGATTATTCAAATACTTCAACATTTGGTACACATAATCTTCCTTTGTACCTAAGAATACCATCCCCTAGAAGAATGACTCATTGAACTTACTAAGTACCGATTCTTTCATCTCTATCAATAGAGGATCAAGATGTTGCTTAGATTTCACCTCAACCACTAATGATTAATCGGAGTTATGATGGACCATGAAACCACTATATGGAGAGTTTTCTAACCGCACAACTAAACGAGCCAACCTACTAACATGTTTCACAAGTTCTTTCTTCTATTCCTTCGCATGAGACACACTATTCATAGTCATACAACTCAAAACATCCGCAACCACGTTCACCTTGTCAGGGTGGTAAAGGACACTCATGTCGTAATCCTTCAAAAATTTTAATCATTTTCTCTTTAAGAGATTCAACTACTTTTGTGTGAAAACATATTGAAGACTTTTATGGTTGGTAAACACATCAACATGCACACTATATAAGTAATGTCTCCATATTATCAAGGAAAAAACTACACCAGCTAATTCAAGGTAATGAGTCGGATAATTCATCTCATGAACTTTGAGTTACTTAGAAGCATAAGCTATCACATCGTCGTGTTGCATGATGACACATCCCAAGACAACTGGGGAAGCGTCACAATACACTACAAAGCCTTCATTACCCTACGGTATGGTCAACAACGGAGCAGAGATAAGGTTATCTTTCAACTCTTGAATACCTTTTTCACAAGATTCCGACAACTCAAACTTCACCTTCTTATGGGTAAAAGCTGTCAAAGGAGAAGAAATGGACAAAAATCCACTAAAAATCCTTCTATAGTACCCAGCTACACCCAAAAAACTCCTTATGTCGGTGGGAGTAAAAGGTTTAGCCCAATTTTTGACCGCGCTCATCTTTTCTGAATCAACCTCTACACCCTCACAAGAGATTACATGGCCAAGAAATGCAATCAACCTCAAACAAAATTCACTCTTAATAAATTTGGCATAAAGTTGGTGTTCTTTGAAGACTTGCAAGGCCAACCACAAGTGACTCTAATATTCACTTTCATTCTTGGAGTATATAAAAATATCATCACTTAATAGAATTACAAATGAGTCGAGGTTAATCTAGGAAAACTCTATTCATTAGGTCCATAAATGTCGCCAAGGCATTTGTTAACCCAAAAGACATAACTAAAAATTCATATTGACCATATCTAGTTTGGAAAGTTGTTTTGGGAACATCTTCACCCCTTGCCCTATTTTGTGAGATACCGACCTTAAGACAATCGTGGAAAAGTAGCTAGCACGTTGGAATTGATCAAATAGATCATCAATCTGAGGGATGGTATACTTGTTCTTTATAGTGACCTTATTGAGTTGGTATTAATCAATGCACATTCTAAGGGACCCATCCTTCTTCTTCACAAATAAGATTGGATCACCCCATGGAGAGATACTAGGTCAAATGAAACCCTTGTCTAGTTAACCTTTGATTTGGAGATTTAACTCTTTCAATTTGGACGGATCAATCCTATATTGAGGAATTGAAATGGGTTCGTATCCGGTAACAATTAAATGCCAAAGTCAACTTCCCGTTCGAAAGCAACTCCAAAAAGGTCATTAGGAAAAAACCTCTAGGAATTCCCTCACTAGAAAGACTGACTCAATAGAAGGAATTTCACATTTTAGATCTTTAACCCTCACTACATGGTATAGACAATGCTTGGCTATGATCTTACAATCCTTCAAGCAAGAAATGATTTGACCCCTGTGTATAGAATATCCCCACTTCCAATATAAAATGGGTTCATTTGGGAATTGAACTTCACTACCCTCGTTTTAGAATCTAAGGAAGAAAGAAAAGCATGAAGCCAATCCATACCCAAGGTATTATAAAAATCAAAGATGTCAAGTTCTACAAAAAAACAAGAGTTACTCTATTTGGCATCATTATAGGATTTTCCTATAGACTCTCTTTGCAACTTTAGAGTCACCTATTGGGGTACAAACTGAAAGTGGTTTAATCAAAAGAATCGGGAAGTACATCAAACTTCCTATGTATTAAAGTTATAAAAAATAAAGGGTAGCACCTTGGTCAAGCAAGGCATAAGCATTAACACAGAATATTTGTAACATACCAGTCACAAAATCAAGAGAGTCATCTTGTCCAACCCTAGCCCTGAGTGCTTAAAGACAATTCCTTTTTGGAGCTTCAAAGCTAGGACCTTTTGAGTGAACTTGTCGATTCCCCTTTCCTTAAGTCTTCACAGTAGAAAATTATTTTACCATATGTCCACCTTTGCCACAATCATAACAACTATTAGTTCCAACAAGGCATTTCCCAACATGTTTCTTACTACACCCACCACAAGTTCGTCTTTCTCTGGTGGATAAACATTTCTCCTCTTTTCAGGTTTAGGTTTAGAAACCTGATCATTGCCATTCTTGGAGAGATTTGAAGAAACTTGTCTAAATACCTCTTCTTGAACTTAAGCTTGTCTTGAATTCAAGCCTGCTCTTTGAAGAACCACTTTAAAAATATCTTGCCTTCTTAGCTTCCCTATTCCTCTTCCTTACCCGACTCTCCTCTACTTGTTGAGCATGAACCATCAACCTAGAAAGATCCATATTTTCATGAAGCATAGTTTCACGACACTATTATTCAAGCTCTTCATACACGTCCGTTACATAACGGCTCATTTCATCCCTAGCATTGGAAACCAAAGATGAAGCATATTTGGACAGCTTAATAAACTTTAAGGAGTATTCCTTAAAACTCATAACTCCTTGACGAAGTTTGATGAATTCCTATACCTTAGATTCCCTTTTATCCCTTGGGAAGAAGCTGTCATGAAAGGACTTTTTAAGAATTTCCCAAGTCACGGACCACCTCCTAAAGCCCAACTATCCTTCAACTGATTGTATCATGTTTGAGCCACGTCGTTGAGTTGATAGGCAGCAAGATCAGGCTTTTCAGTAGTACTCACCCCCATGTAAAACAATATCTTATTGATTTCATCAAGGAAATCTTGTGGATCTTCATAAACTTTTGATCCAAGAATAATAGGAGGATGCATCCTCGTAAAATCCCTCAAACGGCTAGACATCGTACTTGTATGTTGGTTCTCTCGAGGAACAACCTCCTTGTTAGATTTTATCGTGATTCCTTGAGCTTATGTGGTGATGTCTTGTGACATTTGGAACACGGATGCACTTACCTACCCATCCATCATAGTCTGAGAATTGACCGAAACTATGTCATTCGCAGCAGCTTGCACTTGAGGAGGAACTCGATTGCCTTAAGAAGTATCTCCCGCATTCGCAATCTCTTCTCCTACTCTTCTCGTTGATGTCCTTCTTATGTTCATCGGCAAATCATCACATAGCTTCTCATCCATAACTGTTGCATACTTCACAACCATGAACAAGACACTATCTAATGTTTTTTAGTGATACATTGATCCTAAGGATATTCAACCTCATGTTCTGATACCAATTTTGTCACTTCCGAGGAGCACCTGCCAGACGCGCCCGGTGTCATCGTTCTCTCAGAGGACACAGACAAGTCCATAGCATTCGTCATAACACGTCATCTGTTAGAAATATTGAAAAATAAAAACTTTTACATATACTATGTGAGGTATACTTAGACCTCTCACGTCAAAGCTTACTTAGGATTTTCTTCTAGCAACATGATAACATACATATGAAAGTCTAAAACTTGTCTCACATAAAAACCTTCCAAAGAAACAAGTCTTGGAATTAGCCAATACAAAGTTAATACACCGTATAGGCCTTATTACAAAAGAATCCAAAAGATAAAAGGAAGTAAAGACTATCTCCTTAAACTAACAAAGTCTTCATAAGCTAGAATAAAGAAAAGATAACATCCCCGAACATGAGTTCCTACTTTTACATGGCGAAAGAGTTCTAAAGCTTCTTCAATCGACCATCTTAATATTTAATGGTTGCACCCTACATTTGAAGTTATATAAAGTAAGGGGTTAGTACTCCACATATACTAAGCATGGGTGTATTCACATAATATTTAAGGACATGCATGAAAAAGGACTAGTTCTTTAGAAAGCATGCTAAGTCATTTGAAAACCTTTATTGCATAATAAAGCATATACAAGATGAGGATCACAAAAACGTAAAGCATGACCATAACTAAATATATAATATAATAAAATCATATAACATTTAATGTTCATTATATCATATAACATAACATACTAGACACTTACCAATGATCCCATCCCAATCCTACAACTGCAATGATCATGTAAAGCCGCATTATCCCACAAATTATTAAACAAGATAGGAGAACATAAGTAGAGCTTCGCTTCATACAATGTGTATTATAGGAAATAATCACATATAGAAATATAGACCAACAACAAGTACATTAAAATAACTAACATCATATAATAGTAACATCATATATCATAAGCATTATACATTTCATGTTATCATATTACATTAAAACAGTTATCCTAGGACTTTCCTTAGAGTCAACTTGTGCAATGTCTAGATAGAGTCACATACCCCTACCTATTTTAAGTAGACTCGTTAAGTTATCTTAGTCAATGTCCATTTACATTTCATTAATTTTACTTGATAGAATAATCGCCTTAACAGACATTAGACCTTCTGAGATAAACATGGAATCCGGTGTTATAAAAACCTCACATCGAAAGAAGTTTATCTACTTGCCAAGGTAGAACCAAACATGAACATAGTATTCTAGGTTGATCCACTAGCTAGTATTCCTCTAGTGGCAACATAGTTCAAGAACTAGAAGATATATTAGAGACTCATAGTTGCACATTACATGGCAACCTGTATTTCATGAGAGTAATTGTGAACCTACTTTCCAAAAATGGAAGGGACACCTCTCAAATCTAGTTCATCACTGCTATGCTAAAGTCCCGTTGTGGACTACCTTAAGTCATCATTTATTCATAAATCTTATCATAGGTCATTGGAGATTAACTCCTTGTATAAACATAATAATATGCTCTTTAGGTTTAGGGTGAGAATTTCCTTTCATCAAACACTTGATTTGTGGGATTGACATATCATAACCATAGTGTGTAAGCCATAAAAGATATTCATCATCAACTTGTATTATCATATCCTTACCATGTTCCCACATTAAACGTATTCATAGGCCAACATATATGTATAGCAACATCATACATACTTCAACTCATAGCTACATCTACTATAGGCCAACATCAACATAATTGAGAAATAATGAATTTAGAAGACTTACCTATTGCTTCCAAAAAACTTCATCAAGAACTAACGGTCAATTTACAACAATCATCCAACAACATATTGAAATACTCAATAACGTAACCAATACCAACCCTTCAAGTTATATACAAGGCCAATTTGTATTTAAGGATAAGGTAAAAGTTCATTAAAGAGTTCATTCAAGCTATATTTCCAATCCCAACGTTTACATGTTATCAAATGATAAATATAATCCAATTAAAACCATTATTTAAAGAAGGAACATGCTTCACATGAAAATCAAACATTACAAACCAATTACCTAACAATAGATTCTTAATTAACCATAGAAAATTGTTATTTTTCATCATTGGTCATAAATCATTAGTTAGAAAGAAAACCCGTTTTGTAGAGTAAAAACCCTAGGCGTTGAATTCTTGAAAATCATCTTTGGAATGACCTCTTGGAGAAAGCAATACAAAGACTCCAGAACACATACCTTATTGAAGAATATTCCATGAATTTTGAATGAAAATCATGAAGCCTTCGTTTCTTCCATAAGATTTTCTTGTTCTTCAATGGAGTTTCAAAAGAGAGGGCATTTGAGAGAGATGAGAGGGAATTGGATTAATATTATTTGAAATTCTTGAAAAGTGTCTGAAACTAACAAAAATTAATAATAAACTCATCCCTGAAATAACCATAAGAACCTTTAGTTAAATGGGACTTTTTATGAAGTTAAGTTGACTTAAAAACAACGTTGACGAATCAGAGAAGTTGTTGCGCCTTCGGGGTCAATTTCACAGTTATTTTTTAAAATAAGAGTTGAGACAGAGAGCCTCGTGGAGGCTCCGCTTCGTGAGGAAACTTTTGGTCCTACACGTGTTGGGTGTGCGTCGCGCAGCAGCCCTCATTTCCTGGATGTATGTAGGATGTTTTGGCAGCCTGCTCTTCAATGTTTGATCCTCCTCAAGGATCCTTCAGGGGAAGGCCCTCTCAATGCTCTAACGCCCACACCAGATATGGATTGAAATATCTCACGACGTTCTGAACCTAGCTCACGTACCACTTTAATGGGCGAACAGCCCAACCCTTGGAACATACAAAAGCCCCAGGTGGCGAAGAGCCGACATCGAGGTGCCGAACCTTCCCATCTATGTGAGCTCTTGGGGAAGATCAGTCGATTATCCCTAAATTAACTTTTATTCGTTGAGTGATGGGGCGGTCCACGGGGAGTTGTTACCAGCTATTTGGACCCTTTTTACTACATACTACCTAAATAAAGTTTTTTACAAGTTTTTGACTTTATTTGACACTCTTAAACCTTCACCAAACAAAGGGATGTCAAATAGTTCAAATAGGCTAGTGTCTGGACGTCACGGTTTTTCTTAACTGTTTTGGATCTAACCTTTTATAACTGAACTCATAGCATTGATATAGTTCTGGAAATATCATTTTAATCGTTCTTCAATAAGCTAAGACCTACTTTAAGCCATGGAACTTCCGAAGTGTTATAGGGTGCTCCCTGAATGTGACAACATGATCTACACTAAATTACCCTTAATTAGAATCAATTATTCAAAAATCTACACTCAATTAGCAATGG
>JAKWIY010003061.1:37219428-37341825 GCA_027704805.1 Solanum corneliomulleri
GATATGTAAGAATTCTTGTTGGTTGAGTTGTTGAATGCCTAGTGTTGATTTCAATTTGAGTTTCCATGTTGTATTTTGAGTTTAATCTATTGTGTATTGATACTAATAATGATCATAAGTGTTTTTGGGAAAGAATCATGGAAGTTTAGAGGGTTTAGAGAAGAAAAATTACAGAGAAATGTCGAAGCTTTTCTCGGCCAGGGCTGGGGCACCGTGCCACCCAGAGTGCCACAAAAGTTACCCTAAAGTTTGGCCTCTTCAACATAGTGCCAGCAAGAGATACCCATAAAGTTCTCTAAGCTTTGAGAACTGACACCCACACCTCTTAGAGAGCCAGGGATGCCAATTCTCCCCATTCTTCCCCCACCTTTTGATACTAGTTCCTAAGTAATGTACATGTGTTTGTTAGTTGGTTAGAAAACTCTAAGGTACATCTAAGCATCACGAAGTTATGCATAAGCATGAGATTATGAACCTCAATACGTAATAGAATTCAAGGAATGTTAAGATAGAAGTTAAAGAAGTTAACAGTCTAGTCGAGAAATTAAGAAGCAAGTCATAGCAAAGGTCTTAAAATTTTCAAGAGTCTCTAACAACGTTTTAACTTAGTTTTTTCAACAAAGTGCAAAGAGTTGAGTTCATTTCTTAAAAGTTATAAGGTAACATAGTATTCTGTAAGAGTTGGTTTAAGACTAATGACTTAAGATAAGTAAAGAATAAAGAGTTGAGATTATTTCTCAAAAATTTATAAGGTGACTTAGTATTCCCTAAGAGTTGTTTTAAGAGTCAAGTTTCAAGTTAAGTAAAAAGTAAAGAGGTGAGTTCATTTATCAAAATCTATAAGGGAACTAAGTATTCTCTAAGATTTTATAAATGTGTTTCACATTTAAGATAAGAGGAAACTATGATTTCCCAAAAAAGAGTTGAATAGAAATGGAAGCATTGATTACAAGAGAGCATATAAAGCTAAGTGTTGAGAAATTATCTCAACACAAATAATGTTTTTTTAAAAAACACATGAGATAAGTATATTCTATGGAGTAGGATTGAGAACCGACATGGGGATGCGAATTCATAATGTCTGAAGTCTCCATAAACCATGAAACAATCATGGGTTTTAAAGGAGCACACTTTTTAGATGATCAATTAAATTGAGCTAGTGCATCAACTAACATAAGTAAGGTCATATACTTATGGCAAGGTAGAGGATGGTCCTCGGCAACGTGAGTTACAATGTTGTTCCATCACTTAGGCTCATGTTGATGGTCGTCTGTTAGAGAATCTTCCACAGATGATATGCTACTCTAAATAAGTAAAGTTAAGCTCTTTATTTCTTTTATCTTTAACGAACTAAGATTATTCTTAGTTGCTTTACAATATATATATATATATATAATATATATATATATATATATATATATATATATATATATATATATTATCACATTTTTTTAGTACTTTGTAGTGAGGAGTTCATTAGATCCAAGGTAAGTATTTCCTTCTTACTTCCTTTCATTCTTAGGTTATTTTAGCATTCCAATTCGCATACTCGTACATTTGTACTGATGTCACTTTGCGTCCTTCTTCTTATAATGTAGATGCGGTAACTAGGATCGTCATTTGGCTCACCATTTATGCAATGACGAACTTCGAGTCAGTTGGTAACCCCTTTTCATTCCTGAGGACTCTTTTAATCCCTTTTTTATGTAGATTTCAATTTTAAGGATGATTGGGGGTCCTGTCCCAAAATCCATCTGTATATTAAAGGCTCGATAGATAAATAGGTTTTAGTTCTTTTGTCGTGTTAATTTCAGTTGTATTCGTTTAAGACTCAAGTTTAATATTTGGCATAAGTTATTATCTTTTTAGTTTTTCCTTGATCTATATTCTCTTGTATTTATGATTTTTGCAAAGTAAAAAAGACAGGTCAAGGCTTCGCTTTAGGTCAACAATAGTCTTCGAGTGTCGTCCAGGTTCAAGGTGTAGGCTCGGGGCATGACATATAATATATGGGGGAAGTTGTTTCTTTTGATTCTGACATTCACTCCATTTCATCTTAATTAAGAGAAACTTTAATATCACATCTTAAGAATGAATTTCTTGATTTTTTGCTAAAGTCAAAATATTCAACGAAACCAATATTTGACTACTTGTGTTGATATTTATCTCTTACTTTCTATGATCTAGTGACTATAAATCTTAACTTGCTATCAATACCAATCAATCTATCCAAGCCTCTTTGACTTTTTTGGAATCCCTTCACCTCTAATATATTTTTTCTTAAGGTGATTCTAAATTTCATTTGGTTATGTCAGAAATAATACTCTCTTTAAAATAGTTGTTGAGACAACAATAAGAAAAGTGTCTTTCGTCTTGGACTTCATGATTTTATTTTTCTTTCGACTATTGATTCGCATTTTGGTGAGACTACTTAGTCACGAATTAATTTCATATCCTCTTCCATTGTTTCATTCCTAAAGATCAAGAACATCCAAGTAATTTCCCATTCTCACAACTCATAATTGGTAATTTTCATTACTAAAAACTACATGAGTTATTCTTGAAACTTATTTCAGAAGTCCATCTCTTCACTCAAATGTTACTTTAGAAAAATAGTTCTACATCCACCTATCTGTTTTTTGAAGGAAAAGAAATGCATGGAAATAACAATGGATGAAAAGATTAAGGATAAATTATGTATTGCAGTGCAGAACTTTATATTATTGACTAACAAAACAAGTATATTTGTAAACTAAAAATACAATTGATATAGAAATCAACTCCTAAATACTTGGTGTAGAACTTAAAAGAATCATTGCAATATGAATATTTATATTTCTAAATCAAACAATCAACATATATATTCATGATTCCAAAGCCTTCGATCTTTAACCATATTTTTATTGCTCTTGAGCTTAATGTTATTTCCTTGAAACTAAATCGTGAAATCTGGAAGAGTATTTGTATCATCTCTGTGATGCTTTTGAATAATCTCAAGGAGAGCAGACCATGTATGTCACGATATAGTCAAAGGTTGTTGGCGTCCAATTCAGTTGGTGGAGTCACTACCTTATCTTAGTCTTGCCAATTAAAAAAAGCAACTGATTTTCTAGGAGCCGTTTTCTTACCCACTACTCTATGAAAAAAGCTTTTGTATCTAAAATATGATAGGTGCTGCAAAAGTAAATTCAAGGATAGCAGACCATGTTAAGTCAGGAAATTGTCAAAGGTTGTTGTAGTCCTTCAATTCAGTTAGTGGACTCACTTGCCTTATATTTATCTTGCCAAATAAATAAAGCAGTTAATTTTCTATGAGTTGTTTTGTTAACCACTGCTCTATGAAACCAATTTTCGTATCTACCATTCTATAAGTCTTGCAAATGGACAAATACTAAATTTGTAATATCAATTCATAAGTCTAATAACTCATGATGTATAGCATTGTACACAATATTGAAAGATCTTATAATGTGTTTGACCAAAAAAATGTATTATTTGTTTTATTGATTGTGTTTATATTATTTATATTTTATAAAAATTCATTAGCCTATCATACCATACTAATTTCTAAATTGTAATATCATAAATGAGTTATCTACTTTAACAACAAAAGTAGTAAAATTTGGACGAATTAAATACCATTTTTTGTCCACATAATAAAGTAATTCCTAGGAAACTGTTTAAATCCATTTGTGATATTTTAAAGGTTTTGAAGGAAAAAAGTTTCAAACTCTGTTTTGAAATCTATTTTCAAACATATCTATAAAATATTTACTTTTTTAAATTTTTCTTCGAAATATATGTAAGCTCTTTGATCACAAAATTAAGAACTATTAAGTCCTTCTGAACAAACAGTTTGGAATCATTTCCTCTACTGGAGAACTTTTTCATGAATTTTTTTAAAAATCTACGGTAAAACATATCTTTCAAAGTATTTCCTTATTTTAAATGTGATTTAAACAAGATATGAAGTGCCAACCTAATTTTCAGCATACTAAACCTTGAAGGGTAATAAGGTTCAAATGGGAAAAAAATGTTTTTGTTTTCATCGAAAGACGATAATGAGTGGGAAATTGTTTGCACAAAAAACAAGTGTGCAGTCACAAGAACACAAGACTTCGTTCCTTCAAGCATGCGTGCCATTATTGGGGGACACTTTAAGAGCTTTGTAAAAGTGAGAGGAACAAATCCTCTGTGATAGGTCAACCATTTTAATTATTCCATATTGATATTTCACTCAAAATTGTTCGTAACATTCAAGATGCTATCCGTCTATTCTATTCCACTAAGACACTCGAGAGATACACTACTTCCATAGGAATGGTTGGAGTACCTAATGCTACAAAATCCTAAAACATACACACACTTCCTAAGACGATGATTTAACACCTGAAGCAGTTTTGTTATGGAAGCTAAGGAAGTACAAAGTTGCATGTGTCTTTCACACCTACAGGAAAAAGGATAGGTTTATCCAATATGGTACTTCCATGACATCCAAAACCAAACCTCTTTAAATGTACAATCATCATCTTAGGAAGTGTTTGTATATTAATCGATTTTCTAGGAGTAGCAACTCCAACCATTCCTATGGTAGTTCTATGAACTTCGAGCGTCTCAACGGCGGAAAATAGGGGGACAACATCTTGAGTCTTATGAACAACTTCGTGAGAAATATTAAGATGGAATAACAGAAAAACCTTAAGATATCACAAAGGCTTTGTAGTCTCTCACTTTTACAGGACTCTTCAATTGACACCTAATAATGACACTCTAATTTGAAGGAACGAAGTTTTGAGTTCTTGTGACTGCATACTTTTTCTTTGGGGCAAAATTTCCCACTCTCATCATCTTCGGATGAAATAATAGACGAATTTTTCCTACATGAAAAAGATTGCCCTACAAGCTTTACGTCTCATTTGTTTCTATTAAAATTAAGAAGTTTGAATCGGAATACACATCTGAATATAAAGATAGGCATTAAGATCTAGATATGTAAATCTAAATAAAAATCTTAATATATTGTCTCTTAATCTGAATATTGAATTGTTGGGACTGTTTGTTTTCAATATCTTAAGGTACATTGGAAGTTAAACGATATATCAATAATATATTACTCTAAAACCTCATATAGTAAAATAAAGTCATAAAGAAAATAAATATTTGAACATTCTAATCATAACATTGTAATAGTATTTCTCTTGTTAAGAATTTAACATTAAGTTACATCATTAATATGACTATTCTTTAAACTAAAAAACTTTGAGAATCTAATATAATTCATGTAAAATAGTTTATACATAGTATATATATAATGTTTATGAAATTATTTTATTTTATAATAAAGATTTTTTATTTGAATTGATCAAATAATCAATATTTTCTTATTTTTTGAAATCTTGATAAATGTTATATCATGAAGTGTTTATCAATTAAAAAATGTGTACTAATTCATGAAAGTAAAATAAGTATATTATGTTATTAAGAACTAAAGAAATTATATCATGTAAGCATGTGATTCACATTAAATAAATAAGAATAAAAAATTTATTAGTTGTTGTGATGTAGTTGAATTAAGATAGGAGCCTTACGTTTAAGTCTAAATGGTGTTAAGGGCGCGTTACAAATCTGATTCATTTAGGTGTATTCAGGCCCATTAAAAGGTTTATTAGAAAAATAAAACAAACAAACTTAATGAATTGAATCTTAATAATTAAGATTAAGTCATAAAGAACAAACATACTAAATGAGGCGAATCTGATTGATTAACATTCAGAGCAACATTAAGTGCAAACAAATAAGGCCTTCATATGCTTAAAATTTTGATACAAGTTTCTATGTTGTTCAATTAGATTTTATAAAAAGGAAATACGTAGAAAAACTTTCCTTAAAAAGTTCATAATCATGAAAAGTGGGTACGAACTGTATGTTGAGAAAGACTTAATAGTTAATAATATTGTTTGCAGAGAGGTCTCTTATATTTTGTTTCACGACCCAAAAATGGATGAAATGAAACTCGTCTTATCCCACCAATCAAAGTCAACCTAAAACTCAAATATTATGATAATATGCGCAAAACTTATAATAACTTAAAAATACCAGTAAAATCAGGTTGTCACATGTACAAATCTATAGTGTAAATTGTACAATTAAACAAAATACTCAAGTATCAAATGATGTTGTCTTTCAAGTAAAAGAAAATCATAAACAGGACAAGTTAGCTGAGAATACTACCAGCTACCTCACAAATCTTCATATGAAGACGAAAAAAAAAAAGGTATCACAAAGATACATGCTCGTAACCTACAAAATATTGTAGATCCAAGAGGTCAGTACTAAATTCACACGATACGCAACAAACAAACATGTAAGCACAAGCTAAGGAAACAAAATACACATACTCCTTACACCTCATCCTAGCCTACACAACTATAATCTGCATAAATATAAACCCAACCTAAAAGATCACAACTTACAAAGCGCATATCTCAACAACAACAACGTAAGAAACTACATATACTCAACAAGAACACTTACAAAAAAATATATCTTCTAAAAAAACACTTAAAGTGATTATATTTCCTCAACAACAAAACTTTATGAAATTATATATCATCAAACACACGCTGAGTATTCATCAATTACGAGTTTCACAAAAAGACACTCACAAGATCAACAACATACAAGATCATGTTCATCAATATAAATATGTGCAATAAAATAAAATTCATTGTCAAGTATAGTGATGCATGTCTAACCTAACGATACACACCAGCTGTCTCTCAGTCTAAGACACATGGGGACATATTATCCATGCATCCATCGTGGCGTGAATATAATCCTCAATAATAATAAATATCGCGGTGCGCAATACGTTCCTCAAAATATAGTATCCATTGCAGCTAGAGTTACGTACCTAAAAATTGTACATCCTCCTATCACATAATACTTATCACAACAATATCTCATAACTAATGCAAATAACATGTTCATACAAATCATGAGGATATGACCATTTCAATAAAAATAAACAATTTACAACAATACAACAGTAATACAACATCACAAATTAAAAAAAAAAACTCTTCCAAAACATTCCCAAACATCACATACAACCAATTCATCACTTCACCTTTTTATGAACCTTTTCAAATTAGAATTATTCAACATGGACCAGTCAACAATCACCAATTTCCATTACTCCCAAACATATACCATAAGGAAATACATTAATTTCATATGCTTTACAAGGGTTTACAATCTATTTACCTCAAATAATAGAACATTGACTCTAGAACATAAGCCATCCTCTTTCAGTTGACTTCCAAATAAATATAATCTATTTAAAAAATTCATTTCAATAATATTTGAAAACTAACAACATCCACATTACTACATGTATAGTCTAGACCTACAAACTCACTCAATTTACAATTAACTTTTTAATATTGGTGGCAATTAACATGTCCACTCCAATGTTTTTATGATTTTCAAGCATAGGATTAAGTCCTAACTCCTTCAATATTATGTATATTAATATGCAAACCTTAATCATAATATAGAGATCATATCTAAATGTGTATTAGCATCCGTAACTATTAAAAATATTACAAAAATCTAAACTCCATAATTAATTTATTTAACTTATCTCAATGACAATCATTGGAAAACATTACATGTAGAATGGTCACATACAATTTTTTTTCTTAAAACATTCAAACACTACAACACATGAAAAAAAACTTTAACTAATCCAAAACTCCAAAAACAACATGGTAAGTGCATCGGCTTACACTCCAATTTGTTCAGCCAACATTATTTAATATATAAAATGGGTAAGATTGAGATAATTGATATACAATGTCTTCCCCATAACCCCAAAATCAATTAACATACTACAATTAGCGAATATAAACATATCTATTATATTTTGTACAAAGGACAGGAAATAATCTGATAGATTTTGTTGTTACCTAACACTCATTTCATCCCATGTTGAGGTCGCATAAAATCTTCACGAACTTCACTTTTTGCTTTCTTCCGCATATGTGAGTTGCTATCTCTCTTTTTCTTTTTCTCAAGTTGTGTCCTAAACTGTTAAACCCTACTAACTTATTTAATAATGACTCAGATAGTATAGTATATTAATTAAATTATCATTTTTGTTCATTAATATTAATTAATTAATTATTTAAAATTATCTGTAAATCAAATAAATTATTGTTACACGAATCATTAAAAATACTCAAATCAACTTCACGGACTAAAAAAAATAAAACGAGGCAACTTGCGAGATGGGTAAAGGGGTAATTTAATAAAAATTTCTAAAAATGACTTTCTGTTCATTACATTATCCACCACAAAAAACCCGTGTTTGTCCTCGAACATCAGGAAGAAGACAAAGGAAAAATAACCAACGCTACCAAAACTATAAGTGATGATTTTCTATAGTTAGTGTTCATATCTTCAAATGAGCTCATCGTTAAAATCATTCCATCAAGATCAACTATTAAGAACTAAATTCACTTATCAGCTTTTGGAAGATCTATAAGTCAACTGTGATTATCAAACCACCAACTAACATATGAACTCAATATAAACTGTAACCCAATGGACCTTAACACAACCTTCATGATGAATCTTTCCTCACATAACCTAGAGAAAATTCTGAACCAACATCATCTACAACAAATACTGGACCTGAACAAATTGATACACCCTCAATATGTACAAATTATCACTGATCTTATCAATTTTTGCTTTGCACAACATAATCTTTTCATGAAAATAAATAATAAAAATATGATATTTAGACATCAGGTACTTATTAAGAGAGGATAAACTTATCTAACACATAGAAGGAAATAATGAAGTGACTTCCACCAAATGCTAGATCAGTAGTTATTATTGTAGTCATACCTCAAGAACAAAAAACTAGACCTAATATTTTCCACATTCAATCACATTTCCAAAACGTGATATCAATGATGTGATATATCTTAAATCTATTTGAAAACTAGATATATTCACGATGGATCTGCAGTAATTTTTCATAAGCAAAGTTGTGTATGTAAAACCACTAAAATATGTTAACTACATTATCAAGAACACCAAATAAGTCGTAACTTAAACTATCAAGTATTTCCAAGAATCTTATCCTACAAAGAGGATGTCGCATGATCGATATACCCGATCTACCTCTTTGGGTCCACCCACAGATGTGAAAACACACATGTGCATAGGTAGTGAATCAAATTCTAAATGATGCCAAGAAAGAAGAAGGTGGTCACATAATAAAGTATGTAACCTAGGTCGAATTACGCAATATATTCTTTTTATAGTGCTTATATCAAACATTTTCATTCATCTTACTCTATCTCCATGGTGTTTATCCAAGAATAATTAACCATTGTAGTCCTCATTACAATCGTACACAAACTCAATTTATCAAACCCCACATACTCCTCTTTGTACTCCAATAATATGAACACTTTAATACTAACTATACAACATAACCACTAGAGTCATTAACCTTACTCTTAAATTGTCACTAGAATTAGGTATTCTTATCAAACACATTATACCCTTCAAAATTTAAGAACTATGGGTCCCTGTATTTCCTTGTCAGCATTTTGTGATAGATAAGAGTTCCACCCAACAATGATAACAATTATTTTAAGAATGATAGTACCTTTGCATTGAGATAAAATTATTAAATCACACATAATATCAACTTCATGGCATGACTCACATATCAAGTATCTATTACCATTTAAACCATTATATATGTCATGTAAAAATTCAGAGAAATTCATTGTAACTCATATAATTATGTATACAATAAGCTCATAAACACTACTCACCATAAATGACTATGTAACACATCATAAAAATCTATTACGTCTTATCAACAATGTAATTTTAATCCCCTTAAAATTCTTATTACCATGTAAAATTGTATGTCTACACCGTTTAATATACATAAGTTACCTACGATATGTTGAACAATCTAGCTCGACATAAAAACATAGAATCTTCCTCACATCATTGATTGTCACTCAAAGTAAAACACAATCTTTATAAAAGTCAATTATAAAAACCTAGTAAGCCTATACCGAACCAATTTACATCTATTGTCATACTGTAAATTTATATGAAAATTCATTCATCCTTCAACTTTGAAACAACAGTGTATATGAAAGGTCTTATTCCATCACATCTCTTAAATTCTTCCTATGTTGCAGATTTTAAGTACCTTGAACTCTTCAATAAAGTAGACTCTTTTTCTCTTATTTAACTTTCTAAAAAAATATTATTCTTTGACCTACAACCCTTGAAATTGTTACCTTATCCTCAAACACAGAACATTAAGGAAAATTCCCATAGGTATATCAATTAAAAGTAACGAAATTTACTACTTGAATTATGTTAAGTCCTTCCAGTTGTTTCATACTCAATTTGATCAATCATTTCTTACCTTAGACATCTACATCTTGACAAAACACATAATCAAAAACCTAAACTAGCAATGAATAACTTAATTTTTTAATAAAACTGGGTAACGTAATTCATTTTTTTATCAACATTAGCTCATGCTTTAGAGATTTTTATGTATTCACATATCTTCACATATAATAGATCCACTCTCCGTCGACCTCATTATATCATTTACTAAAAGTCCAATCATACTCATTAAAAAAATTTAAACCATAAAAAAATATCATCAAACTTGAGACGAACTATATAAACTTCTTTATAATACCTTTCCCAACAAATTTTAACCAATCTAATGAAAAAGTTACAGTATTACAAATAACAATTGTGAAACAGATGGAACCATGCGTCTTTGAACAAAATTCTCAAACCTTTGAAAAAAAAATTTTCCCTTCGCAATCAAAGTACATATCCTTGCTCTTAACTTCTTTCGAAGACTATATTACCTCCCAATAATTCCTTCCGTTTATGAGTCTAGCTCCTTTAAAATTTATTGAAGAAATGCCTTAGCACCTCCTATAACTTTCCATGCAATAATTATACTCACCAAATAGTATGAAACCCAACCTTAAATGCTAGCAAGTCGTCATTACAATACAAAGTTTGTTTAACCAAAAATATTTTTAATATAGTATCATCTCAATCACATTACATCAGAGACTCGTATTGACATCATGCTAAGTTATCTCTTTTCATCACCATAAAGTTAATCTTTTCATCCATATGACACCATAAACCTAGTTATACCAATTAAATTCAAAGGATTAATCCACATTCATATGCATATTTTACTAAAATCATCGATTACATTCACACAAGTATATTCCTTGGGTCTTCCTTAACCCATAAGTTTGTTATCAATGTATCTATTCGTTCCCTAAGACCTTAATATGACATCATTGGTCCTTATTTATAACCCTCGGGATACTATTCTACACTTACCGCATTAAAATAGTATTAGCGATCCACCATAAAATGCTTTTTTATAAATAATTCTTAACTCATTAGTTCATAGTAACCAGTCAGATGGTTTCCCAAATCTGATAGCAACATCAAATCCTACTATAGGAACATATGATGCACGTTTTAACTCTTTAAGTAGTTAGTATTCACAATTGAAACTCGACGTATCCGTTTCCCTTTACCACTAGTACACCATTGTGAAAGTTCGTTAGATCCACCACTAGAACACAACATACATACAAAGAAGATTGTACCTAAATAGCCCAATATTCCTATCTATTAAATTACAGTAACAAACTACTCAAATTATTTAAGCTCTCATCCAAAGAGATATCCATTTCTTCATATATAAGGGGTATAGTGGAAATAAAAAACTCAACCACTCTAACCAAGTAAGAATCGATACCATTATAATAGACATTTCATCTTCATCTTTGACACTCAATCTATGAAACTACATTAGAGATTCTTAACATCTTTCTCATCATTCAATATTTAAGTATCCTATATATGTTATGTAAACATTACTAACTATACTTTTCAAAGGTATATTATTCTTTGCCTATATATCGTGTTAATGATTCTACTTCTAATTATCAAACTAATCAAGATATTGCCTACTCACACAAGTAATATTCCATTATTTGGTAAATACACGGAAAATACCATATGTTCATGAAGTCCTTCAAATCGTTGTTCAACCTTATCATTAAGATATCCTCAAAATGTTTCGTCGAGCCATCACCTAACTCAATTTCCTCAAATCTCTGAATACTCAAACTCTAACCCCATATCATTTCCATTAGTATATCGCCTCTACATTAGTGTCAAACATAACCACAAAGCCATACACGAGACTAACTAGCTGCCATAGTTTTTATTTAAAAGCAAACCATTAATAGAAATAAGAAAGCTTCCTTGAGAATACAACCAGATACATCATAATATATCCATTGGAAGCGGAAAATGAAAAGAATATAAGGTATCACGAAAATCTGGGCTCGTAACCTATAAAATATTGTATAAGCAAGAGGTGAGTACCAAGCACAAGATATTAACAAGAAAACAACTAAACACAAGCTAAGGAAACAAAATATACGTGCTCCTTATGCCCATCAAAACATGCACAACTACAACCTGCATAAGCCAACCTAACCTTATAACTCTTAGATTAGGAAGCACAGAGCTCAATAAATACACTTAAACAAATTACATATCCTCAAACACAAAACATTAACAAATGATATATCCTCAACAACAACACTTTAACAAATTAAGTATAATCAACAACAAACTCATTATTCATCAGTCACGTGTTCCACAAGAATACAATCACAAAATCCACAACACACAAGATCAAGTTCACTAATGATAATGATGTGCGATGTAATGAAATGCATTTTCAAGTATAGTGATGCGTGTCTGACCTAACTATACACACCCGTTGTTTCTAAACATGCGACCCATAGGAGACATATCTTTCCATGCATCCATCACGGCGTGAGATATGAATGTAGACAATAGTATCCATCACGACACAAAATATGTCCCCCAATATATTGTATCCATCACGGTACACAATACATCCCTCAAAATGGTACATCCTCTATTCACATAATACTTCTCACAACCATGTATCATGACCAATGAAAATTACATGTTCATACAAGTTATGAGGAGATGGAAACTTTAATAGCAATGCACAATTTACAATAAAAACAACAGTGATACAACATCAACAATCAACAATTAATTAACAATAAGTCTTTCAAGCATTCACAAACATCAAACACAAGCAATTAACCACTTAACCTTTTTATCACCTTTTCTCCATAATTAGTATTATTCAACATAAACAAATAAACAATCACAAATTTCAATTACTCCAAACATATACTAGAAAAAATACATTAATTCATATGCTTAACAAGGGTTTAGAAATCAACTTGTCTCAAATATTTGTACAATGACTCCACAACTTGAGTCATCCTCTTTCTATTGATTTCCAAATAAATACAATCTATTTGATTAAATAATTAGTATAATATTTCAAAATTAACAACATCCATATCACTACAACTCTATCCTAGACCCAAAAACTCACGCAACTTGTAAGCATGTTTCTAATCTTGTTACCAATTAACATGCTCACTCCTATGATTTTCTGAATTTGAAGCCTACGATTAAGTCCTAACTCTTCCAATATCATAGTCTAATGGTATTCATATGTTATAATATATCTATTAATCAATAATGTATATTAATATGCAGTTTAAGATGGTGAACAAATTTAAAGGAATAATCAACATCCTTAATCATTGCTAATTTTACAAAAATCTACGGCACATAATTAAGTGATTTAATTTATCTAAATGACAATCATTCGCCAAAATCACATGAACAACGATCACTTACAGTCCTTTTTTTCTTACAAAATTCCAAGACTACAACACATGACCAAAAACTTTTAAATAATCCACAAGTTCAACAACCAACATGCTACATTGAAATAATATGCATTCCAATTTCTTTATGAAACATTATTTAATATATAAAATGGGTAGGATTTAGATAATTGATATTTAATGGCTGCCCCACTACCCAAAAATAAATTAACATACTTCAATTCGGCAACTATATGTGCATATCTAGTATATTTGTGTAAGGATAAAAAATTAGGGTGTGTTTGGTATGAAGGAAAATGTTTTCCATGGAAAATGATATCCTAGAAAATGTTTTCTTGGAAAACAAGTAGATTTTGAACTTGTTTTGTCATGTTTGGTTGGTGAGTAGAAAATATTTTCCGAAAATGATTTTGTCTTTGATTTATGAATGAAAATATTTTTGAGGAATATCTTTTATTTTTCTAGACTACAAAATAATTTATGAAATTGAAAATATTTTTAAATTTTTTTTTTTGGGTAGGGTGATGGGTGGGTGGGGGGGTAGTAGGGGGGCAGAGGGAGGGGGTTGGAGTGATAAAATAAAAATTTGAAGTTGATAGTATTTTTAAAAATAAATAAAATTTTTTGGGGAGTAGGGGTGGGAGTGAGGGTGCTGGTAGGGGTGGGAGGGGGGCTGGCCGAGGGGGGGGGGGATTGGAGCTAAAAATAAATTTGAAGTTGAAAATATTTTTAAAAAGCAAAATTAATTTTTTGGTAGGGGGTGGTGTTGGGGGAGGTGGGCGGGGGGGGGGGGGGGGGGGAGGGGATCATAGATCGGGTGAAAAAATAAAATTCTGAAATTGAAAATATTTTTTTAAATTGATGTTTTCCCAAAAAAAAAAATGTAATTTTAAATTGGAGAGAGCTTTGGAAAATGTTTTCCTTAATTTTTGAAGGGAAGTCATTTTCCTTAATTTTGAGGAAAATGAGTTGATTTGGAAAAAAAATTCCAAAACTTTTGCCCCAACCAAACATGAGAAAATTGGAAAATATTTTCCAAAAAATGTTTTCCTTCATACCAAACATACTCTTAGTCTTATAGATTTTGTTCTTACCTAATACTCGTTGTTTCCCTTGTATAGGTGGCATATGTTGCACGAACTTCTCTTTTTTTGATTTCTTACGTATAGGTTACTTATTACCACTCTTTTCTCTTCCCACATTGTGGACTAATATGATAAACCCTACTAACTTTTTTAATATGAGTTAAATAATATAGGGTATTCAATAAATTATCAATTTAGCCCATTGACTATCAATTAAATTAATTGTCTTAAAGAATCCGTAAATTAATTAATTATAGATACACGAATAGATCAAATTTCTCTAATCAACTTCACCGATTGATAAAAAATAACTTGAGGCAACTATCGAGATGGATAAAACAATAACTTTATAAACAAAACACTAAAAATTACTTTCTTGTTCATTGACTTTTCAAGAATTTTGAAAAAGGAAATACTTTTCAAGAGATGTTTGACCATAGATTTCAAATGAGAGTGTGAAAAATTTTCATTAAAGAATTTTGAAATGTTAACAATGGGTCAAAACAATTTGCTAGGAATTGCTTAATAATGCTTAAATTTGGGGCATATTTATTTTAGTAACATATCTAATCATAATATAGCATAATCATAGGTATAAATATTTAAACAATTTTTTCGATTGATTTTCCTAACATAGATTTCCTTATATAGCTACAAATAACTTTTATTATTAAAATGAAACTATAATAAAACACACTAAATTAATATAGGTGAAACTACAAAATTTTATTAATTTGTTGAAGTGTAATTTATAGTTAAATTATTATTATTACATTAAAGTGTTATGAGATTCAAGAAATGTTTATTTTTATAACATCAAAATAATTTTATCCTAATAATTTGTGCATTATATTTATTTAATTTACATGAAATAATAAATTAAGATATTGTAACAACCCTCAAGTAATCCCTAGAAGTTACGAAGAACCCTTGGATCTAGACGAGGCGTACATGACCCTTGGGGTCTCATACAAGCCTCTTAACTATAGCTCATTACATAAGAAATGAAAAATAGTGCGAAATTAAAACTTTTCATGCCATTTAATATAAAGAGGAATCTTTTACAAATACTAAGAAAGTCTCATCGTCACAAGCCTTCTTAAAGACACGACATAAAAATCATACCAACACGACCATTTACATTTGAAAGAAATACATAATAAGAACTTATAAGAAACAAAAGAATTCAGAATTATGCCCTCGAATATATGAGAACATACTTTGTATTGAAAGAATCTTTCCCAATCTTTGACTTCTAAACTTCAACCTTGCTTCCAAACCTATACTTATAGAGTAAATAAAAGTATGAGGTTTGTACAAATAATGTACTAAGAATGACAAATGCAAAAACATGCACAGATGGATATTTTAGTAAAATTACACTTTCATGCCAATTAAGTAAAACATTCAAGAATATAGATGTAATACAACATAAAAATCACCATTTAACACTTAGAAAAAGAATTTCATAATTTTAACCAACACGACCATTTTACAGTATACTTCAAAAATTTACAGTAAACTCTTTTAACTTTACAATTAACTATTCCTATTCCACAACAGTGAACTTCCAAGGTCAAACAAAGAGAAAGTGAACTGAATTTTTAAGAAGTTTCCCTAACTAAGTTTATCCTAAGACTCAACAAGGTAAGAGACGAAGGAAGTGCACATAAACCTCCTTCAATACTCACCAAAGTGATCCTCCAGACTACCCCTTTTAGGCTTACTCACCTAGGGAGAACAAGCCCCCACTCAATGACAAGACATGAGAAGAACACTCAAGCAACACACACATACGTCCCTTTCGGAATATCTACTTAGTGAAATGAGTAGATGGCGTCCCATTCCATATCCTACCATAAGTAGTACACTAATTTAGAAGGCTTAGCACCAACACTCGCCTACGGGAAGGTCTACTTTGTGCAATGGATAGATAGCGTCCCATACCACCACATACCCTAAGTTGTACATTCTTTTAGAAGACTTAGGTCATTCAATCATAAAAAACACACAAAGATTGCCCTTTCGGAATTCCTACCTAATGGAATGGATAAATATAGTCACATTCCACTACCTATCGTAATTAGCTTAATCGATATTGACCATGAGAGCTAGACATGGAATTCGGATACTCCGCTTATCGGATAAGGGTCCTACCACTTGCCTAGAGTGAGGTCTTTTCTTTTAGATTTTACATGGCTTTCCCAATAGCCAAACCTATGCGGGCGCATAGTTAGAGATAAAGAGATTGCTACTAAGTAACTCAGTCGCTACTCACGAGGAGTACTAATCTCAAGATGTACATTGGAGTACAACATCTCAATTCATGAACTATAACCACTTTTTCTTCATATCCTCTTGGTTCTAGGCATACCACCCCATTGATTCTAAACATATTATACTATAGGTTTAGGATAACTAGTGAACACAAAATCTCAACTCTCGAAGTGCATTCATTCTCCTAGCTATGTTAGAAAGCTATTGGAAGATAATGAGATTTCTACGAAACACTTCATATTTACTCACGAAGAGTTCTAACCCCAAAAGTGCCCTTTTTTATTTTCATGCTTTAACTTCATTCATTCATTCATTCAAAGTGTTTGTATGTGTGTGTACATGTGAGAACACCTTGAACAATAGCCTCATTTCATGCAAATTGAATTCTATACATACTTAGACCTTTATTTATCACATCACAAACTTTAACATACATCATATAATAATGTAATTAATTTAGGCATACTCTTTAGCCTACTCACATAATAAGCTTCCTAAAGCATATTTATCAAGAATAGCATCACTATCATCTTACTCCACGTAACATCCCTTGAAGGCCTCATTCACAATTCACAAGTAGCTTCACATTCAAATATATACCATGTAAACATCGTCACCAAAGGTGGACCATACCACTCAAGAGAATTTCATAATAAAAGCTAAACAAGATAAGCAACTTACCCTTTAATCAAGGATTTAATTACCCATAATATAATCCTTCAAAAATGCATCATAATATAGCCCTCACGGCAGTATCTATGCAATAAATAAAAGGAAACAAAATTTAAAAGACTCAATATCATGCTCATTCAACCCAATTCTTAAGACGAAATTTTATAAAAGCCTTTAACATGATTTTATTGAAGTTCTATAATTAAAATCACCCACTAAAACATGATATTTGAATCATTAGAAACGCTACCATGCAAGACCTATATTTAGAATTAAAGATAGAAGAAGTTAGTGTTGAAAACCCATCTTGAAAATTCGTTAGAAGGGACTTCAATGGAAGAGAGTTCAAAGATGACTACCATACATAATATTAAATAAACCCAATAGATTTTTGGTGATGAAATCGACGACCTAGAGACCTCGTAGATATTCTTGACTTGTTGCTTTCATGGAGACTTGAAAGTGAGTTTTAAGAGAGAGTAGTTCTGGGATTTAGGACATGGAGTCTAAAATTAGGTGTTATGCATTGAGTTAGTTTAATATACCTAATAAAAAATAAAATAAACGTCCAGGTTTAACAAAAGAATTGGGGTGAATTTACCAAACACCCCAAGTCTTAGAAGAAAAAGTGCAGCTTTCACAGGAACTATCGACCAGTCATAACAAACGGACCATTTCAAAATCGATGCCCTATTTGTGGGGTCCATCGGTTGGGACATAGATTCTTCCTTGAGAAGGATTACCAACCTTGTATGGACAATCGACTCCCAAGGTCGACAGGTCATCTTTTGACCAGCGGTCCGTCCCTTTTGGCCGTAGTTTTGTCATTGCTTGGCAGCTTCTATACAAGAGATGGGGTCCTATTTTAGGTCCCCTCGCGGGTCATTGGTGGGGTTGTACCCTGACGTTAAAGCCACAAACATAGTTTTCTAGGTGTTTGCAACATCCTTCACAAATTTCAAACAAAACAAACACGTAAAACTCACTCAAACACATGAAAACACAAAAGCACTTTCTAAGACACACCTTCCGAACGACATAGACTTTTGACCTAAAAACTTAAACAAACTTAGGATACTGCCTTAGAAGACTAATATAACTCATTTTAACAAAAAATTACCTCGATTAACATTGACAAAGAACTAGTTCAATTTAGGGAGTTACATATACATAAAGTACAATGAATACTGCAAAATGTTGTATCTTATTAGATTGTATATCATATATATATATATATATATATATATATATATAATGTTTTGTGTATTATGCTTCAAATTAAGGACTTCATGTTTTTGTTGGAAACCAATAGTACTCCTTTGGTCCATATTTTAATGCTTTGCGGTTAACATAGGAGATCCATTTATGGTAAGAAAATTTACAAGCTTTTACTATATAAAAATATAATGTATTATGGATGGAACACAAATAATATAAACGTAATAAATAAAACAAATAACACATTTTTTGTTGAAAAAAATTATAAGATATTTCCACATGACGGGCAATGATATACATCGTGTGTTCTGATACTTAAAAAATGATTATAACATGTTTGGTGTTAGTCCTTTTGTAGGCCCTGTTGAATGGTAGATACAAAGGTGAGCAGTTGACAACAAGACTCCGAGAAAATCATTTGTTTTCATTCATTTTCTAGACTAAGATATTGTGTTGAGTCCACCAACTAAATTACTGGACTACAAAATCCTTCCACTATATCCTCACTTATGATGTCTGGCTCAATTTGAGTTTACTTAAAAGCATCAGAGAGCTGATATGAACATTCTTTAAAATTTCTCTATGTGTCTTCTAGTCAATAATGTAAAAGATTTAAATCTTTACATGTGAATTTCAAGATTGAATGTCTTTGAATCCTTAGTATACATGGTGAATATTTGATTAAGATTCACACATATTCCTTTTTCAATAAATATATTCAGTAAGACACCTAGTATTTAGGAACTTGTTTCTATTTCAGTTTGATTTTTAGTCTGTAAATAGATTTTTTCGTTAGTCATCAATAATATAAAGTTCTATAATGGAATATATTATTTATCCTTCAAATTTGATCCCATTGTCATTTTTGGGTATTTATTTTCTTTCAAAAACATATATGTTTGATCTAGAGCTGATTTTTTTTTAGGGACCTTTGAGTGAACAGATGGATTTCAAAAATTCTTTATCATGAATAACTCATGTTTTTATTAGAAATGAAAATTACCAATTATGAGTTGTGATAACGGAAAATTACTTTGAGGCCTTTGATCTGTAGGAAGGAAGTCATGAAAGAGGATTATGAAATTAATTTGTTACAATATAATCCTACCATAGAACAAATAAAGAGTCACAAGGAAAAGAAAATCTATGAAGTCCACAACAAAAGCAACATTTTTTGTTGTTGTCTCAACAACTATTTTAAAAGAATTATATTTTTCCCATATCCAAAAGATATTTGTATTTATCTTCGCAAAGAATATGTTCGGGAGGATGGAATTCAAGTTTAAAAGAACTAAAAACATCAAGAAAATCAAAAAAATACTTGGATAGATTGTTTGGTATTGATAACCAGGTAAAATTTTTAGGCTCTAGATCAACAGAGGTAATTCAAATAATTCTTGGTAATTTTTTCTCTCTAATACTCGAGTATCCATCAATGTTATTTTAACAAACGAAATATAGTGAAATTCGTTTGTTTATTTTCTAAAAAATGGAGTGTTATATGCAACGTTCAATGTTTCTTATTTTAGTTTCTTCATGATTTCTTTGTAGAATTTGAAACTCGTAATTATGACATCATGCCTATGGAGGTTACTACACTATGTTACAGATGACATGCTCTGCGAAGTGATGGTGGATGAATTATATTAGTAGTAGGCTAGTTGGATCTCCTCCCTATCATAGACTAAGTTTACTCAGGTATTTCTAACAAAGTTTGTTCCAAACAGTGCAAGGGAGCCTTAGAGGTTTGAGTTGTAGGGTTTGAAGAAAGATGGTATGTCAGTCACAGAGTGTGAGGGTAAATTTCATGCTTTGGCTAGGCATGCTTTGATTATACTTCCCGCAGAGGTTTGAAGAAAGAAAAGGTTTTGTTAATCTGTTGATTATTCAAATTCATCTAGGAGTTTCTAATGTTGTTGGTTATGGTGTTCCATTCTAGATATCAGTACATGTTGCTAAGGAGTTGGAAATGATACAAAATGAAATATTTGAGCAGTGTGTGGGTTAGTAGACCAGTCATTAAGGTCATTATGGTGCTGCTCCTTGTAGGAGTCGAGATTACATGGGGAGAGATTAACACGCTCAGTCTAGCATACCCATTCATGCAACTTAACCAGCGTCTGAAGTTTGTTATGTTGGGCATAGTTCATCGAGTTCATTACATACTTCACAGGGTTCATTTCTAGTCTTGTAGGCATAGAGGACATTCTTGTCATTAAGGTTCCTCTCACCAGCCTATGTTTAGTCGGGGTTGTTCAGAGTGTGGTGATATGGGGCACTTTGTGAGATATTGCCCTAGAAAAAAGCGTGGAGGATTACATAAGGGTTCTCACATTTCGATTTTAAGGGTTGTGCAACCTCAAACTAGGGGAGGTGTACATAGTGTCTGAGATGGTTCTCATTCAGGTAGAGGCAGTTCTCTTTATGATGGAGGTGGTGTTGGTGGAGCTTCACAATCCGAGGATGGTAATTCTCACTGTAATGCATTTTCGAGTAGGCTAGATGCTGAGGCTTCAGATCCTCAATCGTTAGATGTTTCTATGATAGGTATTATTAAAGTTTGTCATCAACCAACTACTGTATTAGGTGATCTAGGATCTACTTATTCTTATATGTCCACATATTTTTATCTGAGTCTTGAAATATTATGTGAGTCTCTTGATTTGCCAGTTTATATTTCTACTCATGTTGGGGATTCTTTAGTGATACCCTGAGTGTATCAATTATGTATTGTTACCATGATGGGATATGAGAGTCACGCATACTTAAAGGTCTTACATATGCTAGATTTTAATTAGATTCTTGGTGTGGATTGTTTATCTCGCAATCATGAAATTTTAAATCAACATGACAAGACAATTACATTAGTTATTGTTTGAATTCCTATAGTAGAATAAATAGGTTCTTCTAGTCCCCCTCCTAAAGGGGTGATATCATTTATTAAGGCTCGTGAGTTGGTAGAGAGAGGATGTTTGCCTTATTTGGCGCGTAATCGAGTTTCTAGAGTTGAGACTCCTATGCTCCAGTCTATTCCGGTGGTGAGTTAGTTTTTGAGGTATTTCCGATAGATTTACCAGGTCTTCCACCTAATCGTGACTTTGATTTCTGTACTTATTTAAAAACAGGTAGTCAGCCTTTGTCAATTCATCCATATCGTATGGAACCAACTGAATGGAAAGAGTTGAAAGAGAAGGTGTTTAATTCATTAAGCATGTTTTTTATAAGACCGAGAGTATATCCTTGTGGTGATCCATTATTATTTATGAAGAAGAAAGATGGTTTGATGCGTATGTGTCTTGAGTACGAACTGTTGAATAAGGTAACTATAAGAAATAAATACCCGATACCTCGTAATGATGATTTATTTGATCACCTGCAGGGTCTTTCTGTCTTATGAAAGATTGACTTGATGTACAAATATTGTAATCCATAATTAGGGAGGAGGATATTCCTACAAAAACATTTCAAGCACATTATGTCCATAACTTGTTTCTGGTGATGTCTTTAAGATTGACTATTTCCCCAACAACCTTTTTGGACTTGATTAATAGTGTGTTCAGACCATACTTGGATTCATCTGTTTTTGTTTTCATAGATTATATATTGATATCCTCATGCAGTAAGGAAGAACACAAGAATCATTTGGAGATTGTGCTTGGGATTTTGGAAGAGAAGAAACTCTATGCAAAGTTAAAAAACTGAGTTTTGGTGTAGTTCAATAGCATTCTCGGGACATGCAATGTCCAAGGAAGGTATAATAATTGATCCTAAAAATATTGAGGTAGTAAGTGATTGGGTAAGACCTATTTCAGTTACTCAGTTTCAGAGCTTCATAGGTCTTGCACGTTATAATCATCGATTTGTAGAGGGTTTCTCCTCCATTGCATCCCCATTAACTAGACTAACTAGAAGGAGGTGTATTTCCAATTATCTGGCGAGTGTGATGTTAGTTTGCATATGTTCAAGACTTTACTAACTATTGCTATGATTTTAACCATACCTGTGGAGGGAGAGGGTTTCATTGTACATTGGGATGCATCTGGGATTAGCTTGGTTGTGGATTAATGCAGAAGGGAAAGGTGATAGCACATGCTTTGAGAAAGTTGAATGTTCATGAGAAGAACAATCCGATTCATGATTTACAGTTGACAACTATTATGTTCCCATTAAAAATTTTGAAGCATTATATTTTTAGTGTGCATTGTGAGGTGTTCACGGATCATAGTAGTCTCCTGTATATACTAAATAATAGAGATCTCAATGTGAGGCAGCGGAGATGGTTAGAATTGATCAAAGACTATGACGTAACTATTCTTAATCATCCAGGCAAGTTAAATGTGGTAGTAGATGCCTTGAGTCGGAAGGCGATTAGTATGGGTACTCTAGCCATGTTACAAATTGATGAGTGTCCTTTAACTATGGATGTCTAATCCTTTGCCAATAGCTTTGTAAGACTTGATATTTTAGAACCTGGCAACATATTTGCTTCTATGGAGGATAGGTCAACGTTGTTTGAGCAGATTCAGACTCAACAGTTTGATGATGGTGATTTACTTATTATTAGAGACAAGGTTTTGAAAAGAGAATTCAAGGATGTAATTCTTGATAGTGAGAGTTTTTAGGATTAAAGGTCATATTTGTATCCCTCGGAGATGTGATTTGACTAGATTGATCATTGCGGAGGCTTATAGTTCGAGGTACTCTATTCATACGAAGGCTACTAGGATTTATTGTTACTTGAAACAATATTATTGGTGGTGTTCTATAAAAAGGGATATAGCAGATTTCGTATCTCGATGTTTAAATTGTCAGTGAAGTATGAACACCAAAAGTCTGGAGGTGTGACTCAGAGGATGCCCATACAAGAGTGGATGTGGGAGTGTATTGAAATGGACTTTATGGTAGGGTTGCCACATACTTTGGGTAAGTTTGATGGTATATGGGTTATCGTGGATCGACAAACTAAGTCCTCACACTTAATACTAGTTCAGACTATGTATAATTCAAATAATTTATCCAAGATCTATATCCGAGCAATAGTTCATTTACATGTAGTTCCTATTTGTATTATTTAATATTGTGGAACATAATTTACATCTCATTTCAGGCGGTCTAAGCAGAAGGAGCTATGTACCCAACGACAGAGGCCTGTGACGGTCCGTCGTGGTTGTCACGCCCTGTTACTGGCTTCATCACAGGTGGCCTGCAACTGGAAGCCTGCGTGCTGTTAATCAAAGGGGTGAATGGGAAATTCAACCCACTTTCTTATCTAACTATAATAGGGGTTTTAGATATTTTTGGGTGTATAAATGTCATAAAAAAATGTGATCACCGTATTCTAAAATCCTCTCACAAAAGTGAAACATTTCCCTCCAAAAATACTCTCTTTAGAAACAACCATTGTTGGAGAAGATCAAGAAAAGATACAAGATGGGTTTTCAATTGATGAATCATAATGATTAAGAGGTTTTAAACTAGACAAAGGTATGGAAATCCTTTATCTTCAAGTAACCTTTCACTTGGAGAGTTCTTCTCAATGTTTTTCAACGAAATCTTATGATCAAGTTTCCCATCTTCGAATCTAGCCCTGGATTTTTTCTCAAAACGTTTTCAGTAATTAAATCATGATATATTGAAGTTAATACAATGATTAGAACTTTATTTCACTCCAATTGTATGATGAACTCATTTTCCTTCCAAAATTAGTTTAGCTCTTGCATGGGCTTTCTTATTATGACTTGTTCTTGATTAAATGGTGTTTATCTTATGTTGAATTGCATCTCCTTATTGTCATTTACGTTAATTGATGGTGAATTGATTATGATAAGTCCATGATGATAAATATATGAAGATTTGGACATGAATAGCCTATGTTTCTACATGTTGCCTTGAAATCGATTGTGTAGAGTTTTAATTATGCTTGAAATTCTGTGGCTAATGTTTAAGGGTAATAAAATGGATGGATTTTTTAGGTATAAATCCTCAATGAAAAATCTAGTAATGTCTTGCATGAATTGATTTAGATTTCTTTAGGCTATGCAGTCAAAAATCTAAGTGTGTGATGGATCTTGAAATGCTGTTATATCAAGCATGGTTTTTTCTTGATTTCCTACTGAATTAGATACATCCTAATGAGTTTATTGTTGATACAATATGAATGATGATAAGAGCCTCATAGAGTTCATCGTATTGGTAAAGTCTTCTATACTCTAGCAAATCGATAATCCTAAATGCCTATGATGGAACCTTAATCTTGAGGGTATGTAATTATGATTTAAATATGGTTAATATAGGTTTATATACTGACTAAGACTCATAATATGTATGAAATATGATCTAAATAAATTCAAGGGAAATTAGCTAATGATCTATGTTATTCTACTTTCCTAGTAAGTTGATGTGTTGTATTAGGATATAGTATAATCTTGTAGCAACTCGTACATGGTTTCTTAAATGTTTGAAGTACATTTATATACTTCCATACATGTGTTTTATTGATGAATAAAGTGTATTGATCAATGATGATAAAAGGGTGAGAAATTTGTAAGAGTGCTAATTCTCTCTATTATTCTACTTCTCTATTCTTTATAGAAATCTTGATAAAGCCTTGTATGGCGTTGTGTGGTATGGTCCACTTATAGTGGCGGTGTTTACTTTGCTTTAATTATATATGTTTTGACCATGTACTTGAAGGAAAATTGATGAATATATGATTTAGAGATTTAGATGATCACCGTATGATGTAATTGTGCCTATCTTCTTACCTAGTTGTGATATAGGTTGTGTTGATATTGTATGAGCATGCGTATATTCAGGTTAGGGTATTGTATTGGTTCTGACATTTATGTGTTAAAATGTTAAGTAGCCCCTACCCATGTACCCTTTATATGAAAGTGTAAATAGCTAATGTTACGATCCTTTGTTATAATGTATATAATGTCTTGCCTCCTATGCTATTATGTGTTGTGTGTTATGTTATTGGAAGTATAATGTTGTCTAAGAGGGTTTCTTCCTCAAGGAGTAACTTACCGCCATTATGTGATCATGTTGACCAATATACACACATTCTCACTTACATGCATGTTACAAGTAGTACAAGTCATTGTGTATGAATGAAAGGTAGTTATCATGTTCACTAATGTCTACTACTATTCATGTAAAGTATATGTATGTGAAGTATGTTATGTATTCCTTGCTAGGATGACTTGATAGGTGTACTATTAAGGGCAAGGGTATAGGACCTTGTCTATAGATTGCACATGTGTATCTTAATAGGATAGTTCCTATGCTTTGTTTATATGTATAAGAAAGATGAATATATGAGCGTGTTATGAATATGATGTGTATGAAAGGATGAAGTATGAATGTGCATAGACTCATACTGGCTTTATATGAAAGGATTCTTCATATATTTATGCATATAGATTCATGCATTGATATATGAACTTGTGTGACTTAATGTGTTATGTGAGTTAAGCATATGAGGGAATGACTCTCCTAAACCTATGATTTATAAAGGAAAAATATAATAAAAAGGTTTTCAATAAAGGGAACTTAGCTTAGCACTGATTGACCTTGAATATGAGTGTGTGTCCCTTCCAATGGTAGGAAGGTAGGTCACCATAAATCTCATGAGGTTGATAACAACAATGCCTCAATGGACATAAATAGGATTTCCATAAGTGAATAACTACAATGCCTAATATTGGAATAAAGAGGGTTTTCACATGTACCTCCAAGTTCCATAACTATGTTTCCACCATAGGATACTAGCTAGTGGATTCCACATAGAAATATATGTCTCATTTGTTCTACTTTGGCAGATAGACCACCCTTTACCCGTGTGGGTTTTTATGACACCGGATACAACCTTTAGCATCACATGGTCTATGTCGATTAAAGACATAGTTTCCCTAAAGTAAAATGAACAATGGATGTAAAATGACTAGGAACCTAAATAGAATTACTTAAAAGATGTTACTTAGGATAGGTGTAAGTAATGAACCCATCTAGACATTGCACAAGTAGCTCCTTAGGAAGTTTTACGAAGGTGTTCTAATGCAAGTCAGTATGGATGTGTTCCTTATGCATGAAATTGTAGTATTTATTTTACTTGTTATGAAGATGAGCATGATATGAGTATTTATGCATGATGTTGATCTTGTTGACTATATGATGAAGGTCTTGACTTAACAATGTCTATGTGATATTATACTATTATAATGGTAGTGTTTGTATGAAGTTTGAAAATGATATATGCTATTGATAAAATTTTTGTGATGATTTACTCAAAATGGCATGAAGTATGATTTCAAAGAAAATATCCCTTTTAAATGCATGTTAGTGCATGGTTTCCATACTTATTACATACTTTAGCTAATCCCATTTTTCTTTACTTATTTCACAAAGTGTAGGTTATGGATTCTTAAAGGATGTCTTGAAGGGTGAAGAGCTTGATAGGTGATTCCCAAGCTCGAGGAAATGAATCCTTAAGCACAAGGATGTCCTAATGTGTACTTATTGTAAAGTCTATCAAATGTGTATAGTTTTTAATTATGTCATAAGGGCCTTGTCCCTAATGTACTCCAAAGTTACTGAGTCTATGATGGCAAAGAGACTTAAAGTCTATATATGTATTATGACTTATATTTTATATGTATATGAAGTAAATTTTCTATCATATGAGGTGATAGGAAAAGATCTAAATTTTGCGCTAAATTTGCTATGTCGATGCGATTAATGATAACTATGGGCTTATATAAGACCTCCGAGAGGTCAAGTAAGCCATGTTACTTCTAGGGGGTTCTCCCCGGATGTTACAAATGTGATATCAGAGCACGAGGTTTATAAAGTGGTCTTAGGTTCCAAGAAGTCTCATATTACCACGTCTAGTAGAGTCTTGTATCATTGGTGGTGAGTCGGAACACATAAAATGGTACGAGAGGATATAGGACGATAAAATTTCCTTTCTTCATCATTCTCATGTCATGCCATAGAACTTAACTAAATAAGATCTCTCTCTTATGTTTTCTTGTCCGGTGTTCTTTTAGATGTGATTGCATGGATGAGATTACTCTATGCTTGAGGGAAAAAAAGTTACATTTAAATGCTTATTTTTGTTATATGATTTGAATGAGTATGTGTGAAGGTGACACTTTTCCTTATTCGATGATGTATAAACTAACAAAGGCGACTTGAAGGGTTAGCTAGACTTAGGTAGGGGTATGGGACTCTACCTATGTCTTGCACTAGTTTGTCTTGATGGATACCTTAAGAGGTTAATATTATGTATGTCTATGATTATAAATGTAAATGTCCTTATGTGATGATCTCTATGATTTCATGTAAATAGCCAGGTGTGCTTAAGATATGGAGTTATGCATGCATGAAGGTTATAGAGGAGTGGTGTATGGTGCTAATTGTAGCTACCTTTTGGTTACTTTATTTAGTAGTGTAATGGGTTTTTACTAGATCATTGAAAATGTTAACTCTATGGGTATTAGATGGTTTCTTACCTTACTATACATGAAATATCTCTTTTGATGATGTGATGTGCCAATTATGGCAAATATGAAATCTATGTTAAATAACAAGAGATTCAAATAATGTATTCATGATATAGTTAAAGCATGCTAGAAGTTATGGTGGTTAAAGTGAATTATCTTGGATTGTTGTATTCCTATATGATTTTGTATGATGGTAGCCAAATAAAAGGATTTAAACTTTGAATGTCTAATAACTACCTATGCAAGCATGCTATCCCATGAATGTATGTGATTCAAGTGTGAATTGTCTCCTTTTCTATATAAGGGATACTTGATAAGTTGCTAATGTAAATAGGAGTCCCTTGTAGAGACTTGATCCTAGTTGTGATGATAGTATGCATGTTTATGAATGATTTGTTCGTAAAGCTTTGTATCTTATTTTGCCATGCTTGTTCCGTCAATTTTCTAAATGTTGCATTTTTGAATATTTGGAAGCATGCTCACTATAAAAACTAGGCAACTTATTGTACAATGTTTGGGGAACCACCTAAATTATCCTTTGATTGGATGTTGTTGAAATATGTGTAGAGTTGATGAATATGAAAATGATAATGAATGTGAAAAGGAGTTTTCCTATTTGGAAATAAAGAATGATTCTTATGACATGATGAGTCGTAGATTTACTTCTAAACTTCTTATTGTGTGATGAGTCTCCTTGTTGTTTTCCTTAAATGATGCATAACTTTTGTTTCTATTGCTTTGTAGGAAGACCATATGTGAATTGAATAGTATGATCCAAATTTATAGTTGAGGGTGAGTTGCCTAAAATGGTAAGGTTTAGAATGCCTTAGTGTTGGTATATAGAATTAATGTAAATTCCCTCTAAAGTAGTAATCACTTTAAGTGATGAAAATGAAGGTTGTTTAGTTAAGATCCTCTATAGGTTGGGTGAGGTTGCTCTTAATTAGGTCTACCCTAAGTGGAGGATGGTGTTTGAGTAGTGAGATTGTACAAATTGTCTACATTGTCCTTCTATTCTTTACTTGAATTGGAAAATATTGAATTCTTGTAGGCTTTTTCATGAATATAATCTTGCATAAACTGTGAATTTCTTGACTTTTATAGGATTTTTATGAATTGATTGACATGATCTTGGAGATATGGTGAATTTTCCAAAGAGCATGAAAGGAAAATTTTGATAAAGTCCATGTTTTCTCATGTTGAATTACATCATGATATGCTAGTTGTTCATCTAACTTCATGAGATAAGACAAGGAAATTGGTAATAGTCACTTGTGAGGTAAATTGTTTAGCCTTAAAATGAAAAGTTGAGTCCATATAAACAAAATTATGTTGAGCCTCTTTAAAACTATGTGACTTTTATGATTTGGAATGCATAATTGTAGGCTCATTCTTTAAAAGTGAAAGCATACTTAGCTAAGTGTCCATGTGTGTGCCTATAATTGTTTTTTCCAAAGTAAGGCTTACTATAAGGGTCAAATCTACATTATGTTAAGAAAAGAAATTTGTGGAATGGATTACTATATTGTTGTGATTTCCTTTGTGTGATTTACCATTTTGACTTCACTAGGAAGGAACCATGAGCATGTCTTGGTTAAACGTTGAAAAATTCTCATTTTTGAGGAATTTGACCTTGTACGTTCTAAGGTGTGAAACTCATGATACATGCAATTGTGTTAAGGAGAAGGACATTCCTGCAAGGAAACCACTAAGAATGGTATGATTGAGTATGACCTTTATGGCACTAGGTCTATCTAATGAAGATCTTTGTGATTTAACTAACTCAAGTTTATGTGCATTGACGTATTAGTGCTTATGAAAATTTGATTATGGGTTAGGATCTGCCTATGAGTAACTTTTAAAGATTTTCTTGTAATGAATTTAGATGTAATTATCATGTTATGATTTGGAGAAGGATCTTCTCCTATGAACATGAAAAGGACCTTTCTGTTTGATGTATCAAAGAGTGAGTGAGTAATGGTTTTTCTTGCTTGTGTGCATGGAGTGCTAAAATTATTTGATGATATTTTAAATTTTATGAACTGCTCTTACATTCATTGAAGTACTTGTTGTGATTAAAGAGCCCTAAGTGTCATTCGAGGACGAATGTTCCCAAGTGGAGGATATTAAAAGACCCTGAAAATGAAATAAGGTGTGTAGAGCGTACCATGTTTTTCCTAAAGTTCTAATGTCCTTAATATTCTTAAAACATAGTATGTAGGCAGTAGCTTATATTGGAGGTATTGGAAGTCGAACTTTAAGGAATGACTAAGACTTTCAACGACTAAGTCGCCCAGATGCCTAATATGTTGTTCTATATGTTTATGGGTGCTTAATTTTGTTCTGATGTTCTAAAAAGTCTTATTATAGGGGTTATAGGTAGTGTGAAAAGTTTGAAATGATTTGGAAGTCGAACGTCAACGGACGACCAAGACGTTTGATGACTAGTGACTTATGTGCCTCATCTGTCTATGCATGCTAAAGTATGTATGAATGAGCCTTATAAGTCCTGAAATGGTTTAAAATGATTATTAATGGTTTTATATGATGATTCGTAAGGTTTGGAGGTCAAACACCCAATAACGTCCAAGGCGTTCAAAAGATAGCCCGTAAGACGTTTATCGTATATCATGTTGGGGCCAAGGCTGTTTGGACGTCTTTTAGGTTTTGTTTTGGACTTAATTTATGTGGAGGGTCTATTAACTTTTAAGGTTCGTATTTACATTGGAAACGTCCGGGTATTGACTTCTAAAGAGCCCCACAAGAGTCCCCAAAAGAATGACCCAAAGCTGACAAAAACACTGCCTGGGCAGTGTCCATTGCCGGACCCAACAGCAGATCGTTGGGCCTCCAACGGCCTGTAGATCAGATATAACCGATGGGGAATTTCCTTGGGCAGGTATTAAGCCAGTATGTTTCTAAGTACCCAACAACGGAGGCCTGTGACGGTTCGTCGTAGCTGTGACGCCCCATCACAGCCTTCGTTGCAGGTTGCCGGCAACTGGCAGCCTGCGTGCTGTTATTAAAGTGGTGAATGGGAAATTCACCCCATGTCCTAACCTGATTATAAAAGGTTTACTTATCTATTTTAGGGTGTATATAATTCATCAAAAACGTGATCACCCCATTCTAGAATCCTCTCACAAGAATGAAACCTTTTGCTCAAAAAAATACTATCTCTAGAAACCACCATTGTTGGAGAAGCCCAAGAACCGATTATAGATGGGTTTTCAATTGATGAATCATAATGTTTAAGGGGTTTTAAACTAGAAAAATTTATGGCAATCCTTCATCTTTAAGTAACCTTTCATTTGGAGAGTTCTTCTCAATGTTTTTTCAAAATAAAATTATGATCAAGTTTCCCATCTTCTAATCTAGCCCTGGATTTTTTCTAAAAACGTTTTAAATAATTAACTATTGATAATTTGAAGTTAATACAATGATCTGAACGGTATTTCACTCCAATTGCATGATGAACCCATTTTCCTTCAAAAATTAGTTTAGCTCTTGCATGGGCTTTGTGATTATGACTTGTTCTTGATTAAATGGTGTTTCTCTTACGTTGAATTGCATATATTTATTGTTATTTACATTAATTTATGGTGAATTGATTATATCAGTCCATGATGATAAATATATGTAGATTTGGACATGAATAGCCTATGTTTCTATATGTTGCCTTGAAGTCAATTGTGAGATCGGTTGTGTAGAGTTTTGATTAAGCTTGAAATTATGTACCTAATGTTTTTATCTGATATAATGGATGGATTTGGTAGGTATAAATCCTTAATGAACAATCAAATAAAGGCTTGCATGAATTGATTTAGATTTCATTAGGCTATGAAGCGAAAAATCTGAGTGTGTGATGGATCTTGAGTTGATGTTATATCAAGCATGGTTTTTTCTAGATTTCCTGCAAAATTAGATAAATCCTAATGAGTTTACTGTTGATAAAATATGAATAATGATTAGAGCCTTATAGAGATCATCGTATTCGTAAAGTCTTCTACACTCTAGCAAATCGATATGCCTAAATGCCTATGTTGGAACCTTAATCTTGAAGGTATGTAATTATGATTTAAATATGGTTAATATAAGTTTATCTACTGACTTAGACTCATAATGTGTATTAAATATGATCTAAATAAATGCAATGTAAATTAGCTAATGATCTATGTTTGTCTACTTTCCTAGTATGTTGATGTGTTGTGTTAGGATATAGTATAATCTTGTAGCAACTCGTACATGGTTTCTTAAAAGTTTGAAGTACATTTAGATACTGTCATATATGTATTTTATTGATTAATAAGGTGTATTGATAAATGATGATCAAGGGTGAGAAATATTGTAAGAGTGCTAATTCTCTCTATTCTTCTACTTCTCTATTCCTTATAGAAATATTGATGAAACCTTGTATGGAATTGTATGGTATGCTCCACTTATAGTGGCGGTGTCTATGTTATTGTAATTATATATGTGTTGACTATGGCCTTGAAGGCAAATTCATGAATATATGATTTAGAGTTTAGATGATCACCTTATGATGTAAATGTGATTATCTTCCTACCTAGTTGTGATCTAGGTTGTGTGGCTATTTTATGAGCATGCGCATATAAATGTTAGGGTATTGTATAGGTTCTGACATTCATGTGTTAAAATTTTAAGTAGCCCCTACCCATGTACCCCTTATATAAAAGATAGGATCCATGGTTATAATGTTTATATTGTCTTGCTTCCTGTACTATTTATGTGTTGTGTGTTATGTTATTGGAAATAAAATTTGGTTTAAGAGGGTGTTTGCCTCAAGGAGTAACTTATAGCCATTATGTGATCATGTTGACCAATATACACACACTCTAACTTACATGGATGCTACAAGTAGTACAGGTCATTGTGTATGAATGAAAAGTAGTTCTCATATTCACTAATGTCTACTACTATTCATGTGAAGTATGTGTATGTGAAGTGTGTTATGTTTTCCTTGCTAGTATGTGTATCTTGATAGGATAGTTCCTATAGTTGGTTTCTATATATAAGAAAGATGAATATATGAGCGTGTTATGAATAAGATGTGTATTAAAGGATGAAGTATGAATGTGCATAGAGTCTTAGTGGGTATATATGAAAGGATTATGCACATAGTTATGCCTATAGACTCATGCATTGATTTATGAACTTGTGTGACTTAATGTGTTATGTGAAAGGTTTTCTCACATATATGTATACACACACACACACATATATATGAAGATCTAGTCAAGAGAGGGGCCTTGAATGGTGTATTCATGTGTACCCTAAACTATATGATGCTTTAAATATGCTATGTTAATGTGAATGGATCCTTTATATGATTTAGGTTGATAAAATTCAATCTATGGCCTATGAGTTAAGCATATAAGGGGATGACTCTCTTAAACCTATGATTTATATTGTAAAAATATAATAAAGGTTTTTCGTGACGCCCTGAGCTACCCCCATGACGAGGACACGGAACATAGAACCACAAGTGATCCCAAGCTAAACATGCTGGCATGATTATGAACATACTAAAGATAATAAACTAATGCGGAAGCTAAATCATAACTTATAATAAAAAGATGGGGAATACGCATATTGTATAACTGAGACATTTTCAAACAATGAGTTTACTACAAAGGAAATATTAACTGAATACTAAGCTGAATCTAACTGTGTCTGAAATAAGCCTTTAAACTAGACTAGAAAAACAAGGACAAGCCCCAGCTGAATCTAGCAAAAACTGAAACTAAATGACTAAAGACTGAAATGAAACGCATGACTGTTGTCCTCGTAGAATGAGGACTCACCATTGAATCTGCTGAACTAGAGATCGAAAATCGATCTATGTGTGATCTAGATTCTGAGAACCTGAACCTACATCACTAGAAGATGTACCACACGTATGCGTAAGTACTTGAAAGGTACTGAGCATGTGCGTTAGAGTAAAGCTGAAATAAAAGATAATTTAACAAGCATAAAAGAAAATCTAATAATCTGACATAAGAAGTTGAATTCTGAGCTAACTAGATGCAATGACCAATTTCGGGGATGGAACAGCTAAAACTTTTTACGTTCTTGAACTTGGGTTCTTGAGCTTTTTCTTCTTTTTTGTTGCTTCTAATTTTCTAAATTTGATTTATTTATTAGACTAAAATTTGTTTTAATTATTCTATTAGGCTTAAACTGACTAAAATATGATGATTTAGGGTCAAAACAATTTAACTTAGTGATTAAAAAGAGTGGGAAAGGTCAAAAAGACCACTGCGAGAGTTGCTGTCGGACCAGACGAGGGTCACGACTGACGGTCTGTCGTTTGCCTGACGCCCCATCGTTGCGTCCGTCGTTAGGGCCTATTCGACAACCCTTTAGTAAAATAGGCATAAGTTTCGGATGTCTGATATTAGGAATGATGGTGGCTATGGAAAAATAATTAAATTTTCTATATATGGGTATGTAACAGAATACCTAAGTCATTTTCTGATAAGAGTTATGACCATTTAAAGTTGAACTTACTGCATTTCCCCTTAACTGTTTGCAAATTTTCCACCTACAGGCCACACAGGTCATCCATAGATCTTGTTAGAGAGTGGGTCAATGGGGGTCTCAATCGATGGTCAAAAACTACGGACAGTCCGTCAATCAAGACTTTATTCCCAGCTGAATTTTTTTGGGAGTTTCTAATCACAGCGACGGTTATGCAGGACCGACCGTCGTCTGTCATACGGATCATCGATGCCACCGTTTGTTGTAGCTGCAAATGTTTTTCATAAAAAACTTACTTTTGGTATATTTTGTCTGTGGGGTGTTACATTATCTCCTCCTTTGGAACATTCGTCGTCGAATGAAAAGTAAAGTAGCTGAAGTACAGGGAGATAGCTGCTAACCCTACTACTAAACACTGAGAACTGAGTTTCCTACAGAATTGAGTTCCTATAACATTGAAATACGCTAAAAATTCATGTACAAACTGAGGGAACATGATTCTAAGACAAATGTAACACATGAATGACTTGAAAATATTGAAGAGGAACTATTACCTCAAGCTTGAGTGGAATCAGAAGGGAGGAGGTGAGGATACTTGCCTTTCATGGCTGCTTCTACTTCCCAAGTAGCTTCCTCTAAGCGACTTCTTTGTTTCTCAACCTTCTTACCTGATGGTGATGAATTTAAACTTGTACATACTCATAAGAAAGACTATCTTTCACCGCAACACTCCCTAGTGGAACTATAAAGGCTGGATTACCCACACTCTTCATGAAGAGTGAGATGTGGAAGACCTGATGCCCTGCTGCTAATTTTGCTGGCAACTCTAACTTGTATGCCACCTTGCCAACCCTTTTAAATATTTTGTAAGGGCATATATATCTAGAACTCAACTTCAATTTCTTCGCAAATCTCATCACCCCTTTCATAGGTGAGACCTTTAGAAAAAACAATAATCAACTTGGAACACTAGTTCCCTTATCCATACATCTGCATAAGATTTATGACGACTTTGGGTTGTATTACGTCTGTCTCTAACGAGTTGCACTTTCTCCATAGCATAAAGGACTAAATCTTGCCCTATCAAAGCTACTTCACCTACTTCATACCAACAAACAAGAGATATACATCTACTCCCATATAAAACCTCATAAGGGGCCATCTGAATGCTGGAATAATAGATATTATTGTAGGCAAACTCAATAAGAGGAAGGTGATCATCCCAACTACCCTTGAAATCAATCACTCATGATCTTAAGATATCCTCTAAGGTCTGAATGGTACGCTCTGCATTCCTATCCGTCAATGGATGAAATGTTGTACTAAGGTTAACTTGAGTACCAAGACCTTTCTGAAGTGACTTCCAGAAAATGAGGTAAACTAAGGACCTCGATATGAGATGATAGACAAAGGAAAACCATGTAACCACACAATCTAATTGATATAAAGCCTTGTGTAGTCTTTTGCCGAATATATAGTCTTGACTGCCAAGAAGTGAGAAGACTTACTAATGCTATCAACGATCACCCAAATGAAGTCATGCTATCCGCGATTACGCGGTAATGTTGTGATGAATTCCATATTGATCAAATCCCACTTTTAAGTAGGAATATCGATCTGTTGAGTCCCATGGTTTCTTATGTTCTACCTTCACTTGCTGGAAATTAGGGCACTTACTCAAAATGACTGCTATATCTCTCTTCATGCAATTCCATTAATAGACTTCCTGTAGATCGCGGTACATCTTTGTTGAACCTGGATGAATAGAATACCAAAATTTGTGGGATTCTTCAAGAATATGCTGCCTTAACTCGCCCACATAAGGAACATTCAATATACTCTGATAGTGAAGGACACCATCTCCTTTAGAAGAAAACCTCCACGCTATGATTATGGACTGCATCTTTAAGTTCAAGCATGGTTGGATCACTGTCTTGACTTTCCTGAACCTCCACTACCAAAGACGATTCTGCCCCATTCTGAACTGTTACACCATTATAAGTTATGGTCATAAGGCAAACTCCTAAGCAAGCTAGATTGTGAACATCGTTCACTAGCACCTTTCTTTCGTCTCAACATGGACTGCACTACCCATAGATAATGTACTAAGAGAATTTGCTACTACATTAGCCTTACCCGGATGATAATGCACTTCTATAATAATCCTTAAGGAACTCTAGATATCTCTTCTGGCAAAGATTCAACTCTTTCTGGATGAACCCATACTGAAGGAACTTACAGTAAGTTAACACATAACCGTGAACACCATACAAGTAGTGTCTCAAGATCTTGAGTGTAAACACCACTACTGCAAGCTTGAGGTCCTTAGTTTGACGGTTCTTCTCATGAACCTTAATTTTTCTAGAGGCATATGCTATAACCTTACCACGATGAATTAATACACAGACTAGGAAAACTCTGGATGCATCACAATAGATCACATAACCATCTGAACCCTCTAGTGGAGTCAAGAAAGGAGGTGTAGTCAATCTTGTTTTCGACTATGCAATGCTTTTTTCACTATCATCTGACCATTGAAACATGACCATCTTCTGAGTCAACCTATTTAATGGTAAGGCTATGGATGAGAATCCATCCACGAACGTTCTACAATAACCCACAAGTCCTAAGGAACTTCTAATATCTTTAGCAGTGGTCAGTCAGAATTACTTTTGCTTTTATCTTTTACGAATCCACTCGGTTCCCTTCGCTAGATACAATATGACCAAGAATAGTAGGGGATCGCAATCAAAACTCATATTTACTAAACTTAGTGACAAACTGGCGATCATTGAGAGTCTGCAAAACAACTCTCAAATGACTTACATGTTCTTCGTCACTTCTAGAGTAAATGAGTATATCATCAATAATGACAATAACGAACAACTCAAAGTACTCTTTGAAAACTCTATACATAAAATCCATGAAAACTGCAGGACCATTAGTTCATCAAAATGCCATAACTACAAATTCATAATCACCACACAAAGTAATGAAGGTTGTTTTCGCATTGTTTCTATCAATGACTCTAAGCTGATGATAACCCGAGATGAGGTCTATCTTTGAGAAATGGCTAGAACACTGATGTTTGTCAAACAATTCATAAATTTTGGAGATGGAATACTTATTCTTTATTGTGACCTTGTTCAACTTTCTATAGTCAATGCACATTCTGAGAGAACCATCTTTCTTCCTTACGAACCAAATTGGTGCACCTCTAGGTGAAATACTCGGTCTTATAAAACTCATATGTAAAAGGTCTTTCAACTACTCTTTAAATTCCTTAAGCTTTGCTGAAGACATTCTGTAAGAAGGGATAGAAATATGCTGGGTATCTGGAAGGAGATCAATTGTAAAGTCGATTTCCCTTTCGGGAGGGACTCCAGGAAACACTTATGGAAATTCACATAATACTGGAACTGATTCAAGAATTGGGCTTTCAAGCCTAGATTCCTTATCCCAAACTATATGATAGAGATCATCTTTTTGACTTTAAGGTAAGAAATAAATTGACTCATAGGTGCTAAGCTACTACACTTCATTCTAAGATTGGTTTGTTTGGAAACTTCAGATGAACAATCCTGGTTCTCCAATCGACTATGGCATAAAATGAGTATAAAAAATCAATTCTTAGAATGACATAGAAGTCTATGATTTCTAACTATATTACATCTGCTAAGGTGACTTTCTAAGAGATTGTGACAGGGCTATTTCTGTAGAATCCTCTAGATATAACTGGGTCACCCACTGGAGTAGAGACATAGAAAGGTTCTGAGAGAGTTTGTGGAATGATATTTAATTAGACTTCTATGTGAGTAGTTACAAAAGAAAGAGTAGCCCCTGGATCAAACAATGAATAAACATCAAGTTGAAAGACAAGTAACATACTAGTGACTACATAAGGAGAACCTTCCTATTAAGGCGAGCTTGAAGAGCATAAAACTTATTCTGGCACTGATCACAACATTTACCAGATGAGTTAACCTGCCTAGTTTGGTGACTTGCAGGTGCCGATGAAGTTGTAGACTGAGCTCTACCATTAAAACCTCATTGACCTTGTCTAGAAGGACAGTTCCTCAACCTGTGACTAGACTGATCGCACCGAAAACATCTCTCTTTTCCTGCAAGACACTCGCGGGAATGGTTCTTACAACACCTAGGGCAAGTGGGGTAAGTCTTATTTCCTAAAACACTTCCCTGAGATTTAGAGCCTCGTGCTCTACCCTTCAGGTCATACCTGTTCTTGGAGGATGGAACACTAGATGATGAACGGGCTGGAGCATAAGACTTCAGCTGACCCTGCGAGCGATTCCCATCATTTGAAATCTGCTGAGAATACTCATAGTTCCCAGTCATAGCCTTCTTATTTTCCTTAGCCTATTCCCAAAAAGTATCACCCTCAACCTGCTGAGCATGAGTCATAAATAAAGAGATCTTCATATCTCCATGTAACATCATATTTCTGTACTTAGTTTTCATCAAATCTGACACTCTATACAAAAACTTATTCATTTGAGCCCTGGAGACAACAACCATGTGAGGAGCATACCTAGAGAGTTGGATAAACTTGAGTCCATACTCTTGGACTGTCTTGTTAGAGTTCCTAATGTTCATGAATTCTTGGGATTTTTATTCTCTAAACTCTATTGGGAAAAACCTATTGAGAAAAGTCTCACTAAAGCAGTCCCAAGTTAAAAGAGCCGCATTTGCACCCTATTCACCTTCCACAGAGTGTACCAGATATGAGCAACATCTTTCAACTGGTATGATGCTAACTAAACCCGATCATTCCTTATGACTTGCATTACCTCAAAGATCTTCTTGATCTCATCCAAGAAATTCTGAGGATCCTCATTAGCTTGCGATCCTAAGAACTCCGGAGGATTAATCTTAACAAAGTCACAGACCATTGCTACCACTGATCCACAGTTTTCATTCACATGAGCATGGACCCGATTGTTCTTGTTAGTCATACTCTGAGCTTACATTTGTATTTCATTTCTAAACTCAGCATTATAGAGTTCCTAATCTGGGACTTGAAGAGCTGCATTTGCATTCCTTGTGTTTGCATTCCTAGCATTAGCTCTACGCGGAGGCATGATCTAAAATGTAGAAAATCAAGTTAGAATGGAATAAGATCATACATCACGCATGATAGAAATACTAAGAAACTGGAGTTTTTCCTAAAGCACTTCATAGCCTCCCCCTCATTAGATGTGGTGAACTTCCCACCCATGAAAATGACTCTACTTAGTGCGGCTTTTCAGACATCCTAGGACAGTTAACTTACGATAACAATCCAATTTGGTGCAGTGTTTTATCAAACTGTGTCATAAGAAAAAGTTAATGATATATAAATAGAAGCAACAAAAGATTGATTTTTTGAAACATTTGACTTGAGAAAAAGATCATAAAGCTATCCTGATATGTATAGAGTGAATGCTAGAATTTTAATACACAACTTCACCCTATATATTATAGAGGAGAGTTGTGACATATAACACTATAAAAAATAAAAGAAAGAAAGGTCTCCAAGTCTGTGGGAAAAGTCTTCAGCATAAGTAGAGCTAGCGAATGGACAGATGGCAATATGGATCGAGTTTGACGAGATGTAGATTGCATTGTGTTTAAGCATAGTTCTGATGCTCATCAAGATTCTTCAAAAAAAAAATTTCTATGTTAAAACCTTTTGTTGCAGCCATTTCAAGATTTTCTGAAGTTTCTTGTTCACATAATATCCAATTAAAAATTATAATTATCGATCGTAAAATTTTATAGCTAAACAACAAAATCTATTTCTAATCCTGTTTAGTAATAAATTATTATAATATTTACCTAAGAACAATTTAACAAAGGTTAATGAAGAAGTTTGTTTCTGATTCAAACTATATTCTAGGGAACCTATACCATAACCTTGAAGTCACCAATACCAAGTTGTCTACTATTAACAAATGCAAGTACAATTAGTGGAACACAATAAAACGTCTCAATGGAAAAAGACTAGCGAACATATATAGGAAAGGAGAGAGGTTGGTCCAAAATCTTCAACAACTGCACTATGCTAAGACACAATACAATCTATATCCTCTTTAGCCCGCTCTATCATCTTACCTCTACTGTTTTTATTAGTCCCTCTATGAGTTGTGCCTCTATTGAAGTCTTTTCAACAAGAATTTGACATATTTCTCTTTTTTTCATTAATACAACCATTAGGACATGTCGCTTCTATATTGAAATATCTTGCAACTAGAAAGGACAAGAAAACAAGTAAAATACGGAAGTATTTATTTTTGGAGAGAGTAAGAAAACTTTTGAATAATGTCTAACTTTTCAATAATGTCTAACTTTTGAAAGTGAGTTGTTGTTAGTTTGAGATATTGGTGGAAACCACTTCGAATAATTTTTCCAAGATACCAATTTTGTGCGACTTCGATATCTTCTTAGTTAGTATTTTTTTCTTGAATTTGGGTTGATAGATTAGGGAAAGTCCAATTTAATATGGGAAGGGCAAAGTAGTATTTTCCTTACCTAATTTAGGTAATTAGTTTTAAAAAATTTATCGGAGTAAAAACTAAATTGAGTTTAGTTTTGAAAAATATGAATTACGCTTAGGGCTAGGAGAAGAGAAAAAAGATGAGAAAGGTAGAGAGAAATGAAGGATTTGCCAAGAACATCTAGCTTTGCGAGTTCATTTTTTCGGGGGTGTTTGATAGACTTAAATTAGACTTATCTAAAGAAGTATAAGCGGTCGTATCAAGTAAAGAACCAACTGTTAGGTTTGATTCAATCCCATGATGAAGATAGTTTAGACTTAACATCAATGTATGATTACTTCTATTTAGTCAAGCCCTTTCAGAAAATGTGTAATTAAAGGGGGGGGGGTTGTGAAACAAAAGTATTTCAATATTGCTAAATCAAACAAGTTACAACAGTAAGTTTTAGGTTTTTACCAAATTGTTAGAGAAACTATGGTATAAGTGTTCCCCATAGGTTTATAACGTTATATTCCTAGCAATAACAATTCTTCATAAGTTTTTTGCGTCCAAAGCAATAAGTTATGTATCTCTAAATCCTTGGTACGGATTTAGAGAATTTCACCCGTACTTTTGTCCGCCTACGTGAGTCTAAGTTACTGACCCTTACCTTTACTCCATAAAAAGCATCGTATCCAATGTATAACATAGTTATTACTTCGCACCGAGCAAGACATGACTATTTATTAATATCCTAATATATCTATCTTGATAATTCTTTTCCTATTAAATATTTCCTTGGTCCTGTGTGTAGAAATAGGTCGAGTTTCAACGCGTTCATTCGTTAAAGGGACTTCTAAACGAAAGAATAACCAATGCATGTAATAACTTATTGAGAATTATTATTAAGCTCGTATTATGGTTTTAAACACACTTGGTTCCCACAACCCTAAATGTGGATTTAGATAACAAAGCATTGCAGAACATAATTCATGGTTGATAAACAAAATTATGAACGTACATTTACAAGTTCGAAGAAAATCCAGAAATTCAACTTGAAACCACAAAATTCACTACAAGATCAAATCGGCAAATTTTTGTTGATGCCAAAGTTGCAAAACAAATTTCCAAGAACAAAAATAAGAAAGTAGTAATAGAATCCAACCTAAAAAACCAGGTTAGACACCCTTTTGATAAAAACATTATCCTAAATTAAAAATAACTCTAATAAGGGAAGTTGTCCAGAAAAACACGGCTTCAATTGTCGACCCCAATCGATGGACCGTCGACTACATCTGTAAGTCAAGACTTAGCATCATTATTAGATTTCAACTTGCATCTTCTATGATTCAATGGATGGACCAACAACACAGTCCGTCGATCACGTATGGACTGTCGATGGTTCTTATCGCTCTATAGTTATATTTTCTTTAACGTCGGGTACTAGGAATTCTTTGATCTGATCAACGATTCCACAAGACTCTCTCTTTATCCTTTCATAGCCCCACTCTAGGTCAGAACACGCAGGGTTGCTTCCACATGCTTGAACCTTCTATCGACGTTCAACATCAACGCTTCTCCAATGGTACGATTGGCGGTCGATGGCCTTCGTTGTCCACCTCTACACTAAATCTAAACAACCATCTTCGTTTTCGTTTTGGACACAATTCCTGCAATAACAAATATAAAACATATTAAAATTTCTATAAAAAGGCTTTAGACACACACCAATCTTAAGGAAAAAGAATTGGAAGTACCGTGAAGCCACGATACATAAACATCCTCAACTTAAATTTGTTATTTATCCTCAAACAACGCACTATGATTTAACACAACACTTTTTACACAAGTATCCTCTTTTAAGATTTCGCAATCACATGACTATCAATCTCAACTTGTTCGTTGCATTCGCGTAACAACCCCAAAAAATGAATAATTTAAATACTTAAGGTGTCAAGAATGCTTTTAATTATACCAAGGTTCACGCGGATTGATACGCATTGAACCAGAATTCAGAACCATTCCTACGTCCAAGCCAACTAACTTTTGGAGTTAGTTCAACTTTGAAAGGTTGGAGACAACCATGTAAGGCTCACAAAAATGAAGATTTAATCGAAGGAGTCTTTACCGGACTTAAATAGAAGAAATCTTTAGTTTTGAGGGCCCACCGGTAAATGGTCTTTTCCATGACAAGGGTAATATTGTAATTACCCTAAGGAATTAATTAATTAATTTAATGAATCAATTCGGGTTGGGTCGACCCGAAGTTACCTTTTTTCGCGAAAGGGTGTCACTCGGGTTCGAGCCCCATTGGAAGCAACGAATTGACAATTTATTTATCAATTAAAATCTTATTTTTAAGGGCAAAATTGTCCTTTTACATATTATAGAATAAGTCAGATTTTTTTTGCTAAGGAGAGTCCTAAAAGGACTAACTCATCCTACAATCCTAAACAACTTCACATGTTCACTCTCTCACGTCTATCACCTCTCCACGCTCAAAAAATCTCTTTCAAGTTTGTTCTCTTAAAGATTTAGGTGTAGAACTGAAAAATACATCAACATTTCTTCACATTTGAAGAATTCACATCAAATTTTACGAAAAACAAAGTAATCAAAACATTAAGGCAAAGAGAAGTTGTCCATCGAGTGGTGTGGACGTTGAGGAAGCTTGGACTTATTTTGGAGATGGTTTTGGGCAGAAACTTCACGTTTGAAAAAGAAAATTAAGGTATGGGTTTCCTTACTCCTGGTACCTTTCCCAACAGAACCCTTATGGTTCAAGATAACCATTCCGAAAACTAGGATTATTCTCTTTTTGCATGTCCTGTCACTCTCTCGCATTGAACTTTAGGTTGGGTATGTTTGCTGGTACAAAATAGGGATTAAATGTGCTTTTGTGATATATATTCTTAAGTATTCAAGTTCGATATTGTGTGAATAATGAATATGTTGTTCGAAATCATGTGAAAAAGGTGATGTGTGTGTGCAACGTGTGGCAGTGAAGTACTCACTTTTTTGGGACGTGTAAAGGCTTGTTGTTTCTTGTATTTTATGTGCTAAAGTTATGCACCATATGATGTTCATATGGTTTGTGAAATTACAAATTTTGAATAAAAACGCTTTACTAATGTAACCCCAGAACTACACCTAACTACACACTAAATGCTTAGTAAAATGCCCTAAGAGACTAACATGAAATGGTTAATGAATGGAAGCTAAAACATTTTAATAAATTTCCAGCTTAGTGTACTTTAATTTCGTTCGAAAAGGGAGTTGAAATCCGGAAATTTAATACATTTAAAAGAGGTGAGGCCACCAGGATTCAACCCTTTGACCTCAACCTTTAGCTACTGGTTTTCGCGGGAAAGAAAAAGAAAATGGGGCTGGTGGGAATTGAACCTGGCTACTGGTTTAAGAAAGGAGAGGAATGATTTAATTAGATTAAATGGGAAGCGTGGGAATCGAACCCACGACCTCCAGGTAGCGAGTGAAAGAACAAAATTACAAAAAAAGTGTGAGGTGAGGGAATCGAACTCACGACCTCAGGGATAGAAATTAGAGGAGCAAAATTAATTATGATAAATCAGGTGCGGCTGTGGGGGCTCGATCCCACAAACTCACTACGAAAAATGCATAAACTAGCATAATTTAAATAAAACAAAAGGAGGTTGTGGGGGTTCAAACCCACCACCTCACAGCCTCTAGCGAATTTAAATTAAAATAAGGAGGCTGTGGTGGTTCTAACCCTCCACTTCCCTATTCCAGTAAAATAAATAACAACAATAAAAGAGGTTGTGGGTTTTGATCACACAACCTCTTGGTTTGGTCGAATTCGAGCAATGTGATGTAAATGAAAATAAAAAAGGGTTGTGGAGGTTCGAACCCACAACCCTTCGGCCAATTTAAGGGGAAAACCAAGTAGAGAATTAAAGGTATATTATAAATATTGGGGTTTAATCTAGAGTCAATATATCATGTAGATTAAAAATAAAATCAATGAAAATGTAAAGTGTTATCCAAGAGATTCAAACTTGGGTTCCCTTGTCTAAACATCCATATTGATATATAAGTTATACGTGAACAATATATCCAAGAATAATGTCACCTACTTATATCAAATCAAGATCTTCGCATATATACAAGACACATAAGTCTTGTACTACATAATCTTAGGAATGTGCAAATCACTTAATCAACTATGAATTAAGCCCCATGGCTTGTATGTATAGACACATAAGTCTAACCTACGTTCCAAAGTAATTGAACCAAAGATGTATGTATTGAAATGATGAACCCTAGAAGGGTTAAGTATGAGTGGAAGATACACTAAATCGCCAAGTGCATTGCCATATGATGATATGGACAATGGAATGATGAAATGACCAATGAAATTATGAATCCCTAGAAGGGTTAAGTAAGTGTGTGAAACATACTAAATTGCCAGGTGCATTGGCATAAGATGAAATGGACATTCACGTAATAAGAGGTGAGTAACTATGAAAAGCAAAGGTGCTAATGATAATGAATGTGATGAAAACATGATATGAGGCTAATGTAAATGATAAGAGGAATCTCAAAGGAGCCTAAGTGATTGTTACCAATACGTACTCACCTATGAGAGTGTAGGACAATGAAGAGACCAGTCTCTATGAACACTCTAATGAGAGTATTGAGCTTAACACACTCAGTACTAAAGATGAGATGAGAAATAAAGTAACGAGCTATGATGTCATCATACTAGAAGCGATCTTCCATGATGTATGAGATTAATGTAATGGAATTTTATACTGAGCACCGATAGACTATGTATGAGAGGTGATGCCTTCTTTTGGGAACGACTGAGTTTCACGTAACTCTCATGAGATGATACTGTCTGGCTTGCCGGGATGTTGTCTCCTTATATCTCCTAGTCTTTGAACCTATACAACAAATATATGGATCTGGTGGGGTTAAATTCCCATGTACGCTAGCATGTTATCGATCACATTGGTTAGTGATTCCACCTTTTTCTGGATTGGGGGATACACATGATTTCATGATGCTCACATGATCTATTTCGGTTAAAGTTAAAGTTCCCAATGAATGAATGAGGACAACCTCAATTGATTCACATAATGAAATGAATGTTACAAAATGTATTAGGATAGGATAATCAGAAGGTGAGTTAGATTCAAGTAATGACATTAGGTCATTCTTGATTATATCATAATGAACCCAATTAAATTTGTAAAGTACATCCTAGATGTAGCTAGTCTTTACACTGGCCTATGAATTAAAATAAATGGAGTACGTATGAATGAACGAAGTAGACTCAGTGTTTGCTAATGAAGATTCCCTAGTTGAGGTTCCATCTGTTGAGTCATCATTTCTAGGATGTCATAATGTTAAGTCCATGATTTTGAGGTCTCATGGCATATGAATGAGTGATTAAAGAAGTTATGTTCTACATGCAAAGTGTGTTGTAAGGTATATGATATGTGCTATGTGTAAATGTTATCTGTTGTGTGCAAATGTGAAAAAAATGATGTATGTTATTCTCATAACATAACTTTCCTTTTCCAAATCATGAAAGCTCACTGACTTTCCTAATCCAAATTTAGAAAGCTCATTGACATTCCTCATCCAAATTTTGAAACATTCACAATTAAAATTTGGCAAGTCCACTAACTTGACTTCCAAAAATCATGTTATTAGGAAAGATCTATTTTTTCTCATGCATGTCCGTGGTGTGTGCTTGCATATACTCATACTTAGTACAAGTGGGTACTAACCCTATACAATCTCTACTATTTTAGGTGCAGCCACATGTGGACGATAAAGCTATAGGATTGTTGTTAGAGTTATCCGAACGACCAACATTCATCCGGTTTTGGTAGGTCCTCATACTTTTGAGGATGCTACTGTTTTATATTCTAGCTTAGATTTAGAATAGTTATTCTTGAGTATGTTCCACTAGCGTATCTTTCCTATTTTTATTCAGAGTGTGTAATAGTGCCATTTTGGCAATAATACTCTTAATAAGAATTGATCTATTTCATTCAGTTGCTTCTCTCTTAATGTTAGATGGTTGATGGTGAACCATTACGTATTCAAGAAATATTTTTTATACTTATGTTGACAATCAAAAAGTTTTAAATTTTCCACTAAAATTTATCTATGAAAAGTAAAAATGACGTAAGTACGCTTGTCTGCGAACTTTGAGAGGTCAACTACGCCGGTCTTGTCTTGGGTTGTCACGACCAAAAAATGGACGTGATGGCACTCGTCTTATCCCACCAAGACAAGTCAGCCTAAAACTCAACCATGACAATAAAGTGCTGAAATAAAACATAAGTAACTTAATAAAACCCGCAAAACCTGGTAGTCACGTGTACAAGCCTCTAAAGTATTATAATTGATTCAAAAGAAAAACTCAAGTCTCAAATGAACTTGTTCCTAGAATAGAACAAGATCATAATTAAGGAGAAGAAAGTCTGCTGCGATGGAAAAAGCTACCAGAGAAATATCCAAGAAGCCTCGAAAAGAAGAGAATGACAAGTACAACAAAAATCCAGGCTCATAATCTACAAAAAGTTGTAGAAGCAAGGGGTGAGTATCAAACCACACGGTACTCAGCAAGTAAACCTCGAAGCAAAACCTAAGGGGATGAAATACGGGCAATCCAACCACCCCCAACCGAACCTCCACAACTACAACCTGCATTAAAATCAACCCAACCTAACAACTCAAAGTTTTTCATAGCACGTAGCTCAACAATAACACTTAGACAAATTACATATCCTCAAGCTCAATAATGATCAATCACAAGTTCCACAGGAAGGTAATCAAAAGATTAGATAAACACGATATCAAGTTTACTAATGATAAATATGTGTAATGCAATGGAATACAATGTCATGTATAATGATGCATGTCTGACGTAGTGATACACACTCGTTGTCTCTCAGTTCGGGACACATGGGGGACATATTTTCCCATGCATCTCTCGCGGCGCACAACACGACCCTCGATAATAGTAACCATTGCGGCGAGCGATACGTCCCTCGAAATATAGTATCCACCGTGGCGCATGATACGTCCCTCGAAATGGTACATCCTCTTAAGTACTAATTCTTTCTCAATGCACATAACAATTGTCACAACCAATGCATCAGAATAATGTAGATGACAAGTAAACACAAATAATGAGGAGATGACCATATTAATAACATCGCACAGTTGACAACCACACAAACATGAAGTCACATCAACAATGGTTCAACAAGCCTTCAACCATTTCTCAACACCTCACACATAAATAATTAATCACATTGCTTTTTGTTATCCTTTTTTTTCATCATTAGAATTAATAAATGTGGAGAAGTCAACCCATCACAATGTCCCATTACTCCCAAACATATAACACAAGTAAATACACGTATTCCATACACTTAGCAAGGGCTTAGATATCCACTTGCCTCAAATAGTCGAACAGTGACTCCAGAACTCGAACTATCCCTTTTCGTTGAACTTTCAACTCGAAGCAATCTTTTCAAATAAATGACCACAACAAGATTTAAAAACTAAACACTCATAATACTATGAGTCTAGCCTAGACCCAAAAACTTGAACCAACCTAAAATAAAGTTCCTAAATTTTGATGTCAATTATCAGGTCAACCATCATATTTCCTACTTTAAAGGCCTAGGGTTATGCTCCAACCACTCCAATATCATAATTCTAATAGTATTCATATAATAAACTACTCCATATATTTAATTTTCTACCATAAGATATGAAAATTTCAAACATAATATGATAACCATATAAAGAAAAGATCAATCCAATAATTAGTAATAATACTCGTAACCTACAGAATGAGTCAATATCTAAATTGACAAACATCATATTAAAGAAATCATCAAAATAGATAATTTCAAATTATCAGCACATATTCCAGAATTGTCAGGTCAACGTTAATTAATATTTATTTATTTTTTACTTTATGACCGAACCTATTTATAACTACAACAACATAAGTGACTTTGGCCTAACAACTCCCTCAATATGAATTGTAATTATTATTATATTAATATTTGTGTGAAATCATGAAAATTTCGTATGGAATTTAAAGGAGTTAGGTTTCTCTTACCTGGATGTTATGCCTCTGTGCTAATGTGCAGGTATGTTCCCGCGATCTCTTTTTTTCGGTTTATTCTTATTTTCCTCTAAAATTAACTATAAAGTGTTAACTCTCACTATTTTATTTTCACAGATGGGCCATATAGGGCATTTCATATGTTATGGTCTTGATCCATTAATTGTCAACTAATTAAATTAATTAAAAGAATATGCCCGTCAATTAAATAATCGAGATTAACAAATTACTCTAAAGTTCTCAAATCAACTGTACCGACTAAACAAAATTAACTCATGGTAATGGTAAAATGGTGATTTTATGATTTTTTTTTAAAAAAAATGACCTTCCAGGTCATTACATTTCCACAACTATAAACCATGTTCGTCCTCGAACATAACAAAGAAGAAGAAAGAATAATCGATGTTATCAAAGCCTTAGTTATTACTAGTTGGTGTTCATCTCTCTAAGAGAGCTCATCCTTAATACCATGTTATCAAGATCAACTACTATGAATGAACCTTGCAATCAAACTTTGAAAAATCTAATACTTAAGAGTGATTATCAAGTCACAAACTAACTCATGAACCCAATCTAAAGTGAAGTTCATTGGATTATAACACAACCATCATGGAAAATCTTTTCTCACATAACAAAGATAGACTTCTAAATCAATATTGCCTACAACCAGAAGTGGAATTTTAATCAACCATGCACCACATGCTCATAATGCAAAAACTATCACAAATCTTATCAAAGATCCTTCTCACAACACAATCTTTCCATGAACTTAAGTTATAAAAAAGAATCTGATCTTTAGACATAGATTCACATCAAGGGAAGGTCCAACTTATCTAATCCAAAGAATAAAAAGATCAAGTAAACACCAAACAAGCCATACACTCTAGGATGCAGAACCTTTAACAACACTATCAGATAACTGTAAATACTCTTCTATAAGTTCTCATAAGAAAAATCATACATAACTACTTGTATACTTCACTTATCCCAAGAAACACCACATATGTCATACCTAAAGTAATTAAATCTGTCCAAGTATCTTTTCCTACAAAAAGGACGTCACATGATCGGTACTCCCGATCCACCACTAGGTATGCACCCATAGAAGTTAAAATATGTATGGGCATAGACAATTTATCACACTCCAAATCATATCCAACATGAAGTAGTTGGTCACATAAGAATATACAGAACCAAAGACAAATAACACTAGATACTACTTCCATTGGCCCTATATAAATAATATTCCATTCATCTGATTCTATCCCTTAATTTTTTTTTCCACCCAAAATCAACATGTCTGATCTCCATTACAATTTTAATACATATTCAATTTATAAAACTCTGCATACTATCATAGTACGGTAATAAACAGAGATAATTCTTAATACTAACAAAACAATCTAACTATACTAATCATTTCTTCATTCTCAACCCTCTATTAATATCAAAGTCTTTATACAAAGCACATTGTCATCTCTAATAATTTCAAAATATGACTCCTTCTCTTTTTATGCAGTCATGTCATGACAGATGCAGGTCTCACGCAAATCAAATTGTACTATCCATTCTTATCAAACTATAGAATTACGTCAAATATCAATTATACAAAATCTTTTACCAATCAAGTTTCAACTACCATTAGAACCATCATGTACCTTATGTAATAATTTAGAGAAATTCTTGGTCACCTCATTAATTTTATAAACTATGAGCACATAACTTCTATTTACCAGTAAATATCTATGTAAATACTCATAACACTCTATATAGTCCCATCAACAAAGTAGTTTCAATTCCCTTAAATTTCTCATTAACCATGTAGAACGGTAGGTCCACACCATTGAACATTCATAAGTTACCTATCATATATTGAATAATCTAGCTCGAAATATTCACATAAAATCTTTCACACATCATTACTTTTCACCCAAACTAGAACTCCATCTTTATAAAAATCATTGATAGAACCTTAATAAGTCTTTATTACACAAATTCACATTTATAGTCATAGAACTTATATATGAAAATTCGTACAACCTTCTTTTCAAACCAAAAACCTATATAAGAGGTCTTATTCCTTTACATCTCTTAAATTCATTCCAGAATGAAAATTTTTAATATCTTAAAACTCTTCAATACACCAAAATAGTATTTATTTCGGTAACTCACTTAATAATTGACCAATAAACCATAAAATTTAACCTTATAGTCTAAACCAAAACCTTATTTGAAACCTTCCCTTAGATTTTTTTTTTCAATCAAAAGGAATCAATTTTGTGACATAAATCATGCACAAGTCCTTAAAAATGCTCAATATCCGATACAAATCATTTCTTTCCTTAGCGATTCATACCTTGATAAAACACACTACTACAAACCCAAACTCACAATGAAAAACTCGAATTTTTAAACTATGTAACACAATTCCTTTATCTACCAACATTAGCTTATAACTTGAAGTTTTTTTTTCCGATGAATTCACGTATCTTAGCTTTTCATTGTTCGCCTATCCATCAACCTTATCAGATCTTTTGCTAAAAATTCAATCCGTACTAATTACCAAAATGAAAACAACACACACAAAATAAAAATAATCACACACGAGTTGAACATCTAAATAATCATTTCTCAAGTTTTATTCATTATTTTTTTAAACGAATATGATACTCCGTGAAACTATCACAATAATCTAGGCATGATAGATGAAATCACATGTCTCGAATTCCGATTATACTGTTTTTCTGAAGATATATCCAATTTGTCCCTTACACTTACAGTAAAATATTCATGTTCTCGCCTACTTTCGAAGGCTAAAGTATATCCTACTAATTCATTCCATTTATGACTCCAACTCCTTCAATTCTATTCAAGGAGTGTTTAAACACCTCCTATAACTTTCTATGCCGAAAAGTTAATCATCAAATAGTAGCAAATAGAACCTTAGGTACTCACAAGTCTTCTTTGCAATACATAAAATCATTCAACCATCAATTCTTACTATATAGTTCAATCTCAATCACAATTTATCACGAACTCTTATTACCATCATGCTCAGTTACCTCTTATCATTACACGAAGTTAACCATATTACCGACATGACACCTCGAACCCCACTATAACAACATAAATAAAAGGACAAACCCAATCTTATATGTATTTTTTTCCTAAAATCTTCAATTACCTTCACACAAATATTCTCTCTGGGACTTTCTTTACCCTAAACTTCTCATTTGGGGTATCAATCCATTCCCTTGGACCTCAAGATGAAATCAGTAGTCCTCATTTAGAACCCTCGGGATACACTTCTTAACTTAACACATTAATACCATATTCACAATCCACCACTAAAATCTCTCTTATACACGCTTCTTAATCTCAAATATTTACAATAACAACCTATTTGGTTTCTCAAATGTGAATGCAACATTAAATCTCATTATACGAGCATGTGATACAATTAATAACTCTTTTAATAGTTAGCATTCACACTTTACAATTGATATATTTGTTTCAATATACCACTAATATTACACCGTAAGAAAAATATAAGATCCACCACTAGAACATATCATACCTACAGAGAATATCATATTCAAACAGGTCACACATTTCTACCCATTAAATAGCGGTAAAATACTACTAAATTAGTATCATATCTAGCCCAAGCAATAAGCGTTCTTTCATAGGGAAGGTAAATATCAAAAGTAGCACACTCCATAACTCCAACCAAGTAAGCATCGATACTACTATAATAGAAATTCTAACCTTAATTGGTGTATCATTTTTAAGAATTCCATTCATGTTATGATAACTTTATCGATTATAGTTTCAAAGGTTACAACTCAATTATCTAGTCATCCCTTTAATAATCCCACTTCCAATTGTTAACCACTCTAAATATCGTATATACAACACAAGTACTAATCATATTACTAGGATAAATAAAGTTACATAGACCCTTAATTTTTGTTTATATAATTTGAAATATAACCACAAATTCTTTCAATAAGTATATCACATCCACTTTAATACCAAATGAAACATTAAACCAATACACGACACACCAACTACTCACCCGAGGAACTACACGGGAGGCATCACATAACTGAGTGTCAATGGAGTGAAGCAATAAAAATTAAAATCTGACCAAGTACGCACGATAGAGATCCAAGAAGTGAAGATTTGTCCTAAAAGTAACTATAGCCTCTCGAACAAAACTACAGACGTCTCCGTACCGATCATCGCGACACTACTTAGACTCAACTTATACACACGTGAGACCTATGAACTTGGGGCTCTGATACCATTTTGTCACGACCCAAAAATGGACGTGATGGCACTCGTCTTATACCACCAAGAAAACTCAGCCTAAAACTCAACCATTATAATAATGTACGGAAATAAAACATAAGTAACTTAATAAAACCCCCAAAACCTGGTAGTCACGTGTAAAAGCCTCTAAAGTATTATAACTAATTCAAAAGAAAAAGTAAAGTCTCAAATGAACTTGTTTCTAGAATAGAACAACATCTTAATTAAGGAGAATAAAGTCTGTTGCGATGGAAAAAGCTACCTGACAAATCTCCTAGAAGCCTCGGAAAAGAAGAGAATCACAAGTACAACTTAAATCCTGGCTCATAACTACAACCTGTATTAAAATCAATCCAACCTAACAAGTCAAAGTTTACATAGCACGTAGCTCAACAACAACACTTAGACAAATTATATATCCTCAATAACAAGCTCAATATTGATCAATCACAAGTTCCATAGAAAGGTAATCAAAAGATCAGCAAAACACGATATCAAGTTCACTAATGATAAATATGTGCAATGTAATGGAATAAAATGTCAAGTATAATGATGCATGTCTGACCTAGTGATACACACCCGCTGTCTCTCAGTCCGGGACCCATAGAGGACATATTTGTCCTTGCATCTGTCACGGCGCACGACATGACCCTCGATAATAGTAACCATCGCGGTGAGCGATAAGTCCCTCGAAATATTGTATCCACCGCGGCGCGCAATACGTCGCTCGAAATGGTACATCCTCTTAAGTACTCATTCTTTCTCAAAGCAAATAACACTTGTAACAACCAATGCCTCAGAATAATGCAGATGACAAGTTCACACAATTAATAAGGAGATGACCATTTTCATAACATCACACAGTTCAAAACCACACAAACATGAAGTCACATCAACAATGATTCAACAAGCCTTCAACTATTTCTCATCACCTCACACATAAAAAATTAATCACATTGCCTTCTGTTATCCTTTTTTTTTTCATCATTAGAATTAATCAATGTAGACAAGTAAACCCATCACCAAGTTCCATTACTCCCAAACATATACCACAAGGAAATAAACGCATTCCATACACTTAGCAAGGGTTTAGAAACCCAATTGCCTTAAATTGTCGAATAGTGACTCCCGAACTCGAACCATCCCTTTTCGTTGAACTTCCAACTCAAGGAAATTTATTCAAATAAAATACCACAATAAGATTTCAAATCTAAACACTCATAATACTATGAGTCTAGTTTAGACCAAAAAACTTGCACCATCCTAAAATCAAGTTACTAAATTTTGATGTCAATTATCATGTCAACCCTCACATTTCAAAATTTCAATCCCAGAGTTATGCTCCAACCACTCCAATTTCATAATTATATTAGTATTCATATAATAAACTACTCCATATATTTAATTATCTACCTTAATATATTAAAATTTAAAACATAATATGATAACCATATAAAGAAAAGATCAATCCAATAATCAGTAATAATACTCGTAACCAACAGATTGAGTCAATATCTAAATTGACAAACCTCATATTAAAAAAATCATCAAAATAGATAATTTCCAATTATCAACGCATATTCAATAATTGTCAGGTCCACATTAATTTATATTTATTTATGTTTTAATTTATGACCGAACCTATTTATAACTACAACAACATAAGTGACTTTGGCCTAACCACTCCCTTAATATGAATTGTCATTATTATTATATTAATATATGTGTGAAATCATGCAACTTTCATATGGAATTTACAGGAGTTAGGTTGCTCTTACCTGGATGTTATGCTTCTGTGCGACGGCGCAGGTATGTTCTCACGATCTCTTTTTTTTGTGGTTTATTTTTATTTTCCTCTAAAAGTAATTTTAAAGTGTTAACTCTCACTATTTTATTTTAACAGATGGGCCATATAGGGCATTGCATAAGTTATGGGCTTGATCCAGTAACGGTCAACTAATTAAATTAATTAAAAGAATATACCCGTCAATTAAATAATCTATATTAACAAATAACTCTAAAGTTCTCAAATAAACTTTACCGACTAAATAAAATTAACTCATGTTAAGGGTAAAATGGTGATTTTATGATTTTTTTTTTTTAAAATGACCTTCCGGGTCATTATAGGGGTCTAGATTCTTGATGTGAAAAAGTTGGTATTAGAGCACTAGGTTACATTTTGAGAATAATAATTTCACATCAACAATGTTGAGTTGTTTCTATGTCATGGTAGTAAACTGCACCACTATCCTTGATTAGAGACTGCATGATGCGTAGGAAAATTTATTTTCCTCTGATCTTATCATGTTTTTCCTAATGTATGAGTTCTTGGTGTTATGTGCGTGTATAACATCAGTCCATGTTGTTTTTCAGATAATAAAATCTATGAGAGCTAATGGTCAGAGAAGAGGAGGAGAAGCTTCAGGGGGTAATTAGAATCCATCCCAGGCTTCTACTGAACGAGTGGCCATGCCACTTAACCCATCTAGGTTGACTGATGCTGAGGTGAGGGCATCTCAGACTAAATGGCATAGGCCATTACGATGCAGGCTCAAGCTATGACTGCTCAATTCAATCGGAGGGATGTTCAAAGAGAGAACCCACCGGTTCTCATCATGGATGACAGCCTGTGAGACTTCACAAAGATGAATCCTCCGATATTAACAATGTCTAAGACATAACAGGATCCTCAGGAGTTTGTGGATAAAGTACATAAGATTCTAATGGCTATGGGGGCCAGAGATACCGAGAAGGCTGAGCTGGCTACCTATCAGCTCAAGTATGTTGCACAGACTTGGTGCAAGATTTGGCCGGATAGACAAGTTGTGGATGGAATGCCAGTCACTTGGGAGTTGTTCAAGACAACATTTCTGGAGAGATTCTTCCCCAAAGAGATGAGGGAAGCCAAGGTTGAAGAGTTCATCAACATTAAACAAGGCTCTATTAATATCAGTGAGTAATCCTTAAAGTTTGTTAAGCTATCAAGGTATGTTACTTTCCTTAGTATTTAATAGCAAAAATGAGAAAGGTACTGAGATTTGATAAAATTATCAAGGTATTCTACTTCCCTTGTTTTGAACAACAAGAATGAGATGAGTAGGTTCCTCACAGGAATAAATAGACACCTGGAAAAGGAGTGTCGGTCTACAATGCTTCATGATAAATGGATGTTTCCAGGTTGATGGTGCATGTTTAGCAGGTACAAGACAGCCGCAAGAAGAGAGGTGTTCATGATGTTAGGAGGCCTAGGCTTTAAGATCAGGTAGGTCCCATCCATGAAGGCCGTATAAACAATTTTGGCGTCTGTGAGCAGCCCAGGTTAACGAAGGGGAAACAATGTTCTAGGAACTCAAACACTTAGAGGTGTACAACACCAATAGGAGGCATACCTGAACCCAAAAGGGGCAATGGAGGTGAAATGCAGTGTCATAAGAAGAAATGTGCTAAGTGTGGCCGACTCACAGTTGAGAGTGTAGACAGGGCACTAAAGCCTGCTTCGATTGTGGTAAGAGTGGACATATGGGGAGAGACTTTCCACAAAACAAAGGTCAGGATAGAGGTAATTCTTAGTCTAGGACTAACCCACAGGGTGCAGCAGGAGATAAGTCTCCCAAAAGGAACGAATACTATGCCCTAAAGGGAAGGGAGGACCAGGATAAGTCCGCTGATGTGCTCACAAGTATGGTTCCAATCTTCTAAACTTTTGTTTATGCTTTACTCTATCCAGGGTGTACGCTTTACTTTGTGACTCCTATGCTTGCTCTTACATTTTAAATACAACATAATGTTCTGCATGATAGAGTAGAGTATACAAGGACTGCCCAATAGTTGTAAGTGGTAAGACTATGTGTGCAAACGTGCTTGAGTTACCCATGCATGATTTTCATGTTATTCTTGGCATGGATTGGCTTCACAGTTGTTATGATTTATTGGACTGTCATAGTAGAGTGCTGAGATTTCTCTTCCTTTATGAAAAAGAGTGAGTCTTGGAGGGGTACAATACGAGTCGTTCTAATCCCTTGATTTCAAATCTTAAGGCCAATAAAATGATGTCCAAGGGGTTACTATTTCATCTTGTGAGTGTTAATGATTTAGATCATGACATTCCTTCCATAGACTCAATGCCTGTAGCGAATGAGTTCATAGATGTGTTTCCTGAAAATTGCCTTGAGTCCCTCATCTTCGAGAGATAAACTTTGCTATCGACTTAGAACCTGATACTAAGCCAATCTGTATTCCTCCTTATTGAATGGATCCAGCAGAACTCAAAAAGGAGAAGCTGCAGTTAAAAAATGTCATTGATAAGATTTCATTCAGCTCGAGCATATCCCCTTGGGGCACCCCAGTGTTGTTTGTAAAGAAAAAAGATGGGACCCTTAGAATGTGTATCGATTATCGACAACTTAACAAAGTCACTATAAAGAACAAATATCCACTTCCCAGAATAGATGACTTGTTTGACCAACTTCAAGAGTCTAGTTTCTTCACAAAAACTTATCTTCTTTGTAGGTACCATCAGCTTTGGGTTAGGGAGGGAAATATCCCAAAGGCAACCTTTTGTACCCGCTATGGTCACTAAGAGTTTCTAGTCATGTCATTTGGTCTCGAATGCACCTACTGCATTTATGGATCTCATGTACAGGGCCTTCCGTGAATACCTTGATTCTTTCGTCATAGTATTCTTTGGTTAAATTCTCATCTACTCTAACACCAAAAAAGAGCATGAACACCATTTGAGAGTAACCTTGCAGGTACTTAGACAATATCAGTTGTATGCCAAATTCAGCAAGTGTGAATTCTTGCTGAGATCAGTGACCTTCATTAGTCATGTTGTGTCAGATCAAGGTGTAGATGTGAACCCCACAAAGACTGAAGCTGTTAAGAACTGGCCAAAGCCTGTTAATCCAACAGACATCCGTAGCTTTCTCGTATTTGCTGGTTACTGGCGTAGGTTTGTAGAGGGCTTTTCTTCCATTCCTGCCTTACTGACAACTTTGACGAAGAAGAAAGCCATGATTGGATGGACGGAGACTTGTAAGCAGAGTTTCCATGAGCTTAAGGACAAAATCACATCAGCCCCGGTTCTTACTCTGATTTTTTGTGGTGATAATTAAACTTTTTATTGTGATGCATCTAGGGTTAGTTTGGGATGTGTTCTGATGCAAGTTGGTTAAGTGATAGCCTATGCTTCCGCAAGGTTCATGAGAAGAATTATCCCACTCATGCCCTGGATTTGCAGTTGTGGTGTTTGTATTGAAGCTGTGGAGGAATTATCTGTATTAAGTGCATATGGATGTGTTCATATGCCATAAGAGTCTCTAGTACGTGTTCAAAGAGGGAGTTGAATCTACATCAGCGTAGATGGTTGGATCAGTTGAAAGATTGTGACATTAATATGCACTACCATTCAGGTAAGGCAAATATTGTGGCTGATGCTTTGAGGACGATAAACATGGTGAGTACAGCCCACTTTGAGTACGAGAAAAAGGAGTTTGCAAAAGAGGTACACAGACTGTCTAGACTGGATGTGCGTTTGGTTGACTCTACTGGTGGGGCTGTTTCAGTTCTTCCTAGTTCAGAATCATCCTTTGTGGTTGAAGTTAAGAAGGGTCAGCATCTGTATCCTGTGTTGATGGAGTTGAAGGACTCAATGTTGTTAAAAATGAATTACTCTTCCGCTTTGGCAAGTGATGGCATACTTAGATACCAGGACAGGCTGTGTGTACCCGAGGTGGAGAATTTTCGCTGCAGGATTGTGGTAGAGGCCGATTGTTCATGATATTCCATACATCCATTTTCCACAATGATATATCATAATCTTAAGCGTATCTATTGGTGGGATGGCATGAAGAAGGATATTGAAGAATACGTGCCTAAGTGTCCTAACTGTTAGCAGGTTCAGGCAGAGCATCTTAAGCCTGGTGGTCTGACACATATTATTGAGGTTCCGACTTTAATGTGGGAAGCAATTAATATGGACTTTATTGCTGGACTTCCGAGGACTAGGAGGCAGCATTACTCCATATGGGTTATTGTTGACAGATTGACTAAGTCTGCTCACTTTATTTTTGTGAAGTCTACCTACACAGCAGGGGATTATGCAAGACTTTATGTTGATAAGATTGTGAGGTGGCATGGAGTTCCTTTGTCTATACTTTCAGATAGAGGAGTTTAGTCTACTTTACATTTCTGGAGGTCTTTCAAGAAAAGCTTGGGCACGCAGGTAAAGCTTAGTACAACCTTTCATCCACAGACTGATGGGCAAGCAGAGCGCACCATTCAGACATTGGAGGATATGTCAACGGGATGTGTGATTGACTTTAGATGTAGCTGGGATGACCACTTGCCTTTGATAGAGTTCTCGTATAATAATAACTATCACTCCAACATTGGGATGGCACCTTTTGATGCTCTGTATTGTACGAGGTGTAGATCTCCAGTTGGATGGTTCGAGGTTTGAGAGTCATCCATTTTGGGTCCAGAGATCATTTATGAGGCCTTAGAGAAGGGTACAGTGATTAGGAATAGGTTGCCTACTGCTTACAGCTGATAGATATAATATGCACACAACAGAAAGCGGCCCTTAGAATTTGATATTGGTGACCAAGTTTTCTTGAATATATCATTTATGAAAGGAATGATGAGATTTGGTAGAAAAGGGAAGTTGAGTCTGAGGTATGTGGGGACATATAAAATCCTACAGCGTGTGGGTGAGGTGGCTTATGAGTTAGCATTGCCTACAGAGCTAGCATCTATCCATCCACTCTTTTATGTCTCTATGTTTAATAAGTGCCTAGATGATCCTGCATCGATTCTACCTTTTGAAGGGTTTGGGGTTGACGAAGACTTGTCTTACGAAGAGGTACCTTTTTTAATCTTCGAAAGACAGGTCATGCGGATGAGGAACAAGGAGATTGCTACAGTGAAGGTATTGTTGAGAAATCATCTTGTTGAGGGGGCTACGTGGGAGGCTGAGCCCGACATGAGATCCCCCTACCCTCATCTTATCAGCTCTTGAGGCTACATTTCCTACTCTTAAGTGTATGTTTTTCTTATTTCTCTGAACTTTGTTGTTATTACTTGAATGTTCATAGTGATTATGTTATGATCTAACTGGCATTACATGTAGTGATAGTGTCATTCGGGGACGAATGTTCCTAGGGGGGATAACGTAACAACCATAAAAAAAGGAATAATCTAAATACTTAAGGTGTCAAAAATGCTTGCGATTAGAAAAAGGTTCACACGGATTGATACGCGCAGAAACAGACCTTAGAACCCTTACTAAGACCAAGCCAAATTTTTGGGTAGCTAGTTGAGCTTTGAAACGTTGGAACCAACCAAGTAAGGCTCTCGAAAATAATGATTTTATAGAAGGAGACTTTACCGGACATAAAAAGAAGAAATCTTATGTTTTGAGGTCCCTAGGGTAAAATGATTTTTTCCAAGGCCAAGGGTAATATTGTAATTACCCTGAAGAATTAATTAATTAATTAATTAGTTAAATTAAAAGAATCAATTAGGGTTGGGTCGACCCGAAGTGACTTTTTTCACGAAAGGGTGTCATTTAAGTTTGAGCACCATTATAAGCAACAAATTGATGATTTAATTATCAATTAAAATCTAATTTTTTTGGTAAGGGAAAAATTTTCCTTTCATGTATTATTAAATAAATCAGATTTTTGTTTGTTAAGAAGAGTCATGAATTGACTAAGTTATCCTTTAATCCTGAACAACTCCCATCGTTCACTGTCTCACGTCTATCACATCTCCACGCTCAAAAACTCTCTTTCAATGAAGATACATCAAGAGTTCTTCACTGTTGAATAACTAACATGAAATTTAAAGAAAAAAAAACCACAATGTTAAGGCAAAGAGAAGTTGTTTGTGGAGTGGTGCGGACGTTGAGGAAGCTTGGACTGATTTTGGGAAGGGTTTTGGGCAGCAGCTTCTCCTTTGAACAAGAAAATTACGTTATGGGTTTCTTTCCTCTTTGTACCTTTCCCAATAGATCCCGTAAGATTCAATATAATCATTCTGAAAACTAGGATTGTTCCCTTTTGCATGTCCCTGTCATTAGCTCCCTTTGAACTTTAGGTTGGGTATGTTTTATGGTACAAAGTCGGAATGCAATGTGTTTTGGTGATGTTTATGATTAAGTATGCATGTTTTAAAGTGTCTGAATAATCATTATGTTGTTCAAAATCATGTGAAAAAGGTTATGTGTATGTGCAACGTGTGGCAGTGAAGTAGTTAGTGTTTTGGCAGTGCGCCTAAGTAAATGTTATTAATACGTAGTGAACTGTGAGAGTGTAATATAATCTAGAGAGCACTCTCTATGAACACTCTAATGAGAGTATTGAGCTTAACTCACTCAATATTAATGATGAAATGAGAAATCATCTAATGAGCTATTATGTCCTCAAACTATAAGACTGCTTCCACGACGTATGAGATGAATGTAATGACACTTTATACTGAGCACCGATATACAAGCTATGAGTAGTGATTCCTTCTTTCTGGAAGGGCGAAGGTTCACGTAACTTTCATGAATTGAGTCTTTCTAGGTTGCCGGGTATGGGTCTCCTTATACTCCCAGTCTTCGAACCTATACAACAAATATAGGGATCTGGTGGGGTTAAATTCACATGTACGCTAGCATATTATGGATCTCTTTGGCCGGTGATTCAACCTTTTTTCGGTGTGGGGGAGACACAGGATTTCATGATGCTCACATGATCTATGTCGGTTAAAGTTAAAGTTCCCAATGAATGAATGAGGCCAGGCTACAATGATGCACATATTGAAATGAATGATACCAAAGGTGTTACGATAGGATAATCAAAAGGTGAGTTAGATTCAAGTAATGACATTAGGTCATTCTTGTTCACTCCACAACAAACCTAATGAATGTCTTACACTACATCCTAGGTATAGCTAATGTTTACACTGAACTATGAATGAAATGAAATGAAGTACGTATAAATGAATGAAGCAGGCTCTTTATTTACTAATGAAGTCTCCTTAGTTGAGGTCACATCTGTTGAGCCCTTATTTCAGGGATGTCTTAATGATAAGTCCATGATTCGAGGTCTCATGGCATATTAATGAATGATATTAAAGAAGTTATGTGCCACATGCAAAGTGTGTTGTAAGCTATATTATATGTGCTATGTGTAAATGTTATGTGTTGTGTGAAAATGTGAAAAGTATGCCGTATGTTTTTCTCTGGCATAACATTCCTATTCCAAATCTTTAAAGCTCAATGTCTTTCCTAATCCAAATTCGGAAAGCTCATTGAATTTCCTGATACAAATTTGGAAACTTTCCAAATTTCAATTTGGCAAGTCCACTGACTTGACTTCTAAATATCATGTTGTTAGGAAAGAGGTATTCTTTCTCATGCATCTATGTGGTGTGTGCTTGCATATATCCAAACTTCGCAAGAGTGTGTACAAACCTTAGACAATCTCTACTATTTTAGGTCAAGGCACAAGTGGACGATAGAGCTACAAGATCGTCGCTGCAGTTTTTTGACGTCCAGCATTCATCCGGTTTTGGTAGTTCCTCATGATTTCGAGGATGATAATGTTTTATATTTTAGCTTAGTTTTAGAATTAAGCTAGTGGAGCATGTTCCACTAGCATATCTTTCCTATTTTTATTCAGACTATGTATTGGTGCTATTTTTGAAATTATACACTTAATAAAAATCAAACTATTTCTTTCCGTTGCTTATCTCTTAATGTTTGATGGATAATGTTGAACAATTATGTATTAATGAGAATATTTTTTATAAGTATGTTAAGAAACAAAAAGTTTCAAATTTTCCACTAAAATTTACCTATGTAAACTAAGAATGACGTAACTAGGCTTGTCTGCAACCTCTGAGAAGTCAATAACGCCGGTCTCGTCTGGGTTCTACATTCGGGTCGTTAGATTTTGTGCATTATTTTTTTCTTAGGCTTTATAAGTTAACTCACGTGGATCAGACCATGTCATAAACTCACCATGCATCGACACTTCTACTTTTTTTTCCTCTCACCAAGGTACAAACTTTCTGATAATGCAGCTAGTTCCCTCGCTTCAAAAGATATCTTCTTTTTTTGCACATTGATTTTAACTTTGAGTATAAGGATCATTATTCAACACTCACGCTCAAAACAAATTCACACCTAGTTAGTACTTCTCGCCATAGGCTTGCCCTTATTTTCACTAGTTAAGTTCACAATATTAGACTCTTAGAATCACGATAAGACATTCTTGGCTTGTAATGTAGGCTCAGGGTGAGGTATGCTACATATGGGTACATTTTAGTGATTTTTTTACCTCCTTAACATTATATCTAAGTGTCCTACCCCTTTCAATACCTCATATGCCCTACTTTTCTTTTCTTTCATCTTTTCCTTGTTTTCCCTTTTTTCATCTTTGTGGAAGTGACTCTTACTTCCTTTTGTTAAACTTTTTTGCCTATCTTTTCTCAATTTTTTTTACGTCACTTGATAATTTTTACCAAGTAAACTCATTTGATCACTTTTTATTTTCTTTTCCATATTACTCTTTTCATACCCAGTTTTTGGGTCATCACACATAATAGCCACCCTCAACTTATTGTTTTTCATGAGTAAACGTACACATTACCAAAGGTTAGCTCAGGGGAATAACCAGTTATGTTTCTAAATTAGACACCCTCAACTTAGGATTTTGACCTATGTCGAGGTGCACATCTCCAAGGAGGGACCAGGGCTAACACATTGTACCTAGGGAAGGTGAGTTGGTGGAAAAAACAGTGGTCTATTATAAGCTCAATATATTTGGATAAAAAAGGATAACACTTTCATTTTTTTTACTTTACTTCTGGATATATGTTTGCTCATTTGAACAAGGGCCTATAATACTTTCCTAGTTGTCTAACACAGATTCCTTTTGCAAGACTTACCGGGCAAGTTCAATGTAGGTACTAACAGTGTAAAAATAAAATTTCCTCACACTCTTTTGACACCTCGTTAACCTGTCAGTGGGTGCATCTCTATGTCATGATTAAGCCAACACATTCAACTTCTTTATGCCTATTTATGCAAGCAATTTCTTAGATCATGATGTCATTCATGTTTAGCCATTATGCTTCATATTTAGCATTCATACTTTGTACAAGTTACGACACATGTCGGTTAAAAAAAAATTAATTAGTGTCTAGGGGTAAATGAACACAGGTTAGAAAACCCCTAATAGAGAATCTTGAGTTGGGCTACTCATACATCAACTTAACACTCACTTTCCATTTACCCAACCATCAACCAAAAAGGCATGAAATTGTCCCCAATGCATAAAAATTATAAAGATAGCATGGTACGTGAAGCAAGCCTAAGGTGCATAGTGCTGTCAATCAACAAGCAAGCAGATCCAGTTTCGTTGAACCCGCGACCTCTATAGTAGGAACACCTTCAGTGGTGTCCAGATCAATATCCGCACCCTCTGTTGTGATCCTCTCAATAGCCTCAAGTCTTGAACTCGATACCCCAGCAACACAACTCTCGAGCCCTCATTTGGCGGGTCTCCTCATTAATAAAAAAGGCTCTCTTTGAAGCCTCAAGATTCGTCCTCTCCTTCTTCCTTGCACCTGGATTCTCGCCATCAGTTGTCTGACTCGAACGATGCCTCTAGGCACAATTACATGGCTGAGGTGGTGCAGTGGTGGAACTGAATAAGGAAGCAAGAACTGTTTTCTCCGCTAGCTCAAAAGGTCTAGTCTTAGGATTAGGTCCCATCATCTTCTGTATGCTGTCAAAATCTTCCCGTAGACTCACCACAACCACTTGAAGAGTAGTCAAATCAATATAGGGGCTGGGCGTTCTACCAATCAAAACTCAAATGCGTCTAGGCACTGCTGGACCGCATGAATCATCCGTTCCGTCTGTTGAGACACCTTCTTATCAATTCTGTCCTTAGCCTCGGCTTTGTATTTCTACATCAACGGCTTGATATAATGTAGCATAGTGGCCATTTGGGCCTCTAGATTCTTGACCGTATCAATCAGGAGTAGTGCTGTTGATGGTTGAGTAGACCGAAAAGAACTAGGTGCCCTACTAGTGCTAGAGGCAGACTCCACTAGGGTGGTATCGTTGGTCTCTGAAGTGGTAGGATCATCCCTTTGGGCTTACTCTACCATATAAGCTAAGTTCTCACTAAGTGGTTGTAAATCAATTCTGGGCTCACGCCAAGGTGCCGCCACATTGGCCTCATCCTTTATGTGACCTATATCTAGAATCCCGGTCGGCTTACGGAGGACATTATAGTGTCAAAATTACACTTCAGCATCCATGCATAACCAAAAAGTCATACAATCAAACGGGTAAGTAGTAGGGTACTTTAAATCCCTTTAATGTATCATGGAGATCAACAACCTCGTGAAGTCAATCTCCAACTCGGTTACCACTTCTGCTACTAGGACCATTCTATCACACGTAATGATATTATCTTTTGCCGTGGGGGAGAGGCGGTGGTGAACTAACACCCTGAAGAACTTGGCTTCAAAGCTTATGTTGTGCTTCTTGATAAGGCCTCTAGGGTCAAACACCAAATCTTCTCCCTCAGCATCAATAGAGAGTTGCTGTGTAATCCACCTCTTGGTGAGCTATCTATGATTTCTGCTCCACAAAAATTGGCCATTCTTGACAAAATCCCACCAGTAGTTGAAATCTAGAGTAAGAGGAACCCTTGCGAAATCAATTGATGCACCATATAGGAAGCGATAGATGGAGGTAGAAGAAATGTCCACCCGGTAGCCTCAGATTAGAACCTCGGTGAGTGGGTCCTGCATGACAGGTTTCACTCTCTTGTATAAAGAACCTCTGAGAGTTTCCACATACGAGGCATAGAACTCGCGAACAACCTCCTCGCTTAATTCCCTAAGACTATGATCCATCCAGTCAAGCCTGTCGCTGGTAAACAGTTTATACATTTCAAGGACTGTATGGAGACTCCCCATAAGAAATCGCCGCTCAACTGTCACCAACCTAGTCATCACCATCTTGCCATTCATCATGTTGGCGTCCCTATATATCTGATACTTACCATGGATGCATAACATGTTGGTCTCATCAGGAACTGGTGTAGGGACCTCATGTTGATGTGCCAGACAAGACTCAGAACTCTTGTCCTTATCAGAAGAGGCATGGCGGACAAACACATCTGGAAGAGTGTTTTAAAGTGAGTCAAAACCGGAGGCAGTTTCCTCATTCAACTATGTAAACTGGGCCAACTCTGAATTGGAAGCCTTTTCAAAGATCTAAGATCCCTCACAACACAAGGCAAACCCAATTAGTTTGCCGGTCTTTGTGGGCTCCTTATGGACTAGGAGGCACTGACTACGCGAGACACTACCTTCTAGGGGGTCCCTCGAGTGGCTCGAGCAAATAGTGTAGGTATAAAGGAGCCTAGGAGAAAGTATTTCGAATCCCGATCATTGTCAGAACTGCCGATAAGTTGGAGGTATGGTGCAACGAACATGGACCGACCCCTAAAATAGATGGTGTTTTGTTTGAGGGACATAGGTGCATGAAAAACAATTTGTTAGTCTCATTGTAATCATCCTACACAAGCAAAACAATAAAAATAAAACCATGAATTTCTCAAAGATGTTGTGCATTGTGACATGTATACGGATCATCGTATTTTGTTGTATATATTCAATATAGATTAATATCAAATGTTCAAAGAATACATCATGACAGTACTTTATTGTTCAAGTAAGGAAAATGTGGCATGAGATGCCTTGGGTCAGAAGGTGGTAAGTATGGGTAGTCTTGTCATGTTACAAGTTGGCCAACGTCCTTTAGCTAGGGATGTCTAATCCTTGGCCCATATATTTGTGAGACTTGATATTTATGAATCTATGTATTGTCTTATATTGAGGCTAAATCATCCTTATAGTCAAAGGTTCATACTCAACAATTGGATGATGGTGAGTTATGTTTGATTATAGATAAGGTATTTAAAGGAGAAGACAATGATGCAATTCTTGATAGCGAGGGAATTGTGAGGGTTAAAGGTCATATGTGTGTACCTCAGACAGGTGATTTGACTATATTGATCATAGAGGATGCCCATCTTTCATGGTACTCTATTCATCAAAGGGATACAAAGATGTATTATGACTTGAAAAAACATTATTGGTGGTATCGTATGAAAAGGGATATAGTACATTTTGTATATCGATGTATTAACTGTCCACAAGAGAAGTATGAACACCAAAGGACTTGAGGTGTCACTAAGAGGATGCCCATACTTGTGTGTAAATTGGAGTGTATTACTATAGTCATTGTAATAGGGTTTCCACTTACCTTCGGTAAGTTTGATGTTATATGGGTCATCGTGGATCGACTTATTAAGTTTGCACACTTATTACAGATCAAGACTTTATAATTCAGAGAAGTTAGGCAATATCTATTTTATAGAGATAATTTACTTGCATGGGTTTCTACTTTTATTATTTCATATCGTGGCACATATTTTATATATCATTTATTGCGGACTATGTAGAAGGAGTTAGGCACTCGGGTGGATCTTAGTACATCCTTTCACCCTCTGACGGTCAATCTGGATGGACTATTCATGTTTTTCAAGACATGTTATACGAGTGCGTGATTGACTTTTGTGGTCACTAGTATAATTTATTTCCATTAGCGGAGTTTACTTACAATAATAGTTACCATTCTAGCATTGAGATGGCACCTTATGAGGCTTTGTATTGTAGGAGATATCGATCTCCAATCAGTAGGTTTAGTGCATTTGAGGTTAGACCGTGGAGTACTATCACAACCCCAAACTACACCCAAGAATATCGGATATCCTTCAATACAGGATAGAACGTACTCAACCTCTTGGAGGTTTTGTACAAGCCGTTAGACATCATTCATTGAATATATGTATGAAAAGTTGTGCTGAATTATAACTTTTCATAACAATCAATCATACTTCAAAATCTCTTTAATATAAATATAGAAATGATATGTCTCTTTGTATCCATCTTAGACAGTAGAATATCTTGGGTCACAACCCATACATCAACAAAACTAGGAAATATCAAAGTCTAATAAAATGTCTCCTATCAAGAAAAGCTAAACATGACTATGTCCTCGAATCAATTCAGGAAATACCACAACTTGCTTGAATTGATTCTAATTCCAATCATCATTTCAAATGACTCCTTTCAGATGCCACCTACATATTCATTAATAAGACAATATATAGAATTATTACATTAGACTTCACTAAGTATAGTGACATGCAATTAAAAACCATGTTAAAAGGTCATTTGAGTTATTATATGCTTTCATTCTCTTTAGGACAAAATATCATAAAACATGTATAACAATCACTTACAAGTCAACATACATATATATATAACATATTATAATTAATACACAATGTACAAACAACTTCACTTCAAACCATATAAGCATATAACCCTCCTACCAAATGTCCTCATAAGACTCATTTAAGTAAGATATGAAGCGGACAACCATAGAAACCCTTCACACATACTAACTTATCCTCAAGTATTCCTAAAGTAAGATCATTCAAATTTTATCATTAGAATCCCTACCTATAATTACTTTAATACTCACCAAAGTAAGCCATGAGGAGAACACTCATACACATTCTTCAAGCCTACCTAAGAAATCCATAAAGCTAATATAGATAAGTACCTATTGATTAACCTTCATTGTCTTATGAAAATCAATAGTTGTCACAAGTCGAGAGTATACCCTAGAAGATATTGTATTCTCAAATCGTTGTACAACATACTTGACCTCTCGGAGTTGTACATTCCAAAAGTCTATGACCGTAGATAGAGCCTCGCATGTTGATATAAGGTTGTTAAAACATTCATAAGGAACAAAATAATGTTAATAAACCATTTAGGATGTGTTGGAGTCAAGACATCATGAAACGTCCATGACATGCAGAAGTTAGTAAAATTTAACTAGTAAAACGTCCTTAGGTTTCGTGAAGGTTTAGAGATGTTTTATGAGGTCTAAAACTTGTAAAATTACTTAAAATTGGTAAAATCATTTATAAAGGGTGGAAACATGCAAGTACGACCCCCAAGGGTCTCTCTAGGGTCCACAAAAGGACCTCAAACTTTAACCGGCAATCTGCCAAAACAGTAAAAAAATTACACTTATCATAAACATGTCTGCGCCGCAGACATGGATTACCCTTTGTAAAAATTCATGTATTCCTTGCGGGAAGGTCAAGGAATCAATTTTTTATAAAAATGATTTAGAAAATCTTGAGGCAGGAATTTCGCGTAGCAGACTTGTTCACCAACGAAAATATGATATTTTGAATTTGAGATTGGCTTCATTAAAGGTTCAATTTATTTAAGAGGTATTTTGGGTATTTAACGGGAGGTGTTACATTGATTTTCATTAAGTATTTCTTCACATTCACTCTGTCAATTAAAATCCCAAAATCAAAACCGAAAGCTCTCACCTCTCTCTATTTTTTCTTATAATCAAACCTCATTTGAAGCAAGAAAAAACCTTGAAGAAGAAGACCAATTTCTCTAGTATTTCACTTTATTTCTAGAAATTTAGTATGTTGTGCAAGTATGATCCTTTCTCTGTTTTCGACCCAACAGATGACATGAGCCTCTTCGCCAATGCTACATGGTAATATGAAAATTTATCGTGTCATGGTTCAAGATCAACACGTGGAGGGGACAATGGTTAAGAGAAAGATTAGAGATGACAATATGGCAAAGTCTTTGATGGTGGTTATTCAAAGGGTAGTCTTGATATCAAAGACAAACAAAACTAAAGAGTTTCTCAAATCATGTTCCTTCCATATTCCCAAAGGATCGTGACGATAGGGTGCTTCATCTAATGTCCTAAAGTTAAAGAGTGGGAACTCACCTAGTTAAAAGCCTACATGTAGCAAGTGTGATAAGGGTTATTAGGGTGAGTCCTTAGTTGCAACGAGAAATCATTTTGGGTTTGGTAAAAGTGGGAAAAAGGTTCGACATTGCTAAAATTTTAAGGGGAAAGACAAATAGAGTTGGCAATCAAGTGGTGCAAAATATAGATGCTCCAAAGAAGAATCGCATTGATTCGTTTCTCTCTAAGGGTAAACAAGAAATTTCTCCCGATGTGGTTAATTGTATGTTAGAATTCTTTTCTATTGATGTATATACTTTACTTGATCCGGGTGATACATTATATTTTGTTACCAACTTGATAGCTAGTACATTTGATATTTTTCCCGATGTCCTAGATAAAGCATTTATGCTAACTACCCTGATAGGTGATCCGGTGATTGCAAAGAGGGCATATAGAAATTGTCCAATAATGTTGCCGAATCAAATTACTCATGTTGAATTAGTAGTATTTGATATGGTTAATTTTGATGCATTTTTTTAATGGATTCGTTCCATGATTATTTTACTTCCATTAATTATCGAACAAGAATAATCATGTTTTAATTTCCTAATTAACCCGTCTTAGAGTGGACGAGGGGAATTTATATCCATAGAAGTCATCATTTCTTAATTAAAACATTGTAAGATGATCTCTAAAGTGTTTTTATACCATATTTTAAGAGTCAAACTTTTATACTACGACGTTCCTCCCAATTAGTCGGTCCCCGTAGTAAGGAAATTTCAAGAGGTCTTCCCTAATGATCTTCCCGCAAAACCCTCGCAATGGGAAATCGGTTTTGGTATTGACATTATACCAGATAACAACCCCATTTCAATTCCTCCTTATGTGATGGCTTCGGCCAGATTGAAATACTTGAATGGTCAACTCAAACACTTGCTATAAAAATGTTTCATTCGGACTAGTATTTCCCCATTGGGTGCTCTAGTATTTTTTGGGAAAAAGAAGGATGGGTACAATAGGATGTGTATCGATTACCGTCAACTAAACAAAGTCATAATAAAGAACATGTATCCTCTTCCTCAAATTGATGATTTATTTAATCAACTCAAAGTTGAGAGTTACTTTTCAAAGATCGACTTGGGATAAGGATATCACAAATTTAGGGTGAGAGATGAAGATATTCCCAACACGGCCTTTCATAAAAGATATGGTCATTATGAGTTTCAAGTTATGTCATTTGGTCTCACTAATGCGTAGGCGGCGTTTATCGACCTCATGAATGGGTTGTTTCGAATTTACCTAGATTCATTTTAATTGTATTCATTGAAGACATCTTGGATTATGCAAAAAATGAGTGTGAACACATGGACCATTGAGAGTGGTGTTGCAAGTGCTTAAGGAAAACCAATTATTTGCAAAGTATAGCAAGATTGTGTTTTACTTCAGGTCGGTAGCATATGTTTGTCATATTATCTCCATATAAGTGAAAAATTGGCCTAGACATTTGTCTTCTATAAATATTTAGCGTTTCATAGGCCTAGACAGTTACTATAGAAGGTTTTTCAGTTGGGTTTTATCCATTAATTCGCCATTGACAACCTCGATCAAAGAATGTGAAATTTCAGTGGTCAAAAGCATATGAGAGAAGCTTCCAAATATTGAAGGATAGTCTTACCTCCGCTCCAATGTTGACTTTACCAGAGGGTACTAAGGGCTTCATTGTACATTGTGATGCATATCAAGTTGGGTTGAGGTCTATTCTTATGAAACATGAAAAATTTATAATCTATGCTTCTAGGAAACTCAAGATTTATGAGCAGAATTATATAAGTCATGACCATGAGTTAACGGTCGTATTATTTGCCTTTAAAATATTGAGGGATATCTCAATGGGATTCATGCTGATATGTATACGGACCATAAAAGTCTTCAATACGTATTCAGTCAAAAAGAGTTGATTCTCCGTAAACAGAGATGGTTAGAGTTGTAAAAATACAAATACATGAGTGTTTTCTATCATCCCGGCAACGCTAATGTGGTAGCACACGCTCTATGTCATTTGTCCAAGGGAAGTGGCTCATGTAGAAGAAGCCAAGAAAGAGCTAGAGAAAGATGTTCATAGGTTGGATCGGTGGGGTGTTAGATCGGAAGATTCTCCAAATGGTTGTTTAATGGTCCATCATAACTTTGAATCGTCTTTGGTGGTTTAAGTGAAGTATAAGCAACACCTTGATCAAAAGCAGACGGAGTTGATGTAGTCAGTTCTTGGTAATCTTAACTATTTATTATCTTTGGGGAGGATGGTTTCTTGAAGTATCAAGAAAGGTTATGTGTGCCCAATGTTGATAATTTGAGAAATCAAGTTCCTGAGTAAGCTTATGGAGCCCGATACTCTATTCTTCCGGGTTCTACAAAGATGTATAATGATCTTAGAGAAGTGTTTTGGTGGGATGGCTTAAAAAGGGACATTGTGGAATTTGTCGCAAAGTGTCCAAATTACAAACAAGTGAAAGTCGATCACAAAAACACGAGGTTTTTACTCCAAGGAAATATAAGTTCCCACTTGGAAATTGGAAGCCATAAATATGGATTTTATGGTAGGTTTTCCTCATACGCAAAAACAACATGCTTCTTTATTCGTGGTTGTTGATAGGTTGACCGAATTCTCTCATATTATTGTCGTCATGTCCACATACTCGGCAGAAAATTATTCAAGGATCTTCATAGATGAGATTCTGTGTCACCATGGTATTATTTTATCCATTATATCTGATAGGGGTGCACAATTCACGTTTAGATTTTGGAGATCATTCAAAATAAGGTTAGGAACCAAGGTTAAGCTAAGCACCATCTTTCATCCCCAAACGGATGGTAAAGTGGAGTGTACTATTCACACACTTGAGGATTTGCTTAGGGCTAGTATTATTTATTTCAAGGGAAATTGAGATAAATAATTTCCTTTGGTTGAGTTTTCCTACAACAATAATTTTCATTAATCCATGTCTATGGATCTTTTTCATGTTTTATATTGTAGGCGTTGTAGATCTGCATGGGGTGGTTTGAGGTTGGTGTGTCTTTGTTTATTTCTCCCGACTTGATTTATAAGACCTTAGAGATTGTTCATATCATAAAAAATTGTTTGCAAACAGCCTATAGTCAACAAAAATATTATGCCGATCATAAGAGAAAAGACCTTGAATTTCAATAAGGTTATAAGGACTATTTAAATATTTTGCCCATGAAAGTGGTGGTTAGATTTGTAACGAACGGGATGTTATGTCCTCGTCATGTGGTTCTTTATTAAATTTTAGCAGTGGCTTGCAAGTTTGCATATAAGTTGATCCGGTTCATCAGGTTTTTCAAGTATCCAAGCATTAAAAGTGCATTGGTAACCCTGAGTCCATTCTTACTATCGCAAGAGTCTTGATGTGAAAGAGAAACTCTCCTATCAGGAAGTTCCGGTGGAAATCCATGATCATCAAGTGAACAGGTTGCAGAACAAACAGGTGGCCTTCTTAAAAGTGTTATTGAGAAACCACCTATTTGGGGAGAAGCATTGGTGGCCGAGGCTGACGTGTAGTCCCGTTATCCTATTATATATCCTAATGAAGGTTAGTTGTTCCTATTAATAATGAAAATAATGTATAAATTGAATTTTGCTTGTTTTGCAAAGATGTGCATATTCATGATAAATGTTTTGCTTAAAGGAAGTTTCATATAAAAGTGCTCTTTTGTTTGATTTGCACTCATTTGTGTAATTGGTACGTTGTTTCATGTGTGGAATGATGTTGAGCATGATAACGTGTTTTGAAAAGAATTATGGCATAAATGACTCCATTATGAAATGTTGAGCTCTGATGTATTGTGATTTGACTTTCTATGTGTATGCCAACTTAACGTTAGTTGAAACATATCCACGTCGCGGACATGGATATGAATGGACCTTGTTCAAAATTCATTTCTGTGTCCCGGGAAGTAGTCAGACTCCCTCTCTGGAAAAAAAAAATAAAAAACTTGCAGGACCAACTCCGCATCGCGGACTTGTTACCGGATGAAAATCTGAAATTTAGACTTCAAGTTTGACTTCATTAAAGTGTCAACATAAGTGTGGGTCCTTTTGGGTATTTTATGGGAGTTTTATATATATTGATTTTAATTCTGTTTTTTCCTCAAACTCACACACTCAAATCAAATCCCCAAATCAAAACCAAAAACCTCTCACCTCTCTCTACTTTCTCTATCTATTCAACCTCCATTGAAGGAAAAATGAAGGATTAAAAAGAAGACCAATTTCTTTAGGATTTCACTTGAATTTCGTGGATTATTATTCATTAAGGTATTATTTTTTCACTCTTGTAATTTCAATACGCAAGAGCTCCTGTTAAAGTTGATTTCTAAATCACCCAATTCCAAGGGTTTTTCTATTCTAATAGGTTTTCTTCTAAACTTAAAATTGATGTTTGACTATGATTACTTGTGATTGCCTATGAATAATTATGTGTAGATTTTTCGGTTCTTGATTTTATTTGATGGAATTTCATGTATATCATGTCCTTTCCCAAAATTCCTCAAATCTTTAATCCTGTTTATAAATTGATTGGAAGTAAGGAGTTTATTGATTGTTAGACTTGTTTAATCTATTCTAATTCATTCATGGACTGCTTAGGGTAATATAGCATTGGGATTGGATCTATTTCCTGAAGAATTCTTGATGAACCCTATTTTCCTTAGCCCAACGTTATGAATTGAAGTAAATTGGAATAGGGATGATGCAATTGACTTCATTATTGTGTTAATTACTATATTGTGGTGATATAACACCCATTATTAGGTTGAATTTCGGATGGTTGATGGTAGAATCTTGGATGATGTCCTCTGAAGGATATTGGGGTAAGTTTTGTAATCTCAATCCTTTAATTCAATTATAATTAATTGTGTTTAGTGGTGAAGTTATATTGAAGTATAACTTATGATAAGATTGATTGGGGGTTTTATGATGTTGAATTTAAAAGTCTTGATCTATGGTTTATGAGTTGTTGTCTAAGATGTAATGATATAGGGATGGTGATGACTTACCTATATGCCTTATCACGATGTGATTATGTAAATGTGTTAACCTAACATGTGTGAATTTTATTAAAAGGGAAATACTCATGCAATTCCTATTGACGTATGATGATGACTATATAAAGGGTAGACCTTATGACTTAACATATGGTATGATAATTAATATTGTCTTAAACGAATTTCAAAAAGGGACTTAAATTTTCACCGAGTTAACTTCACAATAAGAGGTGTTGGTTTTCGGTGGAGGAAAATTCACCCTATAATTCCTATGAGGTGTTGACTCCCCTATAAGGGACACTCACCCTTTGGATTCTCATGAGATGAGGGCTCCAATGGCAATAGGCATGTACAGGGTTAGATATATATATTAAGGTGGTTGAACTATGTTGGCGCCATAGGAATACTAGCTAGTGGATCCACCTTAGATGCTAGGTACATGTTTTTTTCTACTTTGGCCGTTAGACCACCGTCTTTTGGCGTAAGGTTTTAAAACACTGTATTTCACACCTAGCTCTTGTGGTCTATGTAGGTTTAGGAAAGTATTTTAGAAAGTAAAATAAAGTTATGAAGTAAACACTAACTAGGGTGACTTAAGTGGTTTTACTTAGCCTAGGTAGTCGTAAAGGACTCAAACTATACCTTGCACTACATTGCCTTGAGATAAGCTTTAGGAGGCTGTTCTCATCTTCTTATGATCTTGCAAACTTACTATTATGTATATGTTGACTTTACATATTATTGATTCTATATGATGTTAGTCTCACTTATGAACATGTGGTTGGTCTATATTGCTAAAGTATAAGGAGGATTACTCTTGATGCTATGCTATGTGAATTTAGGTATTGCTTATGGTCCTTTGTTTGGTTTACTTTATTAAGTGGGGTTATGGGGCTTTACATGATCATTAAACTTGTAGGCTCAATAATGTGTTATGGGTAAGGGTCATGATTATATTATCATGTGATAGACTCTTATATATGTTGACATGACTATACTTGATGATGTTTGTCTTCTGTTGTATATGGTCTCGATTTAAGATTTATGTCTTCATTATCTTATAGAGGTTCTTGGATGTGCATAAGGCTTTGCAATGTACATTAGCATGTTTTCAAAAATGTCCTCTTTAGCATGATCTCGATTGCGCTATGTACATATACTCATATTTAGTAGAAGTGTGCACTAACCCATCTTTTATGTTTACAACAAATGTAGGATCCAATCGTTGAGTTTATAGAAGGCCTTTTGACTAGTTGGATAGTCCCCAAGTGTTCGTAGGCTTTCACTTTTGAGGACGATGCCACTATAAAGCTATTGAGGTTGTTCTAGTTATAAGTATACTCGTTCTTTCATTTTCATATGGAGATGATAGTTATTTAACCCTATATGAAGTTCTTTGTTGTATGTACTGAAGTATGGGTTAATCCCTTTGTTGTAGTTGTTTTTGATGGTTCTAATATGAGAAATATAATACACTTCCTGTGAGATTATTTTCATATACTATATATGTGAAATAAAAGTAGAAGCGTATGTAGTACTTCCTATACGAAGAGTGTATGTATAATAACTAAATAAATATTATGTGTAAGCGAGAGGTATAAGTAAACGTCATATAGAAATAAATGAAAAGTTTTAAATTTTCCAAAAATTTAACCTATGAAATGTAATGACGAATCCTAAATGGTTAATCTTAGTCCTCTCTAAGGACGAAGACACCTGTTACTTCTAGTGGGTGCTCCCCGAATGTGACACAGAGGTCTTATTCAAGACTTTTGACATCATTTATTGCATACATGTAAGAAAAGTGGTACGGAATTAAACTTTTTCACACCAAATAGTCATACTTTAAATTTATTTACTGTATAGAAAATAATAAGGAAAGGCTAAGTCTCAAAGTCTCCGTCCTAGACACACGAATATCTTGGGATACAACCAATACATTAACACTATAGAAATATCTATGACTATGACAATACTTTCAATGAGGAATACTAAACATAGTTGTGTCCTCTGATCTATTGAGGACATACCCAATCTTTGAATGAGTGAAGACTAATCCAAGCTTCTGTTTTACAGGACTCCTCTCAAATGCCATCTACACATTCAAAGATAAGATAAAATACATGGAATTCATACATTGGTGAAATGCAATTTAAACCATGAAAAAGGACAATTGTATAAAACATGCTCTTTTGAGTAAAACTTCTTGAAACGAATATAAGAGTCACTTACAAGTAAGAATAAGCACATATAGTCACATTACACAATATATGATATCATCACTTCAAATCACATAATTATGTGACCCTCCTAAAAAAGGTTATTTTAAGGGTCACTAGAGATAGTTATGAAGCGACCACCCATATAAACCCTTAACACAAACCTAAGTTATCGTTTAGACTACTTAAGATAATATTATTTCTATTTCATTGATTTAACTCCCTACCTAGAATTAATTTAAGACTCGCCTAAGTAAGACATGAAGAGAACGCCGATACATTCTTTCCAAGCCTACCTAAGAAATCCTTAAAGCTACTCTATTAAGAACCTTTTTAATTAACATATGTTTAACTTAAGCCACTATGTTGATTATACCATTTACAAAATGTTCCATAATTAAGGACATTAACATGATGGTCATGGGGTTGACCTAGGGAACCTATGTACTAACATCTTCAAAGTGTACTCGTGCAATGTATAGATACCGTCCCATTCCACTACCTAAAGTTCATAGAACTTATCCAATGATAGCATCTATCCCACCTTATGAGAATAGGCAACAACCGACATAGACCATACTAACTAGTCATGAAATCCGGATTCAAACCCTACTCTAATTGAGAGTGTTCTACTTTTCAATGGAAGAACTAGCAGAAATCTCATGTAGACCCATTGTTAAGGAATATCAAATGTTTCTTTGTGCTCTAATCTAATCTTAACTAGATCCACCTCTGAAGCATACTCACGCGGTGCTAGCAGTTGTTTCTTATATAATAATAAATCAAGGAGCATATGAAAAGGTACCGTATAGTATAATAGTCATTACCACTTATAATAACACTTACCAAAAAGGGGGTCCACTAGGTCTACCTTAAAATGGTTACTTGGATAGATCAATGACTTGCTTGATAAGTGTTTCATGTCGTTCCAGCCAACCTACACCTAAGTCCATCATTCATACACGAAGGATACCATTAGGACTTTTAACTTCATGGATTATAATTTTGCATCTTTGTTGAAGGTTCCACATAAATTGCCTTCTTAACTAGATTAACGATCATATTTAAATCACATGTATACTTTCATGACCAAGGTGCTTTAGCCTATTAAACCAAGGATTCGTATTCACATTCTTCGTATATCAAGTAACGGACATAGGTATACCAAAACAAAACACACATCATTATTATCTTATTACATGTACAATATCATTCAAGTAGCATATAAGGATAACCAAGTATACTACAAGCCACCCTACATGCTCCTATAGAAACATCATCATAATTCATCATAAGAGTCATAAAATCAAGAAAGAAGAATCATACATGGACATCAATAAAAACACCTTAACACATATCTATAGTCTACTTAGAAACACAACATCCAATAGAAGAACTCATGCTTTTACTTCATATATACACATAACTCATATAGACCCTTACAATGATCACATATACGAGTTATTAGATGATAATATCATAATTTATAAAGTAATGCGGACAAGGACACATTCTTCACAAATATATCACATAAACACCACAACCATTGTGGACCATGCGAAACATAACAATTGATATACCTATACTAAACAATATAGAGAACTGGAGATCAACATACCATCATTCCTTTATCAACCAATCCAATCCTTAGCCTATTCAACCAATTCGATTGATAAAGGATCTTACCAATAAGAATGAACAAAAATTCAACCCAATAATCAAACAATACAAATGATTCAACAAGACCCAAATGAAAATCATCAAATTAAGATAACCTATATACATTCTAACATAATCACAGATATATTGATAGCCCAATACAATCTTACATAAGAAATCCATACAATTGACACATGATCAAATCACACATAATATAGTAAAATAAGGGACAATGATTTGCATGGGTTTATGAAGTTTTTTTATCCTTATTTGAAATTAACATCAATTCAATCATAATTCATTGATTTAAATTTTTTTATGCAAGAACACATGCCTACATAACAAAATAAGAAAATTCATCTTTTTGATCATCTTTGAAATTCATTAAAATTGACTCTTGAATGGAAGAGAATCCAAGTATGAAACACCATACCTTAAGTGAAGAAAATCAAACTAAATTGATGAGAAAAACTTTGGATTTTAGTAATCTTCCTTGGAGCTTCAAATCTTCATCAATTGAGGCATTTGGAGAGAAGAGATGGAGAGGTTTTGTTTTGGACAAGAGGGTTTTAATTTGAATGGTGACTTGGTGTTTAAAACTTCTAAATAACCACCTTTAATAATTCCCCAAAAATACCCAAACGACCCATGAACATAGAAGAATTGTCAATAAAGTAAACCTCAACTTAAATTTTTTGAATTACTATCTGGAAACAAGTGCACAACGCGGAGCTGTTCCCAAGTGATTTTTGAAATTAATTTCCCAAATAGTAGAGTCCACCTTATGTCCGCGACGGAAAACCAAAAATATGGTCCTTTATGAACAAAGTTTGCGATGCGTACTGGTTCCCTCCATGAGTAAATGATTGTTTCCTTTGGCAGCTTGCTTGCTCAAGGTTGGGTCCTCCTCAAGGACCCATATGCCGGTCCTTGGGAGTCGTGCCAAGACATTTTAAACCTAAATAGGTTTCTCAAGGTGCTAGGAATATCTACTATCAATTTGAACGCCAAACAATCCATAAAACATTCAACGATACACTAGAACACACAAGTACATCTCATGGCAAATCTTTCGGACGTCATGGACATTCTTGGATGTTGGACCTCCAAAAATTTTGAAACACATCACACTGCCTAAAATAATCATTATTAACCATATTAAGACATTAAATATGTCGACACGTGTGTTAGCCTCTAGCTTCACGTAAGTTGTTTTAGAGGTTTTTCAATAGGCACTAAGAAACTTAAGAGACATTCACATTAGAAGATTTCACATAAGGCTCTTGAAAGACATAGGGAAACCACATACTAGCAACTTTAAAGCCAACTCTTGCAATGTATGGATAGAGTCCCATTCACTATCTAACACGTTTTAGAACTTATCACAAACTAGAATGCATCCTAATATGAGAATAGGCATTAACTAACATAGCCCAGACTAGCTAGTCATGGAATCCGGAGTATACCCTACTCCGTGTAGGGTGTTCCACTTGCCAAGGGTAGAACTAGGACACATCTGATGTAGGCACATGGTTAAGGAAGATCAAGGGCTTCATTTGCACTTTCGTCTCCTTCTCAAGTAGAGCTACTACCACAAGCATATTCACTCGGTGCAGGACATGTTCATATAGAGTATGTTCAATTACATACGGAAATATGAGAAGGTACAATTTCTTCGTCATTACCTAAAAATAATTCACCTACAAATGTTGTATCCTCTAGGGCTGCCACTGAATGAACAATAAGGATAGCTCAATGACTCCCTTAAATATGGTTTCCAAACGTTCCGGCCAACCTAACCTAAGTCCACCATTCAGAAAAGAAGGATACCATTACGACTTTAAACTTAAAGGATATAATAACTTTCTATATATATTGAAGGTTCCAAGTTATTGACCTTCTCTATATGTTCAATATCCGATATTAGTAGTCGTTAGAAGGGCACCATATTTTGTCTACCAATCCTACACTTTAATTCAACATTCATTCATACACAAACATGAACAAAGGTTCTTAAGCCTATTAACTCATGATTTTTGTATTCATTTTCTTCTTGCATTAGGTAAAGAAACCTAGGTCTACCAAAACAAGACACACACATATTATCATTTTTTTAACATGTATAATCACAAGTATGTAGCACATAGGGATCAGTAAGTCTCCTAGAAGGCACCCTATCCTTCCCTATAGAAGCATCAACATTTTCCTCCATAAATCTCATATAGTTTTTTAGGAAAAATCATGCTTTCAATTAACTCATACGCATAAGTCATATTAGCCTTCAAAATGATCACATATATTCCAACAACATAATAACATGATAATTCATAAAGTAATTCCGACAAGTCCATGTACTACACAATTATAAAAAATAAACCCACCACCATAAGTGGAACAAAGAAATCATCACAGTGGAATAAAAATTCTACACAATATATGACCATTAGGTCATCTTACAACCATTTCTTCGTAAACATCACAATTTCAAAGTCGTCTTAATAAAATTCACTTCACCAAAGGTTCTTACCAATATCTATCCTCAGAATTCCCATCCAATATGAAATCAAACCAATGAACCAATACAATACAATAAGAACATGATCACATTAAGGAAGCTTATATACATTTCTAACATAATTTTTATATAAATCAATAGCCCAAAGGATTCTACAGAATATTTAAATACCATAGAGTCATTATTAAATAACCCATATTATAGCTAAAAACTACGATTTACTGAAATGTATGGATTCATAGGAATTTTTTATCTAATTTACATCAATCATAACATAAACTATGTATTCAAATCATATTTTGCAAGAACTCATGCCTAGTAGTAAAAATAGAAGATTCCATGGTTTAGAAGTCTTAGAAATGCCTTTGAAGTTTTGCTCCTTGAACAAATACATATCAAGGATGAAAGATCAGACCTTGACTGATGGTATCCAATGATATTGATGAATATTTGATGGAGAAATCAGGATCCTAGCCTCAATCAGATTCAAGCTTCAATTAAGGTCTAGAGAATTTTATTTGGCGTCATGGGGTTTTGATTTGAAAAATGAACTCAAATTTTTGTTCTAGACTTATTAAGTCACTTCAAAATTACCGAAAATACCTTAAGTGACCTCCCAATATATTTGTAGAATGCTAGGTGATATTCCCATCTTGCCCCTAGATTAGTCGAGACACCAGAAGAAACTTTCATATGTCAAACAACAAAGCAATGAAAGGACTATAGACTACACGATGAGCCGTATTTGCAAGTCATCGTTTTTGTCAAAGACTCCTCGTTTTGCTTAAAACATGGGACCTATAGTTTGTCTGACAGTACACAGTCCAAGTATGCCTTGACACCCTTCTGAGACAAGGACAAACTTCGTACGCGGTGGACCTATCACGTGTTCGTCGCCCTATCATAAATGGAGACTGCCTTGGGCAGCTTTGAGCTTAAGGTTTGGTCTTCCTCAAGGACAGTTAGGTTGTTCCATGCGAAGTCGTATCGGGATGTTTCAAACCTTAATACACTCTTATAATTTTTAGGAACCTCTCCCATAAATTTGAACTTAAACCAACACTTAAAACATGCAAAGGCACACTACAACACACAAGCACCCCTCGAGGCAAATCATTCGAACGTCTTGGACGTTCTTGGATGTTTGACCTCAAAACTCTTCCAAACTCAACACACTGCCTCTTAAAAATATAAACCTTACAACTCATTTCACACATATTTAAGGTGTTACACTCTCGCCCACGTGGAAAACATTGGTCCTCTATGTACTGTAAAACACTTTTACACACCTTAAAGAATTAAGGTTCAAGACTAGCAGTTCATTAACATACAAAACCATAAACAATTTACATATATAAAAGGAGCATCCTATCCATTGTATAATAAGACTCACATTTTTCATTTCACATAGGAGAAAATAATTCTCCACATATCATCATGCTCATATAAAACATTTTTAAGCACATAAAGCAAATTTTTCATGAAAATGCAATTATGCAAAGATTTTAGGTACTTTACTGTTATGCATGCCCCATAAATCAATAATACATCTCTTTTTAAGAAATTTATTTTGAAGGTGTGACATATGAGAGTAAAAATCACATAGATTCATTTTACAAAATGAACATACCCAATGAAATGCACAATGCAATGAGAACAATGAATTAATGTTTACTTAGACTCCTAACACTATGCAACATGCTACTATATCGTTCTAACTCTAAAGATTGAATAGAATAGAACTGAAGATACAACAAATAAAAACCCAATTACTCACCATGCACCCCCACTTAGAAGGAACCCATCACGACTAAGAACTAAAAACAAGAATTTGCCTAGCTTGGGGAAAATAAAAGTGATTCCTACTTGGATCACCATTATCCAGAGCATTCATAGGAGCTTGCTTGGACTCCTTTCCCCTAGCAGCAATAGTACAACAATCTCTAACCTTATGATAATCATTACCTGATTCAAAGCAATAACATGTACCAGCTAAATACTTCCCCAAGTGCTTCTTCCCACAAGTACCACAAGTAGGCTTTACATTTTGAGAACCACAAACTCCCTCATAGTTTGTCTTAAGAACACCCAAACCATCTTCAATTGAATCCCTCTTCTTACACGTAGGTTGAACTTGCTCATCATTTGTTCCCCTCTCAACATCTCTCCTCCTCTTCCATGTTTAGACTCTTCAATATATTTAGAATACACCATATTCCTTCATAGAGTCATATCACCATGGAGAATAGTCGTACAACAGTCTTCCTTCAAAATATCAAAACCTCCGATCACAAACCTACTCATCCCATCCCATGCGGTTAGACACCAAGGATGGAGCTTCATAGACAATAGGGTAAATTTAAATAATATTCATCAACACTCATATTACCTTGTCTAAGGTTAATGTACTATTCAACCTTCACCTCAATCCTTTTCTAGGAAAAATACTTTCCTGTGTAATTTGACTTAAACTCTTCCCACTCTATAGGATCCGATTTACCGTGCCTATTCTATTTCCATTGAGTGTACTACACTTGAAAAACCTCTTTCAATTGGTACGAACCAAACTCTTACTTCTCCCTGGATTTGAACTTCTATAGCATGCACTATCTTATACGCACAATTTAAAAAACACTTGGGGATGTTCTCCCACATAGAGCCAAGAAATATAGGATGATTTGTCCTTACAAAGTCCCTAAACCTAGAGATCATACTAATCTCCAAATCATTCTCCCTAAGATCAACACCCTTATTCACATAAGTTCTCACGTAATAGGCTATGGTAGAAAAAACCTCTCTAATCTTCCCATTAGTCATGTTTGGGGAACCACATGAACTACATTACCTTCACAAACTATTGGGGATTGATCAACTCCGGGAGTAACTTGCACACCTTGGGGAGGAACTTCCTCATTCACCCCTTTCTCTTACAATTTTCTTGCAGTTGTTCTTCTTGTAGACATATCCTATAATCAGAAGAGTAGAGATTAGAAATAGACACGTAAGCGTCAACTCTATTGAACGACAAAAGAATTATGAAGAAAGTGAAACTCTATCGTCCTATCGCTCTCGCTCCTAGATGTGTCAAAGCTCACCTAGATGAACAAGACTCTACTAGATATGCTCACTTACTAAGCTATACGGATGACAATAATAAATAACTATACTGATCAAATTCAACTTAACTGATGAATCATACTAACTCTGAATTTTGTAAAGGTTTAAGATATTCAACTGGGAATAAGTGGCAACCCAGAACTTAACAAATAGAAATATATGGAAAGACTAAAGTAAAAACATCTTGTTTTCTATCAATGAAGACTTGTAAAATTGATATGGATGTTCGGACAGACCCCACTACATATTATAACCAAAATACTAAAAAAATAGGAGTCCTTTGATATGCAAAGAGTCCTACAAACTAATAGTGGACTGCTTAACTAGATATGTGGTGCACCGAATGCCGGTCATCGTTACCTGTGTCTGCATCATGCTACAATGTAGGCCAATATCATCATTACATTTCATGTAGGAGTATGCGATTTGGTATACTAAAACAGCTTAACCTTAAAAAAGTAACAAGGAACACATATCTTTGCTCTTCTTAACTCATTAATAACATAACTCTATATACTTGGCTCATCTCAATGTAAAACAATTTAAAAGAAAGTGCAACATAAACAAAATTTATTTGAAAATATCTAAAAACTTTGATGGTATAAAAGGGTGCAATTAACTCTTAGATGTATGTATAAGTACAATAAAACTGATGTTTAAATATATAAATACATTTAACATAAGTGGTATTTTCCTAAGCGACAACTATCACTTATGAGATATAATAATGATACATCAATCTAGCTCATGTTTCTGGCGTATACTATACCCAATTAATGGTATAAAACTTGAACTTCCAAATGGATCTATTATGATTTATGATCATAGTTATATAGAGCATTTTCACCGAAACTCATATAAAAAGGATTTAAGATCTGTCTTACATGATAATAACCTCGAGGAAAACATCCACTTAAGAGTGGTTAAGGATAATGAATATCACAACACAATTGATTTTTGGGGTCTAATGAGTAATTGGATATACATGTTTTTACTTCTATCCCTCACATATGTGGTGCTTTTTTATCCTATAGATCATCATTAGTGTATATATACTTTGACTAGTTAGTATATATACTTATTTTCATAAAATCTTTATTAGGATATAAAAGCAGTGAGATTTCTCACATATCAAATATTGAGGGATATTTATATCCTATAGATCATCTATTGTGTATATATACTTTTTCTTTTTTTAAGGCTATGTAAAATACGGTGAGCTGAGGTGCTAGAGAGTTCCTTGAAAAAAGGGTTGGCAACTCAAGTACGATTAATGGGCTAAAGTCCAATCTGTCTTGTCTCGCTTACAATCTTACACTAACAACTAACCACCGGAACAAGAACTAAATAAAGCCCCTTAATCAGATAAAGCTATTTGGTCCCTAACCCCAGCTGAAAGATCAGCCAATGAAAGAAAGTTCTCGGCTCTTCAAGTGTAAAAATGGTTCATATAAAAAGTATGAACCTTTTCTACATGTAATACTCTGAAAGTAAACCCTAATGTAGAGCCTCACATGAGTTTCTAAGGGTTGTAACACTACTCAAGTTAAACAAAAGAGTATTAAAGTCATTTAGGAAGTTTTAGAGTCAAAACATCATGGGCCGTCCATCAAGTACGGAGACTAGTGCAAAAGGTTCTTACTGTTCCTTAGCATATTTTACGGGGTTTTAGATTTCATAATTTTATGATATTTATCGGTAAGGAATATAACATGTATTAGTATTGGTTTATGTCTAAAACATTCGGGTACGACTCCCCATGGACCACCTTAAGAAATCTTAAGGAGGACCTTTCTAATTGTTTAAAAAGTTGTCTTAAGACAATGTCAACCAACGAAGGAATTCCACGGGGTGTGGTCTGATAGAAGTGTTGTCAATTTCAACAGTTGATGTTCACTTAACCATTTTGGAAAAGTATCCATTTTTTCGGTGTTTCACAAAAACATTGACTACATAGGATGGTGGGGGTCTTGTCGTTGACTGACCTATGGACCATAGGTCCGGGTCTCATAAGTCAGGGCCACTGGTTTTCTGTCATGTTAGATTAGTTAGTTTTAAGTTAGTTAGTTAGGGTTTTATTTTTTTGTTAGGGGTGGTTAATTAGGTAAGTTAATTAACAATATAACGTACTATAAGTCTAAAACCTCACTTAATACCTCTGAATCACAAAAGACAAATTGCTCTTCCTTGTCTCTTCTTTCTCTCTCTCAAATAGAAGAACTACATTGAAGGGATAGGTCAAGGTTTTTGGTCAACAAAAAGGGTGATTTTCTCCATAATTATTAAACAAATAACAAGGTATGGGATCCTTTCGCCTTTGGGATTCCTTCTTCCCCCAAATGAATCTTCAAAAATCTATTTTAAATTATTAATTTCTAGTGGGTTTTCTTTAGTTACGAATTTGATCCTCAAAATTGTCTTGTCCACTATTTCTTTGGTTATTATACTTATATTATGATTGTTATGATTCAATATGTTAGTTCTTGATGAATTTACCTAGTAAGTGTTGTAGATCATGAAATTTACCTAAGTCCCTACCCTAGATTATGAACTAGTGATGAATTGATGTGTGGTTATCCGACTGACTTCATTATTGTGGCCGATTATAATTTTTTGATGATATTTCACCCAATATTGGGTTGAATTGGATTGTTGACTGTAAAAACATTGATGATGGTTTGTGAATGAGATTGGGTAAGTCTTCTGATCTCAAACCTTTTCTTAATTTTGATTACTTGTGTTCAGTGATGAAGTTATGCGGAAGTATACCTTATGAAGAGTTTTATTCGGGTTTGTATGTTTTTGAATTGATATTCATGATTTTGTCTTGTGACTAGTTGGCTAAGATGTAATGATATAAGGTAGGTGATGAATTGCATATTTTCCTTATTATGATATGGTGATTTGAGTGTCCTAACCTTACATGTGTGGATTGTATTGTAATGACATACTCATGAAATTTCTATTCAGCTATGACTTTGACTATATAAGGGGTAAGCCCTATTATCTAAACTAAGTTATGATTAATAATAAAAGTCATTATAAAAGGGACTCTAGCTTAACATCGAGTGAACTAGAACTGAGGAGTGTCACTTCCCACACATGGAAAGTACATTTAGTAATGTACTTATTATATTGTAGACTATAATTCATGTACAATAAAGAGGCTCCTAAATCATTGACTAGTTCTTGAACTGTGTTTCCCCCATAGTAATACTATCGAGTTGATCCACCAAGATGCTATGCTCATATTTTGGTACTACCTTGGTAAGTAGTTGACCCTCTTTTGGTGTAGGTTCCATGACATCGGATTCCACAATAGCTAATGTTGATCAATGCCGGTTACGGCAAAATTTACCCAAAGGTAAAACCAAGTAATAAAGTGAACTCTAACAAAGATGACCTAAGGGGTTTGTCTTGGTCTATCTAGGGGTATGGGACTCTACCTATACATTAAACTAGTAAGTCTTAAGGGAAGTCTTAGACGGAGGTTCTTATGTGCTTATATGCTAATACATGTAAATTATATGTATATGTTGATCTTACATGTTACTGACATTATGTGATATTTGTTTCACCTACGAACATGTGGTTGTTCTCTATTCCTAAAGTATTCTTATCTCTACTCTTAATGATAATGAATAGAGTTGGAAATTTCTTATAGTACTTGTTAGGTTTACTTGGTTAAGTAAGGTTATGGGTCCTTACTTAATCATTACACGAGTGGACTTAATGGAAGTTTCTACGTGACGGTCTTGCTTAGGTTATGATATTATGAACTCTTATCCATGCTTGTTGAAATTATAACTTGATGATAGAGTTGTCTTGATTATGTTCTACATTATGTTTATATGCATGTTGACTTACTAGGCTTGGTAATGTTAGTTTTGTAATGTACATGGCCTTGACATAACTAATATAATCTTACTGACTTTTATTGGTTCTTGGAGGTGTAAAAGGTATTTTCAATGTGACTTTGCGCGCTTTTAAATAAATATCCCTCTTTGTCATGATTTTTATGTTGTTTGTGCATATGATCCTATACTTAGTACAAGTTATATGGTAACCCCCTTTCTCCGTTTTTCTAAAACATTTTAGGTTTTGTTCAATGAAGGATTCGTGATCACTTTTTAAGGTAGGATTTGAATAATTATCCAAGTGTTGGTATATCCTCAAGTCCAAGAATGATGCCTTGTTGTTACTCTAGCTATGGTTATTTGTTATACCCTAAAGACGATTTATTTCATTATACTTGTTTCAAGATATTGTTGTAAACCCTACGTTTCATTTATACTATGTGTCAGAGTTTGTTCCCATATGGTTGGACTCCGTTTAGATTGTTTAATATGGGACATCCCTTTTAAGACTATATTATGTATGTTGTCTATATGTGGCATAAAAGTAGAAAATATCTATTATTCTTATACGAGGAGTCTATGTACTCGCTATGAATATATTATGTGTAAGCAAGAGGTCTATGTAAGTCTCATGAAGTAGTTGTAGATGAAAATTTTAAAATTTTCTGCAGTTTTTATCCATTGAATGTAATGATGAAAACTAACAGGCAGAGGACTAGGACGCCAACAACATCTATGGGTACTTCCAGGATGTCGCAAACTTAGTATCAGAGAATGAGTTTAAATATCTTTGGGTAGATGTTTCAATAAAGCAAATCTATGCAGATTTTTGCGATTGTTGTGAAGCGCCACACTTATGAATGAGACAGTATGTGATGCTTCGAAACTCTCATCTTTTTATATTTCTATATCGTGTCGCTCGAGTATTATTATGTGATTTAACCTAAACCTTGTACCGTGGTTATAAATATGAATACTAAAGAGCATCTGCTAGAAAGGACTATGAAGAAATTTCTATTGTGTGAGATCATTTACAACCAAGTGCATACACATAAGCACCATGTGCCTCCGCTTGAAGAAGTTGCTACGGGTGATCAAGTTTCGTTTGTTTCTGAACCAATGACTATTGAAGAGATAAGAGAATCTTTTCTCTATTTTTTCCAAGCCATGACCTCTCAATTTATGCCTTCAGTTCTCAAGTACAAGCCATGACAACATAAGTGAATAGGGAGGTTAACCTCGAGTGCCTCAACATACTAACAATATTACATCTCATTTGAGAGACTTCACTAGAATGAACCCATCCATGTTATTTGGGTTTAGGTCGGATGAGGATCCCCAAGATTTCCACGACGAGGTCTATAAGATTGTATATGATATGGAGGTGACCTCACATCTGAAGTCCGAGATGGCGGCGTATAACCTCAAATGTGCAAAAAACTTGGTACACAAAATGGAGAGATAATAAGGTGTTAAGAGGTGGTCCAGTGATATGGGAGATCATCAAGAGAGCTTTTCTTGATTGATCCTTTCCTAGAGAAAAGAGGGAGGCTAGGGGAAGAATCCACCACCTTCGTCAATCAGGTATGAGTATAGGTGACTACTCTTTGGAATTTACTAAATTGTCCAAATATCATCTGTACATGGATGAAGAATGTAATTTGCCTAAGCTTCATGATAATATGAATATCTCCCATCTCATGCGTCATCCTAAACAAGTGGAAGAAACAAGGTTTAGCAGAAAGAAATAGAGAGGCCAAGAGGGTTCAAATCGTATGATTATGGTGCTTCAAAGGAGGTTTGAAATTTAAGACAAGCCTAGATTGAAGAAGAAGTGCTCAAACCATGTTTCTTCAAATTTACTAAGGCTTGTGATTATAGGCTGCCGTAAGCCTCAAAAGGGAAAAGGTACTATTTCACAAAGTATAAACCATCTTGTGGAAAGTGTGGTAAGAAGCATTATTGTGAATGTCTAGTTGGGATGGGGAATTGTTTTACTTGTGGAAAAGAGGGTAAGAATTTATGGATTGCCCTATTGTTAAAAGTCAAGACAAAGAAGCGGGAAAGATAACGATAATGGTTCTAATGTGGATTGTCCAAAGAAGAATCACTTTTATGCTCTTCGTTCTAGGGGTGAACAAAAGATTTCTCTCGATGTGGTGACCGGTATGCTACAAATCTCTCTATTGATTTTTATGCTTTTTTTTTTCCAGGTGCTACATTATCCTTTGTAACTACCTTGATAGCTAGGAAGTTTGATGTTTTGCCCGATATCCTAGCAGGACCTTTCATGGTAACTACCCTGGTGGTGAGTCGGTTGTTACAAAGAGGTGTATAAAAAATTATCCTATAATTTTTCCCAAAAGAGTTACTCATATTTAATTAGCAAAACTTGGTATGGTCTATTTTATTGTCATTTTTTGAATGGATTGGTTTCATGATTGCTTTTATTCCATTGATTGTCGAAAAACATACGTCAATTTATTTTCAAAATGAACCCATCATAGAGTGGCGGGGGGAAATTCTATTCCTACAGATCGTATTATCTCATCTTATGTCTTGTTAAATGATCTCAAAAAGGTGTTTATACAATTTTGTAAGATTCAAATATTTAGACTACCAAAATCATCCCATTCAGTTAGTCCCTGTAGTGACAAAAATTTAGAAGGTATTTCCTAATAATCTTCCTATAATCCCTCCTGAACAGTCTATTTTGCATTGACTTTCTACCGAGTACCAACCCCCTTTCAATACCACCTTATCGGATGGCTCCTACCGATATGAAAGATTTGAAGGCTCAACTCAAGATCTTACTTAACAAAGGCTTCATAAGACATAGTATTTCTCCTTATGGTGCTTCGGTATTGTTTGTGAAGAACAAGGATAGGTTCCTTAGAATGTGCATTGATCTTCGCCAACTCAATAAAGTCACTATTAAGTACAAGTATCCTCTCTCTCATATTGATGAGTTGTTTGATCAATTCCACAAGGCAAACTACTTTTCTAAGAGTGACCTGGTATGGGGGTATCACAACTTATGGTGAGAGGTGAGTATATACTAAAAATGGCATTTTCGGACTTGATATGGTAAATATTATTTTCTAGTATATTCTTTGGTCTCACTAATTCCCTAGCGGCATTTAAGGACCTCATGAATAGGATGTTATGTTACCTAGATTCATTCATCATTGTCTTCATTAATTATATCTTGGTATATTCAAAAAATGAGGGTGAACACATGGACCATTTAAGGATGGTGTTACAAATGCTTAAGAAGAATCAACTATTTTCCAAGCATAGAAAATGTTACTTTTAGTTGAGGTCGGTGGTGTTTCATGGTCATAGCATTTCTAATGAGGGGGTTGACGTCGATCCAAGGAAAATCAATGCGGTAAAGAGTGGCCCAGACCATTGACTACAACCGACATTTGAATCTTTCAGGATCTAGTGGTATATTATAGGAAGGTTGTGGATGGTTTTGCATCCATTGCATCTCCCTCCACAAACTTCACCCGAAAGAGTGTTAAATTTTAGTGGTCGGAGGCATGTAAAGAAGTTTCCATATCTTGAAAGAGAAGTCTACCTCCAATTCGGTGTTGAATTTACCAAAGGGTACCATGGGATTTGTTGTATATTATGATACATCCTGAGTGGTCTTAGGGTGTGTCCTTATGAAACATAGGAAAGTAGTAGCCTATGCATCCAGATACATAAGGTGCATGAGAAGAATTATCCAACCCTTGATCTTTAATTAGCGGTCTTGGTATTTTCCTTATAAATATGGAGGCATTATTTGTATGGTTTCCATGTTCTTGTGTATACCAACCACAAGACTCTTAATATGTGTTTACTCAGAAGGAGTTAAATATCAAATAAAGAAGGTGGTTGCAAATGTTGAAAGAATGTTACATGAGTGTTCCCTAGAACCCCGACAAAGCGAATGTGGTTGTGGATGACGTAAGTCTTATGACCATGGGTAGTGTGTCTCACGTAGAAGAAGCTAGAAAGACCTTGTTAAGATTCTCATAGGTTGGGTAGAATGTGTGTTAGATTGGAAGATTCTCCAATTGGTGGTTTTATGGTCCATCATAACTCCGAATAATATTTTCTTGTTGAGGTGATGTCTAAGCAAACCTTGATCAATCATTGATGGATTTGAAGAAATTGGTTCTAAATAATCTTAATGAGTCATTCTCCTTAAGGATGAATAATGTCTTGACGTATCAAGGAAAGTTGTATGTGCCTAATGTTGATGACTTGAGAAATAAGATGCTTGAGGAAGCTCATGGTTCCCGTTATTCCATTCATCCGGGTTATACAAGATATATCATGACCTTAGAGAAGTGTTTTGCTGGGAAGACTTAAAAAGGGACATCGTGGAATTTGCTTCACAATGTTCTAATTGCCAACAGGTGAAACTCGAGCACCAAAAGCCAAGTGGATTACTTCAAGATATAAAAGTTCCCACTTAGAAGTGCAAGATATTAATATGGATTTCGTGGAAGGTTTGTCCCGGACACAAATGCAACATGACACTATATGGGTTGTTATGGATAGGTTAACAAATCTGATAATTTATTCTTGTCAAATTAACATACTTGACAGAGGATTATGAAAGGATCTTCATAGATGACATTGTGTGTCGCCATTGTATTCGTTATCCATCATACCAATTAAAGGTGCACAAAATTAACATCTAGGTTTTGGAGGTCGTTCCAAAATGTTGGTACCAAGGTAAAACTAAGCAGCAATTTTCCTCCCCAAACGAACGGTAAAGCGGAGCGTACTCTTCAAACCATTGAGGATATTCTTAGAGGCTGTATAATTGATTTCAAGGGAAATTGGGATAAACATTTTCCTTAGGTCGAATTCTCTCACAATAAGAGTTATCATTCACAAAATCTATGGCTCCTTTTGAGGCATTGTATAGTAAGTGATGTAGATCTCCAATGGATGGTTTGAAGTGGGACAGTATTCACTCTTGGTCTCCGAATTTATTTATAAGACTTTGGACATGGTTCAAATGATAAGTAACCTATTCAAAACAGCCTATAGCCAGCAAAAGTGTTATGCCAACCATAGTAGGAGAGACTTAGAATTTGAAGAGGGTGATAAGGTGTACCAGAAAATTTTACCAATGAAGGGAGTTGTGAGATTTGGAAAGAAAGGGAAGTTTAGTCATCGTTATGTGGGGCCCTATGAAATTTTTCAAAGGTTGGTAAGGTTTCATATGAGTTGAGATTACCTAGTGAATTGGCTTCGGTTCATCCGATTTTTCATGTCTCCATGCTTAAGAAGTGTATTGGTGATCCCGAGTCCATCCTTCGTATTAAGGGTCTAGGTGTGGAAGAGAACCACTCCTATGAGGATATTCCGATTGAAATACTTGATAGACAAGTAAGGAATTTAAGGAATAAGGAGGTGGTTTCCGTAAAAGTGTCATGGAGAACCACCTAGTTTATGGTGCAACATGTGAGGTCGAGGCTGACATGAAGTCCCGTTACCCTCATCTATTTGATAACTAGGTTAGTTATTCCTTTTTATAGTTAAAATAATAAGTTTATTTTAAGTATCATTGATTTTGTTAATATATGAAGATATATAAGTGTTATCATTAATATGCAAGGTTGTGAATGAAATTATGTGAAAGTACAATTTTTTTTATTTGCATTTATTGTGTATTTCGTATGATGTTACCTTTATTAAATGATATACAACTTATTTATAGATTTATTTTTGGCACAATTGACTTTCTAATGATATGTTGAGCTCATGTTATGTGAGAAGGGAGTTCCTCACGATTGTGATTTTGAGCTCTTATGCGCACTAATTGAATTTTTTAATTTCTATGTGTAAATTCAAAGATGATTATGTTTATTTATGTTGTAACTCATGTGTTTTATGTTTTTGTATGTTGGTATGTTAGTATTGACTCTACCCTTTCCCTTCAAAAAGATTTTAGTGTCATTCGGAAACAAAATGTTTCTACGGCGGCGATAATGTAAAAATCCAAGGTCTAAGGCCTAATCTAGATCCTCACATGAGTGAATAAGGGTTTTAGCACTTTTTTTAGGTAAATAATTGAGTATAAAAGTCATTTAGGATTTTTTAGAGTCAAAAAGTCAAGGAACGTCCACGACGTCCGGAGACTAGTACAAAAGGTGCTAGTGTGACTTAGCCTATTTCACGAAGTTTTAGGAGTCAAATTTTTTTGATATTTCGTGGTAAGGTATATATTGTTTATTAGAGTTGGGTTAGGGTAAAAACCTCTGAGTACGACTCTCCAAGGACCACCCTAAGGGTCCTTGAGGAGAACCGTTCTAATTTTGCAAAGAGATGTCTTGAGAAAGTGTCTACCAACAAGGCAGACGATGGGGCCTGGTCCAAGCGACGGGGAATGATTTCCACCATTGAAGTCCCCTTAGACATTTTTCAAATGGTCCATTTAGGTCACTCTCTCACCAAAACGACGACTACACAAGACGGTGAGGGTCTTGGCCGTCGACTGACCTACGAATCGTAAGTTGGGGTCTCGTAGGTCAAGGCCACTATTTTGATTCCATGTTTTAAATTATTATTTAAGTAATTTTGTTAGATATGGTTTTAAATTATTTGTTAGGGGAGGTTAATAAGCTTAGTTATTTACAAATATAATCTACCCTAAGTCTAAAACCCACTTAAGACCTCCCAATCCCAAAAGACAAAATATTGTTCCTTCTCTCTTCTTTTCCGTTGCCAAATAGAAGATCTCCATTGAAGGGCTAGGTGAAGGTCTTAAGGAAATAATAAGGGTGCTTTTATTCATCATTCTTCAACAATTAAAAAGGTAGGAGATCCTTTTACCTTTTGCGATTCCTTTCCCCAAAGTTTTTTTTTTTTCTAAATTGATTTTAAAAAGATGAGATTCAAGTCTATACGAATTTCATCTTCTAAATTGAATTGTCTACGGGTTTTATTTTTGTTATATATATATTATCATGTATTATGATTCAAAAATGTTAGTTCTTGATGAATTAACCTAGTATGTGAAGTACATACATGAAATATACCTAAGTCCCTAACCTTAGGTTATGAACTAGTGATGAATTGATGTGTGGTGATTTAATTGACTTCATTATTCGGTTAATTTCTATAATGTGGATGATATTACACCCATTATTGTGTTTAATAGGATGGCTTATTGTAAAATATGTGATGATGGCTAGTGAAGAAGATTGGGGTAATTCTTGTGATCTCAGACCTTTAATTGAGTTAAGATTACTTGTGTTAGTAATGAAGTTAGTTGAAGTACACCATATGATGAGATTTATTAGGTTTGGTATGATGTTGAATTGAAATTTATTGATCTATGGTTTGTGAGTAGTTGGGTAAGATGTATAGATATAAGGTTGGTGATGAATTGTCTATGTGCCTTATTATGATACTGTGATGTAAACGTGTTAACCTCACATTGTGAATTCTATTGAAGGACATACTCATGCATATCCTATTGATTATGACTATGACTATATAAAGGTTAGACCCTATGACCTTAATAACTGATGATTATTAATAAAAGACAATTTTAAGGTACTCTAGCTTAGACCAAAGTTAACTAGAAGTGAGGAGTGTCCCTTCCCACATAGGAAAGGTCGGTTAATTAATGTACTCATGAGTTTTGAGACTTTAAATTATGTATTATAAAGAGTGTCCTGAATACATCTCCTAGTTCTTGAACTGTGTTTCCCCCATAAGAATACTAGCATGTGGATATAGATAGATACTATGTTAATGTTTTGTTACTACCTTGGAAAGTAGTCCACCTTCTTTCGGGTTCCATGAAACCATATTCCACATTACCACGTGTGGTCTATGTCGGTTAAGAAAATATGTTCCCAAAGGTAAAAAAAAGTAATAAAAAGAACTCTAACTAGGATGACCTAAAGGGTTTGGCATAGTCTAGGTAGGGGTATGGGACTCTACCTATACATTGCACAAGTTAGCCTTAAGGGCAGACTTTTAAGGATGTCTTATGTAATTATATGATTATCAATTTAAATTATATATATATATATGTTGATCTTACATGTTAATGACACTATGTAATATTTGTTTCACTTACAAACATGTGGTTGGTCTCTATTGCTAAAGTATGATGATGTCTACTCTCAATGATATAGAATATAGAGTTTGATATTTTTTAGAATTCTTGTTAGGTTTCTTGGTTTAGTGCTGTTATGGGGCCTTACTTAGTCATTGCACTAGTGGAATTAATGGAAGTGAATGAGAGATTGTATGGCTTAGGTTATGATGTTATGAACTCTTATGCATGATTGTTGACATTATAACTTGATGATAGAGTTGTATTGATTATGTGCTCAATTATGTTGATATGTATGTTGACTTTACTAGACTTGGTATTGTTTGTTTTGTGGTGTACATGGCCTTTACTTAAGCAATATGTGGTTATTGACTTCATTTTTTTGTTGAATGTCTATAAGGAATTTCCAAAGTGATTTTGTATGATTTTAAATAAATGTCCCTCTTAAATATGGCATGACTTTTATGTTTTGTGTGCATTGATCCGATATTTTGTAGAAGTTATGTTCTAACCCCATTTCTCCCTTTTCCCCAACATTTTAGGCTATGATCTTTGATGCTTTTGTGGCCACTTTATAAGGAAGGCTTAGAATCATTCTCCAAGTGTGGGTATGTCTCAAGTCCGAGGAGAATACATTATTATTACTGTATATATATGGTTCTTTCTTAAAGTGTAAACACGATCATTTTATTCTACTTGTTTCAATACATTCTTGTAAGACCTAAGTGGCACTTATACATTGTGTAAGGGCTTGTTCCAATATGGTTCGACTCCGTTTAGATGGTTTAATACAAACATCAGTTTTAAGACTATAGTATATATGTTGTTCATATGTGGTACAAAAGTACAAGTGTATATAATCTTATTATACAAGAAGTCTATGTATACTCTCTATACATATATTATGTGGAAGCGAGAGGCCTAAGTAAACCTCATGAAATAGTTGTAGCTAAAATGTTTTAAATTTTCGTCACTTTTTAACCTAAGAATGTAATGATGAATACTAAAAGGCTAGTCCTGTACATCTTCAAGGACAACGACGCCAGTTATGTCGAGATGATTATGTCTAGGGGGTACCATCAAGCGTAGGTGTGGTGCGCCATGCCTGGCTCCGCCAAAGGTTACACTTGTAGAATTCCCCAACTCGTTTTCTATCCTTAAATCATTCAATTTCGTTTTCTTTCTCAAATACACATAGATTTAAGGTATCGACATTATATATACAAGGATCTAACCCAACGTATTAAAGATAAACACTAGACATCAAAAAACTCCTAAATGTCAACTAATGTTCAGCAACGAAAGCAATAAATGAAATCGTATTCAAGAACATTTAAAATATGATCCTTTAGAATGAATCACGCTGAATGAAACATGTTTGACACGTGGGTGAACAAAATCAAGGTTCAGATAGATCCATATACCTTTTTACGAATCACCCTAAAAGATCACACAGCTCACTTCAATGAACTTGGTGAATCTTTCCCTTTTTTTCGCCTTCTCTTCTCTCTCCTTTCTCCTTATATTTAGTATGAAATTCCAAATTTAAAAACATACTAAATTTAGTCTTGAGTCATAATAACTTATCCCCAACATGTCGTTGTCGTCTAGTTCATCATATTGTTCTTTTCACTAGTGTCTTTCATGTCATGGCCGACTCTTTTATTAATCGTGATGTCAACATATTGTGAATCATATTCTTTTTACTTCTATAGTTTCTTGGTCATAGCTCTGCATTAAGTAAACAACATATTTCATCTGTGAGGTAGGAAATTAGAAGTGTGAGGCTCGTAAAATCCTTGATGTATGTGTGTATGTTTTGTGTTTAATTCAATTCCCTAAACTTGTGTTTTCCCTCATTGATGATGTTTTTTTGTAAGAAACCCTTTTATAACTCCACTCGGAATAACTCCAAAGTGTTTATTGTCCAAAGACCCTTTCCTATTTCCGACTCATTGCTCCTCCACATAGCATGGCCATCTTTAAATGATACAACACAACGGTGTTGATCTAGTTTTCATTTCTCTTCACTCGGTTAAACTTAAGTAATTTTTCAACTTCAATAAGAAGTTCTCCACCTCTTTTGCGTCATGAAATCTCTTGAACATAGGTGTCTGTGAGCCTGACCATGGCCTCCCTTACTAAATTGAAAGACAAACATCCTCTAACTTCAACACCTTCCACGAGTGTTTTGCTCTCTACGTTCATAGTATTGATCATTCTCAAAACCTCTATGAGGTAAAAACTGTAAAAAGTTATGGCATCATTCATCTGAAACTAAGGCCGGTGAAGTCCCTCAAACTTTGGGGATTTTGTAAGTCTCGTCAAAGGTAAAGTCTTCCATAGTCTTTAACTTTTCATCGACAAATTAATGATCCCACCGTATATTTCCACAGCCTACTTCTCCACACCCACATTTGTGACCCATTCATCTCCAGCGGTGACGTCGATGGACTGATTACCAAGTTCATCATCACTTGATTCAGTTGTCGAATATGGATGAGATGTTAGTGCCACATATGGTGTCGGATCGAGGAACATTTTCTCATTACCCTCTTGGTGCTTCATCCCGTGCGGTTCTTTATTCCACCATACGGCCTAACAATGGTGGTGCTAGCAGCACTTCGATCTCCTTCGTTAGTCGTTACCTTAGTACAAACCCTCACTATGAGACCACGTTGTCACATAATTAAAGTTTTTACTAATGCTTCGTGCAGTGCTTTACAACTTACTCACTATTCTTACAAAGTCTTGTAGCCGAAGCACGACATTAAGACTAAGATCGCTAGAAGAAATAAAAAAATACTTTGAAAGATTTGAGAGGTTTAGAAGAAGCCTTTGTATAAGTTGGAAGATTCTTTACAACTTGAGTGATGATATACAAATAAGAGACCCTTTTATTTATAGTACCTAATAAGGAATTAAGATTAACTCATATTTATTTTGGAAGTCCCTAATTATTTACACTTAGTTTCATGTTCTAGTCTGTAGATTTCTAATGCTTTCAAAGAAATATATAGTCGCTCTTCTAGAAGTCTCTTCTAGTCTAGAGAATTCCAAGGAATTGTAGGGGATTCTAAGCAAAGATATAGGAAATTCTAATGTCTTCCACTAACCTATCCCTAACTCTAGAACCTTCCAGCTTATTTTAATTCCTCATTTAAATTATGAAATCATGGGTCCTGATAATAGGATATGTATTTAGATGGAAACTTAGTTCTTCATACCAATAATAGAAAATTACATGCATATAAGGAAGCATACCCAATCTTACTACTTAAATGAATAATAGATAATAAAAGCCTTTATGCTACTTCGTATTCAACTATGCTAACATATAAACTAGTCGAAATTTCATTCAAGAATTACCGCTTGAAACATAAGCAGATATATTAAGAAAATCCACTAGTTAGACATATTGTCCATTAAGAAATCCCAAATTATAGAAACTATCAAGTGAATCTACAATATAGACAATGGACATTGCTGCCTTCTTCAATGATTCGTAATTCACATTCGTACTCTCTCTATAATAGGGTTGGCATTTATGACTAAAAATATACAATCTTTTTCTAGGTTAAGAGGTTCTATACTTATAGAGATTTCGTCCCAATTTTAAAAGGAGAAAAAGAAACAGTCCATTTTCTTCAATTAGAAAGATACACAATTTGTTTCTTTTCAAAAGAAAAACACATGCTAGTCTCCTCTTTTCTACTCAGAAATTGGATTCTAAGTTATAGTTAAATATGAGCAGTGGAGAGACTACAAATTTATTTATTGAGGCTTCTTATTAGAGATATATTTCAATAATTATTTTGAATTATTCTTACAATTATAAATTACAAATCACTCCATTAGAAATTTGTAATGCCTCTCCTCTACTTTCATTGTTGAAATTCTACATTAAATATATATGTAATGCTCCATGTTAAGATTACACAAACTAATCAGTAGATTAAAAAACTGAAAAATTTAATTCAACCATTAATTTCTTTAAAAGCATTACTTAATTTATTTAAGATTTATTAATCCACTTCAAAGATTGAAATGATAAAAACTTATATGCTTCTCAAAAAGACATATCAATCAATGTCTATACCAATACATGAATCTCATCGACAATTTGAAATATATATTATTATAATACAATCTATTAGGCATATTACCGGTATCAGAATCTCACCTTTTTTTAAAAACAAAAAATGATAATATATGTATATATTGTTATATATATATATTATATATATATATATATATATATATATATATATATATATATACACACATACACACACACACACATATAGTAGTTTAGATAATATGTTTTTGACAATGAAATTAATACAACTATCGCTACTCGGTCCTGCTCAATAATACTAAATTCGCTAGAACAACAAGTTTGAAATATAATTTCATCCTTGAAGGTGAAAAAAAAATTACACATTAAAGAATCAATGATTCAATCTCGATGTATAAGTTAAAACTCTACAAATTATATCATATACTATTTATGTAAGCAGACTCCATAAATGAATATATGATATACTAAAACTGAATAAATACTCATTCTACAATAAATTATATATCATATGATATAGTCTATTGTGTATATCCGAACAACTACTAATTCTTCCACTGATAAAATTGCCATCGATTGGTGGACCTGCAGAGTAAATCAAATTTAGAGAAGCAGATTCATAATAATAAGAAGAGAAGATCGCTTGAGAATCATCGTGGTGGGGCTATATCTTAAGCTATGTTATTTTCAACTTGATAAAATCCTTGGATTTCTCTTAACTCTATGTGACATCTTTTGAATGTATAGAAAATTCCGAAATGAGGAACATCAGTGAGATGTATTATAGATACGAATAAATAAATTATGTTATTGATGAACTTAGTTCAACGATTGATTTCCATTACAGTAAATGTTCTGGATTCATAACCCACAAGCATGATTTGACATGATAAATCATCATATTAATTAACCTCTATAACTAGACATGGATTCTATCAACGTATATTTAACAAATATATTATATTGTCCAACATACCGGGCATATTGACCTATCTCAGAATATCACTTTTAATAAATAAAAATTATAAATAATGTATATAGATATTATAATAGTTTTACAGAGACTAAGAATACCAGTACATTTAATAGTTTAGAGAATATGTTTTTGCCGGCAAATCTAATATAACTATCGCAACTCAGTCATATTGTTCAATACATACAAAATGCACTTGCACAAGATGTTGGAACTAAACTGTTTTCATAGTCTAGATTAAATTATATTAATCTTGTGCTACAAACGTACCGATTGCATATAAAATTTCCATCCTATATAGTGAGTATAAATCTTCATACTTATAAGACCAGATGTAATAATCTTTATATAATCTAAAAAGTAGATACACTAAATCATCTATTATATAAGTAAAAAAGATACCATAAACGAATATATGATCTATTAAAACTAAATAAATCTTTATTCTATTATAAATAATATATCTTAAGATATGGTTAAGTGTATATATGCAGACAACTACTAATTCTATGACTTATAAAAATGATCATCAACTTGTAGTCTGCTAAGTAGCTAAACTTTAGAAAAGCAAATATATAAGAAAAATTAGAAGTTAACATCACTTGAGAAGCATCCTGATTGGGGAGTATCTTAAGCTATCATATTTTGAACTTGACAAAAATCCTTGGATTTCTCATATCTTTGTGTTACATGTTTTGTATGTACAGAAAATTCTAATATGTGCAACTTAAGTGACATAGATTCGGATAGTTCTAGAATTAAAAAGTGTAGGAGAGATAATGTAGTTATGTTGATAATCTAATTGCGAGTACTATTTAATCAAACTGTGAAATAAGAAAAGGTTAATGATATATACAAATAGAAGCAGCAAAATATTGATATATTGAACGATTTGACTTGGAAAAAAGTTCAAAACACTATTCTTTGATTGGACAAAAAAGACTTCCTTAAGAGGAAATAGAGTTAATGCTAGAATTCTCAGGCACAGCCTTTTCCCATATATTTTAAGTTAGAGTTTGATATATAACACTGTAAAAAATAAAAGAAAACATGGTCTCCAAGTATGTGGAGACCTTGCTTTAACATTAATGAACTAAGATTGATTTCAATTACTTTAAAGTTTTGTTAATATATTTATACATAAATATCAACACCATGTGTTTTACTTTTTTATATTGATTTGAGTATCCATGAGTTATGCAGAACAAAGGTAATTGTTTCCTTCTTACTCCTTTTAAACCTTAAGTTGTTTTAGTATCCCAATTCGCGTACTCGTACATTAAATGTATAAATGTTATTTGGCTTTCATCATCTTATGATTTAGACGCAGGTAACTAGGATTGACATTCGGCAAACTGTTAATCCATGGATCAGCTTTGAGGCAGTTGGTGAATCTCCTTTCATTCCCGAGGACTTCTTTGATCTTTCTTTTGTTTTGATTTCATATGTTAGGATGATTAAGGGTCATGTCCCAACATCAATCTTTATATTAGAGGCTTCATACACATATATTATTAGTTCTTTGGTCTTATTCATTTCAAATGCATACGTTTGAGACTTAAGATTCAACTTTATCTAAGTTAGTATCTTTTTAGTTATTCCTTGAATTATATTATCTTGTTTTTAATTCTTCTATTGAGTTAGTAAGCAAGGCAAAGGGTCCACTCGAGTTTAACAATGGTCATCGAGTGTCGTCCATGTCCAGGGACAAGAATCGGGGCGTAGCAATCTTTGAGGTATATCACACTGTTAAAGAGTCCTATGGAACCTTGATGTTGTGTCTTTAGAATCCTAGTTATCTATGTAATTGCACCATATCTATAATTAGGATGCTGCAACATTGAAGAACTATCTCACTTAATTTACACTCATTTCATGCGTTAGAGTTGATCTCTAATAGTATTCCCTAGAATTCATGCTTACACATGTTAATGATAACAATACCTCCACGAAAGCAGCAGGAGGTAGTCCAGTTAGATGGAATGTAGAGGAACCAGAGTCACCCAATACACCTAAAATGAAACGTCAAGGGATTGTAGAAACGCGGGTTTCGTGAGTGTATTAGGATGTTAAGCAAAGAGATGACTAACTAAGTCGGCCAACACTGACAAACTCTACTACAATAGGTTGACACTTCAAGCAGGTTGAGTTTTGAGGTTTAAGCACTACCGAAGATCCACAGTATTTAATTGAGTAACTTAAGAAGGTGTTCGTTTTGATACATGTTGCACATGATAACAGAGTTGAGCAAGAAGTATTTCAATTGACAAATTATTCTAGGAATTGTATGATCAATTGAAGAGGGTAGAGATTAGGATGTACCACATCCAAGTTGGTCCTGTTTTGAAGAAATTCTTATGGTGTTCTTTCCCCATGAATAGATGGGCATAAGGTAAGGAAATTTCATAAACTTAAGCAGGATTCTCTAAGTGTGGATGAGTATGAGTTGATGTTATCTCAAATGTCTGGATATGCTCCATAAATTGTTATGGACATGAACGGTTGGTTGGAGTCTATTTGTTACTGGTTTGGCGTTGTGTATCAGGAAAAGATTGTAGACCAGTAATGCTGATATGTAATATGAACATATCAAGTTGATGTTTTTGTGCAGCATGTTGTATAAGAGAAGTTGATGGGAAGAGAAGTGTTCAAAAATAAAAGGGCAAGGACATTGAGTTATTTTGGCAGCCAGAAGGGTAATATGAAATAAAGATGTGCATCATTGCAGAATTTAAAATCTAGGAAAACATAGTCTTAAATCAATGTGGCATAAGGAGCTAGTGGGTCTCCATATGTAGTTGATGAGGAACCACCTGTCAGGTAAGTGTTGTTATTAAAAGACAGGTTGCTACTAGTGTGGTCAAGCAAATCACTTCATAAAAGAGTGTCCTAAGAATAAGTACGGTGGCGAAAATCTGGAAAGAAGCGCATTCTTTATCCCTTTCTCCAATAGAGATGTTTGCACCTATACAAGCTACTTGCGGTATTGGCAAAGGAGAAAATTGCATCTATGCAATCACAAGTCACAAAGATCAAGAAATCTCTCTATATGTTATCACTGGGTGTGATCAAAGTCTTTTCTTTTGATTTTTATGAGATCGTAACTCAATCTAAATACACGAATTTCAGGACGTCTAAGTACAATGTAGTAGCTCGAGTTCTTACGGCCTTTAGTCCGAAGTAGCTTCATCAAGACTATCTTACCCTTTGTTAGACCCAGGATAAAGTTTATCTATTTTAACCCCTTATGTTTCAAATAAGTTTGATATCCTCCTAGAGAAATTTTTTAACCCTTCCGTGTTTCTATAGTTGTTAGGGAGTCTATTCTAGCATAAAGAGTCTATTGTGATTCTCTTTTTTAAATCAATCACAACGGCACCATGACTCAGTTAGTTGAGTTGTACATGTTAGAGATTGATGACATTTTAGGTATGGACTGCTTCATGCTTATAAGGTATCAATAGATTATTGAACTCGTGTTGTAAAGTTTTTGATTGCTATTGACCCTGTCATAAAGTGGATGTAATTCAATAGTGCCAAGGTTCATTTTATTTATACATTAAAGCGAGGAAATTATTTTTCAACGACGTGTATCAATAACAAGTCCGAGTTAACGACTCAAGTGTTGTGGTACCTCTCATACAGTAAATTCTTAAAGTAAAAATAGTTCCCACAAGTCTTAAAGACTTCGTAGAGACATCTTTTTCAGGTAATCGTCTTATCTATCTCTATTCTTCCATATAGAATGGCAACCAAACCAGTTTAAGAGTTTTAAAAACCATTGAAATATCTATTTATTAGGGTTTCATTCGACCAAGTGTCTCACCTTGGGGTGATCCAGTGTTGTTTTTGAGAAAGAAAGAGTGTTTCCTTATGATGTATATAGATTACCGTCAATTGAGCAAGGTTCCCATCAAAAATAAATATCCTCTTCAAGGATTGATGATCTTTTCAACCAGCATGAGGGTTCTTCTTGCTTCTCAAAAGTTTAATCTCTGGTCAGGCTACCTATGTTGAAAGTTAGGGAATGTTATATTGCAAATGAAACTTTTAGAACCAGATATCAGTATTATAAGATTTTGGTTATGTCTTTTGGGTTGACCAAATGAACCAACAGTATTCATGAATCTTATGAGAACATCCTTCAAAACTTATTTTTATGTTGTTGTTGTGTTAATTGTAACAAACTAATTATTCAAGGATTGAAGAAGATTATGCTAGTCACATTAAAATATTCCTTCATACTTTGAAAGATCAGGAGTTATATGTCATGTTCTCAACATGTTAGTTTTGGGTTAACTTTGTGGCATATTAGAACAAAAAGTCTCCGGTGATTGATTTAGAGTTGATACCCCAATAGATAGAAGCAATTAAGAGTTGGCGTAGGCCCACGTCTCCAACTGATGTTAGGAGTTTCTTGAATTGTCTTTGATACAATAGGATGTTTATTGAGTGGTTTTCCTCGATTTCATCTCCTTTCAAAAAATTGAATAAGAACACAATAAAGTTTCAATGTTCAAAAGCCTGTGAGAAAAGCTTTCAAGAATTGAAAAAGAGGTTGACTACTGCCCTAATTTAAACATTACCAAAGGGTACTCAAAGTCTTGTGGTGTCCTTTTATATATCAAGAATTGCTTTGGGTTGCGCTCTGATGCAAAATGTCAAAGTTATAGGTTATTCATTTAGAACAGTTAAAGAATAACGTGAAGAATTATCTAACACATAACTTAGAGTTGGCTGCTGTAATTTTTCCTCCTTAAATATAGTGTTACTATTTGTTGGCATTCATGTTTATATATTCACTAATCACAGAAGACTACAATATGTGTTCACTCAGATCGAATTTAATCTCACACAAAGGATATGGTTTGAATTGATCAAGGATTATACATGGGCATTAATTACATCCTAGGTATTGCTAATGTGGTTATTGATTTCTTAAGTAGGTTGTCTATGGGTAGTACCGACCATCTTGAAGAAGAGAAGAACGAACAAGAAAAAGCTATGCAATAGAATTGCATTCTTAGGATTCTCAATTATGGATTCCAAAGTAGGAGAAATAAAAGTGATAAATGGGGTTGAGTCATCATTAGTGTCAGAAGTGATAGATAAGTAAGACCAACATCCCATTTTGCTTTAATTGAAGGCAAACGTGCATAAGCAAAGAGTATTATCTTTTGAACAAGGGGGAGATAGTGCGTTAACATATCAAGGTATATTGTTGTGTATCTATGGTTGGTGGACTCCAAGAGAGGAACATGGAGGAACTCACAGCTCTAGATATCCCATTCAACCAGGTTCCACAAAGATGTATCTCTATTTGAGAGAAGTATTAGGGGTAAGGTATGAAGAAGGTCATTCTTGATTTTGTTGCCAAGTGCCCAAATGTCAATAATTAAAGTAGAGAACAAAAGGACCTGAGGTTTGGCTCATAAAATAGAACTTTCATATTGAAGTGGGAGATGATTAATATGGACTTAATCGTACGGTTACCAAATCAACCCCTGTTTTTGCGTATAAGAATACCAATTCATTAAAAGAGTATGCTAAGTTGTACATTCAATAGTTGTAAGACTTCATAGAATTCATGTTTCCATCAAATCAAATTGAGGTGCACAATTTACGCACTATTATGATTTTTTTTTAAATAATTGGGTTCAAATGTGAACTTAAGTATTGGCTTTTATTCTCAGACTGATGGGCAACCAGAGCATACTATATAGACCTTAGAAGAAATTTGACGGATAATGTGATCGACTTCAAGTAAAATAGGGATTATCACCTACCTCTTAGTGAATTTTTTTACAACAAACACTGATTAGTATAGCATCGAGATGGATCCATATGACACACTCTATTAGAGAAGATACAGACCTCCGATTGGATGATTTGAAGTGGGTGAAGCAGGTTTGATATGATAAGATTTTGTTCCCAAGGTATAAAGAATGTGAAGCTGATTCAAGAAAAGTGTAAAAAGACATAGAGTAGTCAACTGTCCTACATCTATGTAAAGAGAAGGTCGTTAAAGTTCTAAACAGATGACTGGGTATATCTGAAAGGTTCACCTATAAAGAATTTTATGAGGTTATGCAAGAAGGGGAAACTCAGTCCCTTGTATATGGACCTTATTGTACAACCAACTGGATTTGAAATTTAGCTTTGAGTTAGAGCTACCACAAGATTAGCACTTGTTCATCTGGAGTTCTTTATCTCCATGTACATAAAGTGCATGGATGATCCTTCATTTTATCATTCCAACTAATAATATTGAAATGAAAGATAACTTGTCTTATAAGGAATGTCCAGCGCAAATCCTAAATCGCTGAGTTCACAAGTTGAGAACAAAAGATGTAGCATCACTCAAGTTCCTTTGGAGCAACCAATTTTTGAAGAAGTTACTTAGGAAGCTGAAGAGGACATAAAGAAGATATATCGTTATTTCTTTGGATACGGAGAAAGTGTAGACCAAGGTACTTATTTTATGTTTAGTAATGTCAAATTTTGAGTACGCATGATTGTGTGGTTGCATTTGCTTATGGGTGTTTGAACTTTATGTTACAACCCGAAATGTAGTGAGAGTAACTTCATTAGAGGACGAATGTTCCCAAGGGGAGATATTGTAACATATCGCAACTAGAAACAACTAGAAAAGAGGTTAAGATCTAGAAATATTTATTTTTGGGAAGAATAAGAAAAATCTGGAGAATTTTCTAAGTTAGGAAAGTATCTTTTGGTCATTTTCCAAATGACCATAGTTCCTAACTCAGAATGAGCTAGCGGCAGTTTGATATATGGTTGGAAAGATCCAATAATATTCTTTGTAATGCTGAGTTTGCGCTATTTTGATATTGTATGAGTGAGATATGCCTTCTCGAAGTGGGGTTGTTAGATTATGGAATGTCCAATCCTTATTTGGGAAGGGCAAAGTTTTCCATTCCTTAGATAATTTAATTAAATTAATTATTAGGGATTTACAGGGGAAAAGACAAAATAAAGTTATGTTTTAAAAAATAAGAATTACGCTTAGGGCTTTAAGAAGACAGAAAACCAGTGTGTTTCGTTAGGTCGGACATGCATTACTATACTAGACATTGAATTTCATTGCATTGCACATCTTAATAATTGGTGAACATGATCTATTGTGTTGTGGAACTTTTGAGCGTCTTTTTGTGGAACTTGTGATTGATTAATACTGAGCTTTTAGTTGATGCTACATTATTTTTTCAAGTGTTGTTTTTGAGGATATGTAATTTGTTTTATGTTGTTGTTAAGGATATTTAATTTTTTATGTGTTGTTGTTGAGTATATGTAATTTTTTCAGTGTTGTTATTGAGATATGTTATATGTAAGTTGTTAACTTTCAGGTTGGGTCTGTTTTATTTAGATTGTAGGTATGGAAATTAAGGATGGGGTGTAAGGAGTATGCGTATTATGTTACCTAGCTTGTGTTTAAAGGTTTGCTTGTTGAGTACCGTGTGGTTGGTACTCACCTCTTTCTTCTACTATATTTTGCAGTTTACGAGCCCCTATATTCGCGATACCTTATATTCTCTTCATTTTCGGCTTGCTATGGAGATTTGTAGATAGTTGTTTGTATTCTCTGTCAACGTTCTTGCTATTGTTTATCATTTTATTTTACTTGAAGGACAACGTCATTTGAAACTTGTGTATTTAATTTCATTTCAGAAATTATATTATGGATCTCGACACGTGATAACCAGGTTTTAAGGGTATATTTAAGTTGATTGTAAATTTTACGCATATTATCATAATTATTGAGTTTTAGGTTGACTTATCTTGGTGGGATAAGACGAGTTTCATCTCTCTCCCATTTTTTGTTTGTGACACAAAATATAGGAAAACTCTATGGACGCAAAATTAAGCAGTATTAAGCCTTTCTCAACATACATTTTTTTACTTGAAAACTTTTTAAGGAAAACTTTTCAAAGTATTTCGATTTTTTAAAATCTCAGTAAAACAATATATAAACTCTATCCAAATTTTCAGCATACTAAACCTAGAACGGCAATCAGGTTAAAGTGGGAAAACTTGTTTGTTGTTTCAATCGGAAGATGATGAAGAGTGGGAAATTGTTGGGTCCAAAGAACAAGTACGCACTCACAAGAAATGACGACTTAGTCCCTTCAAACTAGAGTATCGTTATGAGGGGTCAATTGAAGAACTTTGTAAAAGTGAGAGGGCACAAAGCCTTTGTGATATTTCAACAATTTTGGTTTTAAATCATGATATTTCACACAAAGTTGTTTATAACATTCAAGATATTCTCTGCCTTTTTCTTCACCTTAGACACTCGAGGGACTATAACTACCATAGAAATATTTGGAATGCCTACTATAAGGAAATCCATCAGCATACATACACTTCCTAAGATGATGATTTTACACCTAAATTTTTTTTGTTATGAACGCTATGGAAGTACCAAATTTCATAAACAAATGCATTTCCTGTAGGTGTAAAATACCAGGTTTATGCAATTAGTACTTCCATAGATTCCATTACCTTACCGCTTCATGTGTAAGATCATCGTCTTAGGAAGGGTCTGTATGCAGATGGATTTCCTAGCAATAGCCACTCTATCCATTCCTATGGTAGTTTTGTATCCCTAGAGTGTCTTAGGGGAACAATATAGGCGGAGACCATCTTGAATGTTATAAACACTTAATGTGAAATATCAAGATAGAATACAAAAACTGTTCAACTATCCAGAGGATTTGTTCCTCTCACTTTAACTTCCCCCCACTAATGACAATCAAGTTTGACAGAACATCTTGTGACTGCACACTTGTTCTATTGGCCAAAATTTTCCCCACTTGAACTTGATATTCCTTTAAGCTTCAGTATGCTAAAAATTAGGAATGAACTTCGTATCTTGTTTAAATCAGATTTTAGATAAGGAAATACTTTCAAAGATTTGTTTTACCATACATATTGAAAAAATTTCCTTAAAAAATTATTGAGGATAAGAAACGAGTCCGAACAGTTTGTTGAGAAGGGCTTAATAGTTCTTAATTTTATGGTCATAGAGTTTGCATATATTTGTCACTAATTTATAGTTTTTAATGACGAATTATTTCGTCACTAATAATATATCTAATTCATGAAAAAAAAATTGTTTTATAATTTATTTAATTTTTGGACACATGAAAATTTCACCTAAACAATATGTTGTTACAATATTGACAAATTAGAGTTTGTAGTTAAATATTATAAATTTTAGCTACGAAATTTATATTTAATTATGATATTTATATCGTCACTAATAATATCAATAAATAGTGCAACAATATTAAATTGTCTCTAATCAATCTATGATTTAGTGACAACAAAAAATTATCACAAAATATGTAAGGTGTTAAATTACGAAGACTTAAATTTTTAGTGAATAATTAAATTATTTGGTAAGTAAAAATTCATAGCTAAATACAATTTTTTTAAACAATTGTTTATAAATACAAGTGATGACTTACAAAAAAAATGATAAAAGTGTTTCATAAGAAGTAGACGGAGTCCATTCGTTAATTGGCAAGTGAAAATTTTAAAAACAATGAATTCGGTTTATTCTGTAAAAAGAAGTAGTTCAATACATCAATTTTCCTAAAGTATGCAATTATAAAATGAATCATTTGAAAAATACAATCCGGGATATAGATATTGTTAGTGGGCACTGTTCTACCACTAGATCAATAATATTTGTGTGTTAAGCACTTTTTTTTATTTGATACATTTTCATTGATATGCCCGATAAAAAAAATGTCAAGTATTTGTGCTTTGTTTTGTGCATGTATATTGACTTGTGATTGGTATACTACATAGATTAAGTTATTCTTTTTGCTTTTTGTATATAAATATGTTCATATTCAATAATTATTCCACATACGTACTTAGAGTAACTATATAAACATAACATCGACATACAAACTTAGATTTTACAAAGGTGCAATATATTTCATAAATTTCTATTAACCTTTTCAATTAGTCCAATAATTAAAATAAACTAAAAAATAAAACCACAAAATAAAGAAATGAACTAATAAGGATTTCAAATATATTATGATGAAGTGCTATAGTTATTGGCATTGATCTTCAACTTGAACAAATTTTTTTCTATCAAAATCAAAAGTTTAACTTTAAATAAATTTATTATGTTAATGAATAATTTTAAAAATTTACATAAATTATTAAATAAAATGACAAAATTGTGCTAATTATATTTAAAAATATTTTAAAAAATACATTTTAATTCAAATATAATCTACATAAATGATTTGTTGTTGGTAAATTTCATGCATTTGTGTTTGAGTATAAATAAATATATAATATATATTTTCTAGAAAATTAAATTTGTAAAAACTGAATTGAAAAAACTAAAATAAAAATGAACAACAAAAGAGGTTTGTTGGATGGTAAGAACTATTCTCTTCCAACCTTAAGGTTTTGAGTTCGATTACCCAATGAAGCATAATTTGTCAAGGTTGAGCTACTGGAGGGGGTATATAAATTATATATATATATATATATATATATATATATATATATATATATATATATATCATAACCTTTTTAGAGACAAAACATATGATTAACTACAAAATTTAAATTTTTTAGAACAAATAATCAGAAATGCTTAAGCATTTTGGGACAATTTTTATTTTTGTAGTTAATATTATACTTTTAACGACGAAGCACTAAATCATCTTTGTATACTTTTATAGATACATTTAGTGACAACTAAGTGATGAAATATTTTTCGTCATACATGATTGTTAATAACGAAATATGATTTATTAATGACGATATTATTTGTCCCTGGTAATCAAATTTGTTGTAGTGATGGTAGAAAGAATTTTTGAAGTTACTGATAATGTGTTATGTTTTAGCCATTAATGAAAATTTGGAGTCTCCTTAAAACTTAAAATTATATATTTCTTTAAAACTATGTGACTTATATGATTTCGAAACCATAATTTTAGACTCACTTTAAAAAAGTGAAGGCATGTTTAGATATTGTCCTTGTGTGTGCCTACAAATTGTGAAGTTGTTCTATTTTATGCATGTTTATGGAAGTTAGTGTTATGCTAGAACTGATATTTTATGAAATAAATTCCTATTTTTGTGATGTGTGTGGTGTAATTTACCATTTTAAACTTCACTAGGAATAATGTTTGAGCATACCATGATCAAAAGTTGAGAAATTCTCATGTTATATTGAAGTTGAAAATTGTGCATTTGCTTGGGTATGAACTCATGAGACATATAAGTGAATTGATGAGAAGCACATTCCATCATGGACATATCTAAGCTTGGTATGATTTTGTATGACCCTCATGCCACTAGGTCTAACTAATAAGAATCCATTGTCAACATATCTAACTCAAGTATATGTGCATTGAAGTATGAATTCCTACTTGTTCTTGAGCGTTTTTGAATCTGCCTATGTGTCAGCATATATGATAGAATATTAATAAAATGAAGTTTAATGGAAATGTTATGATTAGGAGAAGATATTTCCTCCTATGAACATGATACTAGCCTACGTATTTGATGTATTAAAGAGTGCGGGAATAAAGGTTTTGCTTACTTTTGTTGCATGAGTGCTAAATGGTTTGAAGTGGTGTTCCTTATATTTTTGGTGCATTGACTTCTACGTTACAAGATTATGAATATTGTAAGATGCTATAAGATTTGTTGAAGACCTTATTGTGATTAAAGTGTTCTAAGTGTCCTTCGAGGACGATTGTTCCCAAGTTGGGGATATTGTAAGACCTCCAATATTATTTAGGGTTGCTACAGCCTCACATTTCCCTTTAAGATAGTTAAAATGTTAACTAAGTGTGTTAGAGTATGCATGGCTGATTTGACGTCATTTGGATGTCAAACGTTAGGGGACGACCAAGACGTTTGGCGACTAGTCACCTAAGGGGCCTTATGTGTTTTTATGTTCTTATGTGTGTGATGAGACTATGAGGCCAATATATTAGTTATAATTATGTTTAGAGGAATTATGTTTAGTTTCATGAAGTTTAGAGGTCAATCGTCCAAGAAGTTCGAAAGTTAGCCCTTGAGAAGTGCATGTGTGTGTCTTGAGTGTGCCTAGCTTGTTTGAAGGTGTTGCGTTTTATTATTTTGTGTGAAACTGATGTGTAAGGTCCTTGAAATTTTAAGGTATATATTTACGTTGGGAACACCGTGTGATACACCCCAAGGGTCCTGCAAGAAGCCCTCAAGAAGGACCTAAAGGTTGTCGAGACACTGCCTTAGCAGTATCAATCGACTGAGCCAAATGACGCCTTGTCAGTTGACTGACGCCCCTACGATGGGAGGCATTTAAGTACACTTAGTTTGGGGAAGTGACAGAAAAAGAACATCCTAAGTCCAAAACGACGGAAGCTACAAACAGTCTGTCGATGGGCCAAAGGAGCGTCGATGGTTGGCCGTCGATGCAGCCTGCAGCTACTGTCTAGCGACTTTTCATTAAAGGGGTGAATGGGAAATTCACCCTACTTTCTAACTTGACCTTAAATGGTTAATTTTTTTATTTTGGTTGTATATAAGTGATAAAAACTTGACAACCCCTTTCCAAATTCTGTTTATAAAATTAGATTTCCGTCAAATAATATTCTCTCTAGATCCTCCATTGAAGGTGAAGCTCTAAAAAAACTTGGAACTTCTATTTCTATGGGTTCTTAATAGAATTTTAGAGGTTTTATTCAGCATTAAGTTATGGTGATCCTTCATCTTTAGTTATCCTTCCATCTAGAGAGTTAATCTCAATATTTTTAAAGAAGTTTCATGATCAAATCTCTTTTTCTTCAATCTAGCCATGGGTTGGTTCTCAAAATATTATCAAATGATTTCTCATGATTAATTGATGATAATGTATTGGGTTTAATGTGAATTTCAATCCAATTCCATTATTTATACATGTTCGCTTCAACTTTCGATTTAGCTATGCATGAGCATTGTGATCGTGAATCTATATTGATGGAATTGTGATTCTATTAAGTTGAATTTCTTATGTCTAATGTTTATTATGTATATTGAAAATAAATTATCATTTAATGATTCATGTGGATCAATATATGAATGTTTGAACAAGTCTAGCTATGTTCTTCTATGTGTTGACTGTAAGTTCGACCTTATGGTAATTATTGAAGGATTTTGATTATCTACATATAATTGAAGTTATTATCATAGGTTGATATTATGGATGAATTTTGGGTATGAATCCTTGGTTATCAAATCAAAGAAATCTTGGTATGAATTGATCTACGTTTTTCTTGCCTATAGTTTGGTACTGTAATATATATGATGTAAATCTTAATGGTAGGGTATATGAAACACAATTTCGTTTGAGTAATGATCTATTTAGCTACTTACCTACATTTATTTTGTTGATAAATTTTTATTGATGATTTAATCAAGGGAATTTGGTGAGTGATCTACATTCCCCTACTCTCGTTTGAATTGATAGTTTAGTGTCTAGGTGGTATCATGACCATGTTGGGAATTAAGTATGATTTCTTTTATATTAATAAATATTTAGATACTACCCTATACTTGAATTACTGATGAAAGATTAGTATTGATCAATGATGATGAAAGGCATAACGATTGATAAGAATTGCTCTATTTCTCTTCTTCTCTTTTACTCTATCGTATTGTTGATATAATTGGGCTTGTATGGTATTGGGTATAATGGTCCCCTTATGAAGGAGGTGTTTCCTTTATTTCCAATGTATATATGATTAGAACATGTCATTAAAGGCAGTTGCATTATGAATGTATGATGGTGATGATCACACTATGTGAAAGTTATGCCTACTTTCCTACTTAGTTGTGATCTAGGTTGTATGACTATTGTAAAAGAATGTGTATAACTATGTTAGGGTAAAGTGAAGGTTCTGCCATTGATGAGTTATAATTGTTAATAATCCCCTACGTATTTACCCCTATGTGAATGTGTGAATACTAATGTTAGGAGTTTTGAATGTAATTTAGCTGGTCTCCTATGCTAAATTATGTCGTGTGGTCTATGCTTTGTTGTGCATTGTGGTACTAAGACAATGGCAGCCTCAATGTGTTGTTGATATAAATTATGTGCTCATGTTAACCAATGTAGACATAAACTTCCACATTATGCATGCTTATAATGTAATAAAGGTTCATAGTGTCTAATGAAAGGTTGATATGATATTCACTAAATGTATACTACTATGCATGTAAGGTATATGTATCTATAGCATGTTATGTATTCCATTAACTAGGATGACTTGATAGGTTTACTAGTGTGGGCTAGGTTATGGAATTTTGTATATAAATTGGAAATGTGGGCCTTGATTGGATAGTTCCTAGATTTTGTTTCCTATGTACATGAATATGAATGCATGAGTATCTTATGAACATGTGTAATCTAAAGATCTTATGTGAAAGGTTAAACAGATGCTATATACACATGTATGAATATCTAGTCATTAGAGGGTCCTTGAAAGGTGTGCTCAAGAGTACCCTAAAACTAGATAGGTGCTGGAATATTCTATTAGCATAGAAGGATTCTATATCCTAATCCTATGTCTTATGGAATAATGTAATAAAAGTCTTTTTAATAAAAAGTGAACTTATCTTATCACCTAGTGCACTTGACAATGATAGGTATTGGCTTCCATTGGAGGAAGATTCACGATTTGGTTCTTATAAGGTGTTGACTTTCCTTGGAGGAAAATTCACCTATTGTTCCACATGAGATGTTGACTTTCATTGAGGAAGATTCACACATCGTTTTTCATGAAATGATGCTCCAATGCCAATGAGCATTTAGAGGGTTATGTGTATATCTTTGTTCCATAACTATGCTTTCCACATAGGATCTAGAAGGTGATTTCACTAGTATGATAGCATGTGTTAATGTTCTATCTTGGCTAGGTAAGAACACATTCCCTTGGTGTGACGCTCTACAACACCAAATTCCATGTAGCACTCATAATCTTTCTGTCGGTTAAGACTGTAGTTCCCTAAAGTAAAATGGAAAATAAATGAAAAGTAAGGACCCTAACAAGGATAACCTAAGGGAAGGTACTTAGGATACGAGGAAGTAATGAACCCACCTGGACAATGCAGAAATATCAATTTAAGGTATTACTAGGAATGTGGTCTAATGTATGTGCATATGTTTATGGTTCTCTTGCATGACATTATGTTATTGTGTACATAATGTTATTATATGCATGATAATAAGTTCTAATATGACTATGTGAGTTAGGTCCAACATTGAAATGTATTTGGTTGACTAGAGTATTGTGTTTAGTACATGAAGGATATGTTATTTCTTATAGTCTCATGATAGGTGTTACTAAGTATGTGTGAGGTTGTGGGGCTTCACATGTACATTGGACTAGTAGGCTTAAATTGGGATTGTGAATGAGGTTTCATAATTTTCTATCTGAACTAAAATTTGTACATGTGCAAAGTGAATAGATTTTATTGTAATGTCCCTAAGGTCTTGGCTTGAATATGTCTATCATGTCCTATACTTCTATGATGATATGTGATTACTCGTGTAGAATGTCTGTATGATTTCCTTGTGGCTTTAAGGTGATGCATTGCACCAAGTATCACTAGAGGGTTACTTGGAGGTTAAGGAGTTAAAGAAAACATGTTCACTTTGAAAAAGGGAATTACTAACTGTAATGTAAAAATAGCTCACTGTAAAGTTAGCCCAAATGTGGCTTAAGTTCTATGCATGATTTTATATGATGTTTTGCCTTTGAATATGTCTATATGATGTGAATGATATAAATACTATTGTATCATGTTTTTATAAAGTTTTCACATAAAGGCATGAAGTATGATTTCAAGAAGAATGTCCCTTTTAAATGCATGTTTTTGCATGGTTGCCATAATCAGTGGATTTTTGTACTAACTCAATTCTTCTCTAATTTTTACACAAGTGTAGGTTATTAATGCTTAAAAGGATTTCTCTATGTTTGAGGAGGTTTTTATGTGTTTACCAAGCTCAAGAAAAAGGAATCCATAGGATTCAAGGATGTCCTATGTCAACTTATGGTTTACTGTAAAGTCTTGTTATTATATAGTTATGAATTATGTTATAAGGGTCGTGTCCCTAATGTACTTTTTATGATGTTGTGTCTATGTTGGAAGAAGAGACTAGAGTCCAAATATGTACTTATTATATTATATTATATATATATATAATATATATATGAAGTAAAGTTCCTAGCATATGATGTGCTAAGAAAGTTTAAAATTTTCCTCTAAATTTACCTATGAGTATGCGATGAATGAAAACTCTGCTCTTGTATAATACCTCAGAGAAGTCAAGTACGCCATGTTACTTCTAGGAGTTACTCAAAGGTCGTGACATGCAAAATACCTTAGACATTATTCAGTGCATATATGCATAAAAAGTAGTGCATAATTCAAACTTTTCATAACAATCGAATAATACTTCAAAAACTCTTTTATAGAACAAAGAACTGCTAAGTCTCCTTGTAGATTCTTAGATAATCGAATATGTTAGGTCACGGCCCATACATCAACAAAAGTAGGAAATTTCAAAGTCGAATACAATGTCTTATAACAAGAAAAGGTTGACTATAACAACTTGCTTGAATGTATGCTACTTCCAAGCTTAACTTTAAATGACTCCTCTCAAATGCCACCTACACTTTTAGAGATCATACAATACATGGAATTAGTTCATTAGAATGCACTAACTAGGGTGACATGTATTAAAAACATGCTAAAAGGACATTTGAGTTATAATAAGCATTCATCCTTTTTTGGGGAAAGCTTCATAACACAAGTATATGAATCACTTGCAAGTAAACATACATACATATCAAACATATTCTATGTAATCCACAATATTGAATCAACTTCACGTAAAACCATGTAAACATATAGCCTCCTACCAAAGGTCCTCCTAGGACTCACTTAAGTGATATGTGATGTGGTCGCCCATACAACCCCTTTACACACAGCTCAGTGATCCTCAAGCCTTCCTAAAGTAATATTATTCCATTTTCATCATTAGTCTCCCTAACTAGAATTAATTAAAGACTCACCTAAGTAAGCCATGAAGAGGACGCTCATACATACTTTTCAAGCCTACCTAAGCAATCCTTAAAGCTACTTTGTATAAGTACCTTTTTATTCACATGCATTAACTTAAGTCAATCAATGCTAACACATACAGTTAAGGAACATTCATATTTTGAAGACTTAATATCATGGTATTTGAAGACCTAGGGAAACAACATACTAGCACCTCCAAAGCCTACATATACAATGTATAGATAGAGTCCTATCAAACTAACTACACGTTATAGAACTTATGACATGCAAGAATGCCTCCCACATGATGAGAATTTTAATTACCCAACATAGACCATACTATCTAGACATGGAATCCTTTGTCTACCCTGCTCCAATAGAGGGTGTTCTACTTGCCAACGGTACATCTAAGACACAACAAATGTAGGCAGATGGTTATGGCCTATCAAGGTCTTCTTTAGACTGTAGTCTATTTCTCAATTATAGCTTCTAACCACAAGTATATTCACTCGGTGCGAGCCCTGATCTTATAGAGTAAGTTCAATCACATGCTGGCATATGAGAAGGTACCATTTCTTAGTCATTACCTAATCATACTGAACCTACCAAAGATGGGTCCTCTATGGCTCCCACTCAGTGGTCAATAAAGATAGCTCAATGATTTTCTTAAAGATGGACTCATGTTGTTCGGCCAACCTAACCTAAGTCCACCAATCACACAAGAAAGATACCATTATGGCCTTGAACTTGAAGGATATCATAACCTTATTTCAATATTGAAGGTTCCATGTTATTAACCTTTTTTCTATGTTCAATGTCCTATATTAGACTTCTTAAAAGGGAACCATATTAGGTGTACCGATCTTTCATAAATATACATGACAAAGGTGCTTAAGCCTAATAAGTTAAGATGTTCATATTCACGTTTTTTCATGCCTCAAATAGAGGGACCTAGGTCTATAAAAACAAAACCACATATCATCATATTTTCATATGTACAATCACATTGAAGTAGCACATAGGGAGAACTAAGCCTACTAGAAGGCACCCTATCCTTTCCTATGGAAAAATCAACATAGTCCATTATAAGTCTCATAGAGCCAATGAGGAGAAATCATTCGTTCAATTTACTCATACACATAAGCCATATTGTCCTTTACAATTATGACATATATAGATACAAAAAAGAACATCACAATTTATAAATAATGCCGAAAAGACCATGATAATAATAACACATAAGCACCGCAACCATAACTGGACCATACCAGTAATCAAATTGAATAGAACTCTACACCATATAGAAAGATTAGGTCATCTTACCACCCTTTCTTCACCAACATCAACATTCCAAAGAATTCTCAATCAAATTCATTTCACCAAAGGCTCTTACCAATAGCCATACAAGCAATTCCGATCCAATATGAAACTAAATCAATGAAACAATACAATACAATAAGAACATGATCAAATTAAGGGAGCTTATATACAATTATGACATAATCATTACATAAACTAATAGCCCAAAGTAAACTACACAAAAATTCAATACAATAGAGCCATGATCAAATCACCCACATAGAAAAAAAGATGTTTCTTAAGTTGCATGTTTTCATACTAATTTTGATCTGAAATCATTCAATTAATATCAATTATAAAATATATTTTTGATTTAGAAAATTTAATGGAAGAAAGAGAATTCAAGGATGAAAAATCATACCCTTATTGATGATAGGCCACGAAATTAATGGAGAATGTATGGAGAAATCAAGCTCGTAGCCTTAACCTTGCTTCAAGCTTCAATGGGGCTCTAGATAATTTTATTTGAGGTCTTGGGGTTTTGATTTTTAAAATGAACTCAACATCTGATTCTAGACTTATAGAGTAACTCAAAATACCTAGAAAGACCATAAATAACCGCCCGATATAATTTTTGATTGCTACGTGAATTTCCTATATTGCTCCTAGATTGTTCGAGACACCAGCAGAAACTTACATGTGTCAAACGACAAAGCAATAAATGGACCGTAGACACGACGACGAGTCATACTAGCAAGTCATCATTTTTTTCAAAGACTCCTATTTTAGGGATTGATCTCACACGTGTATCTGTGGAGCAGCGGCCCCCATTGACAGACTGTTCCTTGGACGACGAGGTGTTGTTTTCCCCAATCGTAGATGGAGACTGCCTTGGACAGTTTTGAGCAAAAGGTTAGGTCCTCCTCAAGGACCTTTAGGGTTGTCTTTAAGGATTCGTGCCTGTATTTTTTCAACCTAAATACGGTCGTCAATATGTGAGGAACCTCTCCAATCAATTTGAACACAATCCAACACTTAACACATTGAAAGGCACACTAGAACACACAAGCAAATCTCAAGGGAAATTTTTCGAATTTCTTGGACGTTCTTGAACGTTTGGCCTCCAAACTCAACACACACTCAACTCTATAATTAAAAATTTTAATACCTTATTAACTCATTACACATATATTAGGCTCTAGTTTCACCTAGTTCGTTTTAAGGGTTTTACATTCTCCACTACTTTGAAAACATTCTTCCTCGAATAACACTAAAACACATTTAACACCATCAAGAGATGAAGACACAAGACTCCCCGCTCATAACCATAACACACCATATACAATTCACATAGATAGAAGGAACATCAATTCCATAATCAAATGACTCAGAAAAAAAAGAATGTAGAAACTACATCTACAACTCGGCATGCAATGACTCCCGTTTTATCTTTCCCATAGGAGAAACTCCTTATCCACATGTTATCATGCTCATATACGACATTTGTAAGAACTA